>PYAF01005998.1:483765-497886 GCA_007407185.1 Glycine tomentella
CCTAATTCATCACATCTCAAATAGTTCAACATACTAATCATAATTCCAACATAATTCTAATGTCATAGCCAACATACCCAAGGGATTTATTTAACAAGCTATGTCACTTTACTACTCAAAATAAAACATCTAAACTTTAGAAACTATTTACGTACTACCATTGAAAGCAAATACTTATATATTCAAGTCAACATAATTTAGCATCAATTAAATATATAAACTCAAAGAATCATAGAATACTTTTAATTCAACATATACTTGTAACCAAATATTCTATTAAGCACTATACTCCTAAACAATTATTTCTATATAGTTTTAGATCATTTTAGCTTTCATTAATTAGGTTAGATTCAAGTTATCTATTCAATAATTGTTTATAACACTAAAATCAAATTACTTAATCAAATAACCATTCATATAGCAATCTTTGGTTCTTTGAGGCATTTCATCAAACACTTAACATGCAAAGCTTAATTTCTTATGAAACCAAGTAAGAATCTTCATATAGTTAATATTCAAACTAGGCCTATCATAAACTTCCCCATACCTTGCTTTGCTCTTCAAAATTTGAATAGCTTTGCTCCTAATTTCCTTAATACTTCACGTAAACTTTCAAGCATGTAGGCCTTGGATTTTGTTCTAGGTAAAAGTAGAATTAGAAAGAAATGAAATGGAAAGGTTTTGGAGTGTATTTTGGCACGGTTGGCTTCCCTTTGGGCAGCCAAGTTTTCGGTTTCTACTACCTTAATATAGGATGGAAAAGCTTGCTTTTACTACAAAAATCTAATCTTGCTTTCCATTAGGCTTCTCCTTATTAGCTACTTATTTTCCTTCCTCCAAGTGGCCAAATTCTTGATTTTTCTACACCATTCTCCCTTTGGTCTCTTAATTACACGTAGCTTCCCTTGTCCAAGCTTCAATTCCGGTTTCTACTCATTTGTGAGTGTTAAGGAAGTGCAAATATCTTCCTAAGCCATCATGACTTGCTTTCCACTTGTTTCCTTCTTATTAGCCATCCAATTTTTGCCTTCCATGTGTCCTAATTCTTGAAAATTCCTCCTCCTTCTCCTTTCTTTTCTTGTGCACGTTGGATTTCAAGGATTGAAGGTCAAGTCCTCAATTATTTTCTCATGTGGAATGCTAGCTTAGTCACAAAATCTCTCCCAAAACCCGTGTTATTAAAATAATCATTCTGAATTTGTTAACCGTTAGATCTCTTCAAAATTTTAAGGGTATACTACTATCGCATATATCTAACTTTTGACCGTTGGGATTTTTGAAATAAGGCCTAGAAATGTCCAAGTGTTCTGCCAAAGGGAACAAAATAAAATTTGCTTCAAATGTCTCTTAAGCATTTATAACCTAGCTTTCCATGTGTTTTGATCCCATTGGCTAACCATTTTCCTTTGTACAAGTGGCCTCCTTGATTCTTCTCCCTTTCTCGACGTACACCTCAAAATACAAAAGCTTATTTCATTTGTTTTGGCTTCCAACCGTATGGTATACCTTGCTTTGGTGATAAAGTTTTACTTTATGAAATATCTTGGAACATTAATGACCACTTCCACATGGACCAATGGAATTCCCAAGTTTTCTTAATCATTCATGTACTCATTTTTTAATTTTTTTAAAAGCCTTTTCTCCCTTGATAGTAGATCATACGGCCAAAGCTTGTTTACTAGAACCAAATTAGCAAATTTTCTTCCATATTTCATGTAATAGCAAATTCTAATTTCTTATTGGTCCATATTGCATTTAATTATTAAATTTACTAAACTAACTTGTTTAGGGAACCTATTCCTCTCATAATTAGGAGACAATTCCATAGATTATGTCCATCCTCTTCTTATAATTTTCTGATGTCTAAGTTAGTCTAGGTTAAGTTTTCTTCAATCTATCTTCCAAAATTCCTAGAAATTCTAGTTCAAGGTTCTCTGCCATCAACCTTGTTCATAATTTGTTATATAAAAGTATTTTATCCTATATTTTGGTTCCTACAAATTTCTGGAGTCATCTTGGTCATTTTTGACCTAGTTCTAGGGGTATAATCGTCATTTCTGAAAAATATTCAGAGTATCTCTGTATTTGTCGCCCTAAAGATATTTTTGGACATCCCAGGGTATTTATAAAATTTTCTTCTTAAAATATCTTGCTAAAATGCCTAAGGGCACTTTGGTCATTTCCAAAATGTTCAGGGGCATTTTCGTCATTTTACTCCAAATCTTTTGTACTGCCTCTAATTAACATTTTACCTTAATAATTGACTATAATTCAAAATTTTGGGGTGTTATAGTTGAGAGGTGAACCAGTATAAATCTTGTGTGTTTGAATACTTCTGTTTATCTTCATATTGTTCTTGAAGTATTAAGTTTTTGTTGATATTACAAGATTGGTAACAAGACATGAGTGGTTTGATTGAATAAGGTGTAAGTATTTGTGAAGTTAAGGTGAAGAAAAATTGTTTTCTTAATTGTTTTTAAAGACACGATCCTTCTTGAAAGTTTTCCGCTGTAGTAATTTTGAAAGGAATTTTAAAAACTCTGAGGTAAAACCAATTCACCCCCCTCTTGGTTTTTTTTTTAAGTGTTCATTATATTTTCAGCAAGGCCTAACAAAGTTTGTTGAAATGAAAGGCACATTCTATCCTAAATTAATTAAAGTCTTCTATACCTGTTCCAAGATTTCCATGCATGGAACTATTCTCACCCAAGTCAATGGTGTTGCAATGGAAATCCCTCCTGAGATTTGGAATAAGGTTGCTGGTATCTCCTTTGATGGAGAAAGAAGATTTGAAGAGGAAGCTGAAGGTTACAACAAGATGGAGACATATCAAAGCATGCTCATTGACCCTCACATGAACCTGAGATTAAGGCTGAGTACTGTCCCATGACACATGAGGATAGGCTATTACATTACATAATCACCTACATCCTCACACCAAGGTCTACTAATCATGCTCAAGCAATAGATGATGATCTTCAAGTTGTCTATGACTTGAAGAATGGAATCAAGCTGAACTGGATTTTGATCCTTCAAGAAATTATGCAGAAATCTAAATGATTGGTAAACTATCCTTTTCCCTATGCTGTTTTGGTTTCAAAATTCATTGACTACTTTCAAGTGGATGTGTCAAATGAAGTCATAGATCATACCAACTCAAGCAACAACCAAATAAAGGAGAAGTACCGCACAAAGCTTGGCATGGTGAAGGAGGTGATGAAGAAGGACATCAGTTGGAAGCTGCTGAGGAAGCTCAAGATGAGCCTACACCATCTGAACCACACTATTCTCACTTTGAATCTTTGATGATTCAAAAGATGGATGCATTATTTTCCCTTCATCATGAACAAAGAGATGAAGTGAATTCATCTTTGGAAGAATTGAAGACTAGGATGAAGAACATAGAATCTAAGATCTTTAGGGATGAATCTATAGATATGGATTAGTTCTAGTCTTAGTTTGTATTATTTTGTGTTTTGTTATGTTTGGTTAAGCTTTTTATTTCTGTTATTTGTTTCTTTATCATATGCTCTGTACTTCCCTTGAATGATTAATGGATTTCCTTTTCTATTTTATGTACTTCTGTTATTTTTAATTTGGTATGCCAAATAGGGGGAGTAGATTAATAACGATGGAATAATTGATAAATGAATAAAAGGGAATAACAATGAATGTTTAACTCAAGGGGAGCTATGCATGAAGGAGCTAATAATGATGAATTTAATGTCTGAATGTTATGAATGATGAATTTTGTTTTAGTAAAAATCAAGTTTTGGATATAAACTTGTTCTTTGCAAAAGCTGAGAAATTTTCAGGATAAACATCTCTTCCTAAAAGGAATGTTCCATCAATTAAGTATTTGGCATGCTCAAATAAAAAAGGGGGAGATTGTTAGCTATGAGGAAGATGAAGATGTGGAATCAAGAAGAATGAAGAATGCAAGTTTTGATATTTGTACATGCCCACTCAATTGATGGCATTTGTAATTTCTTGCTTAAGCTTGGTTCAAGTGGTTAAAGCCTCATAATCCTCACTAATCTTGATTAATTCATGCATTCATACATACATTTAATCATGTTTAATCATATGGTAATAAGTAATTAGATGTTAAGTCTTTAAGGCAATTAGATTTTCATAAAAAATGTATTTCACTATTTTAATCGATTACATATATGATATAATCGATTAAATGCATGTGAACAGGACTACACATTGCCTTAAGAACATTTTAATCGATTACCATTGATTCGTAATCGATTAAATGAGCTGAACACTGAAATAGATGTTCTCTGTGATAATCAATTACATCATGGAATAATCGATTATCTGAGTCACTGCATAATTCACAAATGCATTTTCATCTGGTTTAATCGATTACCAGATATTCGTAATCGATTAAATATGCATTAATGAGTTTTTCACATTGTCTGTGATAATTGATTATTTGGAAATTTAATCGATTATCCTTATGCATTAGAAAACTCAGGTCATCTGGAATAATCGATTACAAGGTGACTTAATCAATTATTTTGTTCTTGACATTTTTCTAGATTCCTGATGAACACTTTAATCGATTATCTAGTTGAAATAATCAATTACATCAGTTAAAATAATCGATTACATTGACGAAATAATCGATTACAGTTAGTTATGTCTGTTTTTTTATAAATAGAGTAGCTTGCACTAAGTTTGCATATGAAATATTTTGTGAAGTTTTCGTACAAGCCTTGAGAAAATCACATTCTAGGGTTCTTAAATCACAAAGGCAAGAGGGAGATTAGAAAATAAAAAGAAGCTAATAGTCATGGAGTTTAACATGATATGTTAGTCATTGTCTACATGATATGAAGTTGTGTTCAAGCTTTCTGATTAAAGAAGTCATCAAGAAAGATCAATTGCATACATTCTCGGTTTGGTTTGATCATTCATTTCATTGAATTCACTGAGGAATAAGAGATGATATATTTCTTGAACTATAAGCTTAGTTATATTTTGGTTAATATTTGTGTTGTATTTGTTGTTGAATGTTCTTATAACAAATTGTAATCTTTAAAGCTTTTTCTAGAAGGGTTTCTAGAGGTAAGAACAGAGAGGGGATCTCTGGTTCTTGGTCTTTTGAAAAGTCTATAGGTTTAGATTTTGAATTTTACCTAGGGAGGGTAAAAGAGATCATTATAAGCTTGTAAAGATAATATATTTGTTATAGTGGAACTCTGACCAAGGTTTGGTTAAAAGAAAACTGGATGTAGCCTCCAAGGTTGAGAGGTGAACCAGTATAAATCTTGTGTGTTTGAATATTTCTGTTTATCTTCATAATATTCTTGAAGTATTAATTTTGTTCATATCACGAGTTTGGTAAAAGCACAAGAGTAGTTTGATTGGTTAAGGTGAAGTTTAAGGTGAAAGTATTTGTGAAAAAGAAGGTGAAGAAATTGTTTTCTTAATTGTTTTTAAAGATATGATCCTTCTTAAAAGTCTTCTGCTGTAGCATTTTTTAAAGAAATTTTAAAAACTCTGAGGTAAAATCAATTCACCTCCCCTTTTGGTTATTTGCATAAGTGTTCATTATATTTTCAAAGGACAACTTCATAACTTCCATATGATTCCATAAATACATAAGGTACATCAAAAGATTGAAGTTGATAGCACTTAACTTTCCACATGTTGTCACACACACTAAAGGCACATCAGAAAGTGAATGCTAACAACATTTGAAGATGCAAACCTGTTGAAAGCTAAATTTGTCCATGAGAAAGACTGATGAGAAGCATCATCATAGAATATTGAAGAAATTACATGATTTAATCTTGGACAGAACACCAACACACCAACAACTATACCTTCACTTAGTATCTACGAATCAATCTTCTTAAGAATGCTTTATGCTGGGAAGATGTTTTAAGATTGATGAAGTTGTGCATCTTCAGAAAGACATATCAATTGAGCTTCATTAAAATAAACTTCTACAAGTATGAATTCTTTCTCAACAAACATTTGAATGGATATTCTAATTATACGTCAGAATGCTCATCAGAAAGGTTCCTTAGAATGACTTCCTCATAATGTTTCTGAAAGTTGTCATGTTATGACAACTGTCATGACTTACTATTGCTCCAGAAATCTGTTAGTTGAGGTGGGCTCCAATTTAAAAGTCATCTTTGGAGCTTTAAGAGTTTATTGAAGAACATATTAAAGTGAAGTTGAATCATTTTCCAATGAGAGAAATACATGCTTAATCTCTATGTGAGAAGTATGCATTTTAGGCTTCAACCATCTCTTGAGAGTTACCCACTCATGTATTGAGATTGCAATTTGTAATAGATACTAGATGGAAGTGAGAGACTGTATTTTTTTTAGTGGAAACCCTATGTGAGGTGAAAATTGTGTTTGTGTAGTCTAAAATACAGAAACCCCTTTGTTGTTGTAAGTCCAATAGTGGTTGGCGAGATTAAAATCTAGTGGTTTTGTTGGTTTAATTGAGGCTAGGATTAAAGTCCAATGCGAGTACTAGCAGGTTGTCGAAATCTAGTGGTTATTGGTCCAACAGTGGCGAGTTGTGTTCGTGGAATCTCATCTTGAAGGGTGAGGACTGAATGTAGTTCAAGGTTGGGGTGAACCAGTATAAAAATCATTGTGCATTGTTCTTCTTCCCTCTCCTTGCACTAATTGTGAACAAATTTGTGTACTTGTTTTTTTAATCTTTAAAACAGACAAACCCTTCACAAATACATATAAAACTGAACTAAGTTTATTAAAGTCTTTTAAAATAAACAACCTTTTTTTGAAACAAGAGCTTTGAACTGTGAAAGAACTTGTTTTTCCTGAACTACTTACATTTTCATTCTAAGTTCATAACAATTCTTCATTCTGAACTACCCATTTTGAACTTATATCAGAAACTTGGATAAAGGACTTAAAATGTTTGTAAAACCCCTATTCAACCCCTCTTCTTCTAGTATTTTTGTCACTTCAATTGGCATCAGAGCTTAATAGGGTTAAGCACACTTGACAGTGTGAGAGGAAGATCATAAAAGACAAGCTTCATAGTGTTTATAATTGAAGGTGCTTCAACCAACAGGCCTCCGGTATTTGATGGAAAAGAATTATACTATTGGAAAGGCAAAGTGAAGCTATTCCTGGAATCTCTGGATGTGGATCTATGGGACATTAATAGATTTGTCCCTACAAACCAACAAAAAGAAATCAAGCTGGAGTTGAAATAGGCAAACCTAAAGAAAAAGTGAACCTCATATGAAAAAGCAAGAGTTCTTCTGATCTTTAAAGCAAAGTTCTTTCTGACATGTGCCTTGAGTATACTTGAGTATGACATAATAAAAGAGTGTGAGATTGCACAACAAATATGGAACACACTCAGAACAACACATGAGGGTACATATTAGGTAAAGGATTCAAAAGTTAATATTTTAACTCATAAGTTTGAGATGTTTAAAATGAAGGAACATGATTCTATCAAAGAGATGTTCACAAGATTCACTACTATAGTAAATGAAATAAATGTTCTAGGAGAAAAGCACAAAACACATAAGAGAATCAAAAAGATTTTGAGGAGTCTGCCCAAAATCTAGAGACCAAAAGTCACTACAATAACAGAAGCCAAGAACTTGAAATTTTTGGCTATGGATGAACTTATTGTCTCCTTAAAGGTTCATGAACAAGGCTGATGGATGAACTACAACTACCTAAAGGAAAAGACATAGCTCTCAAGGCCACTAAGAAAACTAAGACAAAGCATCAACCCAAAGCACTAAACTCATTAGCAGCTTCTGATGATGAGAATAATGATAATAAGTTTTCTGAGGAAAATGAAGAAGAACTAGCTTTGTTGACCAAAAGAGTCCAGAGGTTGCTCATAAGGAGAAAATGGCCAAGATAGAATTTCTTTAGAAAATGACCCTGTCTTCATCAATCATCGTGATGGTCAAACCAGCTTACCCCTGTCGTATTCTCCCACCTCCACACCCCTTCCATGCCCATCTCCCAAATCACCCAACTCTTCACCAAACGCGGCATCACCATGGAAGAATTCATCACCTTAGTGGGACCCACACTGTCAAATAATGCGCCAATTGCAAACACTATTGTTGTTGTCGAGCATGGGATCTCTCTCCTCGCTGCCATGGCCCACAACGTTGCCCAGGTTGATGCCTCCACCAAAGCTAGTAATTTCCATCTTTTTTTTTAATTCATGTTGCTTGAGAAGAGTTGTTGAGGCCTGGTGGTAATTTTGCAGTAAAATGGCATAGAAGCAAGTATGTGGGAGTTTCCAAGGTTGGTAAGACATTGGCGGTGATGGGCTTTTGGAAAAGTTGGATCTAAAGTGGCAAGGGGAGTAAAAGGGTTAGGCATGCATGTGATTGCTCATGACCCCTATGCTCTGGTTGATAGGGCATGTGCTATTGGTGTGGATTTAGTTTCCTTTGATCAGACCATCACTGTAGATTTCAGCTCCCTCTACATGCCACTCACTCCAACTACTAACAAGATCTTCAATGACAACACTATTGCAAAGATGAAGAAGGATGTTCACATTGTCATAGTAAGAACACATGATAGTGGAATCGTTGCTCAGGTCAACCCCTTTTTTTCTTCTTTCAGTTTTCAACGAGTCTCTCTAATTAATGTTGCATATTCAAATTATTGCAACTTTGTCACAATTGCATATGGAATAGACTGCTCTTGATGTCTTCACAGAAGAGCCTTCATCCAAAGACAATAAGTTAGTGCAACACGAGAATGTCATTGTTGCCTCTTTTATGCTAGCACCAAAGAGACATGGGTTTTTTTTACTTTTCTATTATATTAGATGAGATCAATAGATCATCCAACTTTCAACTTTGTTGTGTATCATTTCCTGATCAATTTTGAATCACTAGGTAGGTGTAGCTATTAAAATAGTAGAGGCTATGCTAGGAGCATTGAAGGGGGAACTTTCAGCAACTATTGTCAATGCTCCTATTGAGGAGTTATTATTGTTGTTCTTCACCCTTTTGTTCTTTGGATAGATGAGTCTGAGTATGTTTTTCCAATGTAATATTATAAGATGAGATTTAATTAATAAAATTTTTCATTTTGATCTCCCATTTGTTTTTTTAAGGATGTTAGAACAGCTAGTGTTTGGGTTTGAGATTCCAATTGATTAATGGTACGATGAAAGTAGTGTATATAGTGTGAGAAACAATTCTCACTTCAGAAATTAGCTTTTGCAATAGAGTTAGATCTAAAGCTAAATTCTAAATGTCATAAAAAGAAAAAGAAGCTAAATTTTAATATAGTATTAGTGTATATCATAGTGAATTAGTAGTGATTGTAGTTTAATATACTTTAGATGGCTGCATCTCCTGTTGTATACTATTGTTTTAGATAGATTGATTTTTGTGGTTGATGTTTAGATCTTTAATAAATATCTTTCATGCTAGTAGATCTTGCCATATGTATGGATAAGATATTAGGATTTGTTATCTTCTGTCTATTTAGTGTACAATTCTCATTTGTAAGGGACATGGAAAATTTTGACAATTAATATTTAGTTTCTTTTTCTTTTTTGTGTTAGCTTTTTGCATTATAGCCCTAGTGTCACCTTCCTAACATGTTTGTTGTTGAAGGCCTTAAATCCAAAACATGTTAATATCTGGATTGGTGGTTGTTTGCTTTAAACTACACTATTTAATGGTTCAATCCAATGTGGCAATTTGTAATTTGTGTGTTTGTGTCTTTGATTTTGAGCTCTATTGAGTGGTCATGTGCCAAAGAACATGTATTTAATGAAATGAAATTTGGGGAAGCGAGAAGGGACAAGAGTGATCAATATATAGTTGTATGCCTAGCTAAAGAGGTTAGTCAATCACAATGTTTGTTGTTTTAAATTTCAATTAACTCATTTGCAACCACCAGAAGGTTAGGTCTAGATGAAGGGGTTAGTCAACCACAATGTTTGTTGTTTTAATTCAATTAACTCATATCATTGGTTGTTCTAGATTTGTATGCAATCTCAATAATATGGTTTCATGATGATCCCCATTCACTTTTCTCCACCATGTATTTGTATAAATAGGCAACCAGACCTAGGTTGGATGAAAAGATTACAACCAATACTTGGACGGAAGCACCAACACAACTTGCATGTATGCAACATTTATGATTCCTTAAATGTATTATTGTTATGCCTTTGTAGTCTTTGTTCTGACCTCTCAAATCTCATCATATGTATAGGAAATATATGTCCTCCACCCAACCTTTGGACTAAAATTGATAGTATTGACACTTTAGTTGCTTGTCGACAATGTGGTGTGATATGAATCAAATTTTATTAACAGATTTAAACCTATTTAAGGGCATCTTCTACATGTTATTATCATTGACAATTAACTTTTAGGTTTGGAATAAAGTGGTATATGTTGATAGACTACTACAACTCTTCAGATATGTACCTTGTGAACAATTGACCATCCCAGATTTCGTCTTTCATTTGAGTCAATGTTTTCGTGTGTTATAATTATTTGTTCCTTTTCATAATGTTATTACATGCGTAACACACTCTGGTTTAAATTTATTGGAAATTACAATTACATAAAAAAGTGAGACTTAAAAGTAAATGTACTTTAGATTATAGGTTATAATTCATTTCATACTTCTACTCTCATAGGCATGACTTAGAAGTGAATGGAGGAAAAGGTCACATTGTGGATCCAAGAACAAAATATGTTTATCGCCGACCATGAGCATGCCATCTTCAATTCTATCATCAGTTGATAAAAGAGCATCACTTATTGTAGTTTCTTCATTATTTTCCTTGCCATTATTCTCACTGGCAAGTGGAAGAGAAAGTCTATATATGTGTATGGAAGAATTCATTTTTTTTTTGAAATTTTTTGAAGTA
Source organism: Glycine tomentella (assembly GCA_007407185.1). Taxonomy (NCBI): domain Eukaryota; kingdom Viridiplantae; phylum Streptophyta; class Magnoliopsida; order Fabales; family Fabaceae; genus Glycine; species Glycine tomentella. The sequence goes on from PYAF01005998.1 coordinate 494,663, forward strand.
TTGATAAGTTTATTTGTAAGTAAAGTAGTATTGTTAATTTTTTTTCCTCTATAAAATTATGAGTTGTGAATATGGTTCACGGTGATTTGGCTTGTAGTGCTAAACAATATGTTCAAGTTGAATTTGGCTTGTCAATGTGTTTGATTTCTTGGTTATCACTTGATTCTAACATTTCACTGATTTTAAATTATGATCACTACTAGTTGTACATGAAACATGAGGAATGCTACTATTATCATATGCTTGTCCCTGTACTAGAGGGACCTATTTATAGATTTTAAACTAGAGGGACCTATTTAAAAACTTCCCAATAATATGTTTTTCCTTGATTTTTTTGAAATATTCTTTTAAATTTATTGTTTCAACTGTCTGAATCATGATTATTTAGTTTTCTCAAAAACTAAATCTTATTCATTTTCAAATGTTTCCTTGTTTGGCTCAAGTACATTCCAGGTATCAGCTTCAGAATAGACAATGGACCATTTAAGGTGAGATAACACTCTTCCTTATTCCTTTTAAGAATCATTTCGAAACTATCCTCTCTTTTTTTATAATGTTTTATGTTATTAATTTGTCTACTAATATCCTTTTTTTTGTTATTCTAATGTTGTTGTGTTGAAGTTTCAAATGGAAAAGTTTACCAAGAAGATTGTGGATATGATGAAAGTAGAAAGGTTATTGGAGTCTCACGGTAGTCCAATAATTTTGTCCCAGGTAGATTACATATGCAGTTATCCTTCTGCAGAATCCAATCACTTGTTACATATCTTTACATAGCATTTAAATTTTAAATTTGAAAACAATTATAACCTTATTATCATAGACTAAAAATGAATATATACACATAAAAAATTATGTTTTATGCATATTGAAAATGAATATGGGCCTATGGAGTATGAAAATGGTGCTCCTGGTAGAGCTTACACTCAATGGGCAACACATATGGTTGTAGGACTTGGCACTGGGATTCCATGGATCATGTGAAAGACGATGCTCCTGATCCTATTGTAAGTTTAGATTATTCGTACCTTTTATAGACATGTTCTTTAATCTTTATAATAGCTCGTTGTCTTTGGTGGGGATACTTGGACAATATGTTTTGTCCATATTGCCAATGAAGGAAATGAATAATTATTCCTCATTGTTCATGGTTGAGATTTGTCCTTGTTCAGTCTCGTTGTCTTTGGTGGGGATACTTGGACAATATGTTTTGTCCATATTGCTAATGGAGGAAATGAATAATTATTCCTCATTGTTCATGGTTGAGATTTGTCCTTGTTCAGTCCTTTCAATACTATTCTCATTATCATGTATGTCAATTGACTATTATAATTGTAATGAAATTATACTGATTACATGTGGTGGAAATTTAAAACCTAACATTCTTGTCATTTTTCATTATTAGTGATGGAGAGAGAAAAATAGTTTTATATACTCGAAAAAGTTATATTGGCATGAATGCATGTACATCCAATTTTCTAGTCAGGGTCAAAGTCCAGCTCCTAATTCCAATATAAAATTTTGTAAATAAGGCTTACAAACCAAAGATGTGGAAAAAAAGCTTGGACTAGATGGTACAATAAATCTATAGCTTGAATTTGGGGATACTTCTTAAGTTTGTGAACGAATGAAAATTATAAAAGCTAGAGGTTTTTCCTAACTGCTCATTCACTGTGTTACTCTTTTAAATTTGTAGGTTTACTGAGTTTGGAGGTGCAATTTCTCACGCACCTACTGAGGACTTGGCATTTTCAATTGCAAGGTTTATATAGAAAGGGGGATCATTTGTTAATTATTATATGGAAACTTCAACATTTATTGATTTCAATGCGTGCATTTGATTTTCCCTTTTTTAACCAATTAAGCCCCTTATTTTTTTCATTCCAGTATCACGAGGAAACAAATTTTGTTTGAACTATTGGTGGTCCCTTTATTGCTACGAGCTATGATTACAATGCGCCTCTTGATGAATATGGTATGCAATGAAAGAAAACAAAGTCAATTATTTTATTATTATTATTATTATTTTGCAACAAACAACAATCGTTGGTCTAAAACCGATGTAAAAAGTGCCTTTACAACATCAATTTTGGTCAAAATCAATGTGGTAAGCACATTCAACATTGGTTTTGCCAAAATTGATATTTTATATGACTTTCAACGATGTAGAAAGCGCTTCAAAATACACAATATTGGCCACATTTCTACATCAGTTTCAGCCAGAACCGATGTAGATAACGATTTTCAAAAACATTGATTTTGAAAGTGCTTAGTTTCAATGATGCCTGTTTCAACATCGATTTTAAAATCGATGTTGAAACTCCTCTATAATTGATATTAAAACCCTTTTATGTAGTAGTGTAAGGACACCTCAACAAAATGATGTTATGGAAAGGAAAAATAGATCCTTTTAAGAAATAACTAGAACACTAATCAGTGAATATGACATACATAAATATTTTTTGGTAGAAGCTATTAGCATAACCTACTACATTCTGAACAAGACTCCATATGAATTATGGAAAGGAGGAAAGTCAAGTGTTTCATACTTCCATATTTTTTGTTGTACCTGCTACTTTTAAACAATAAAGACAACCTTGGGAAGATTGATAAAAAATCAGACAAAGCAATTTTCTTAGTTACCCTTTATCTTCTAAAGCATATAGAATCTACAATTTGAGAACTCAAGTTGTAGAAGAAAGTATGCATGTTGTGTTTTATGAACATGATAACACACTTGAGAAAAAAAGATTACAGATTTGGAAGAAGTGCTGGAAAGAAAAAAGGATAACCAACATGCTCAGAACATTGTACCTACCTTAGAAAGTCCCAAGAAAATTGAACAAGAACCTTTTGAGACACCTCAGAAAGGATAAAAAAGGCAAAGCCCAGAACAGATAACAGAAGCTGATATGCCTAAAAGCTGGAGATTTGTTTCTTCACATCCTCTAAATTTGATGAATGGAGATCATTTTTGATGTTCTAACCAAGCTAAGGACTGCCAATTCCATCTTGGAGAAGGAAAATGTAAGGACTTTTATTTTCGGCGCTTAACCCGCGCGATAGCGCGGGGATTCAGGTCAGGAAACCCTGCTAAGGGTGCGGCGCCGGTGGCGCCAGGATTGGCGCTGATGGCGCCAGATGTAATAGCTTAAATTCATAAGCGTATGTTTAAGCTTAGATTAAGCATGAATCGAAGTTTAAGGGTTAAGGAATATGAGTAT
>PYAF01005999.1:0-16312 GCA_007407185.1 Glycine tomentella
CTGACAAGCTGTCCTTCGAGCTCCCCTTCCTGGCCCATCCTTCGCACCGGTGGGGTCCTCCGTTGGTCTGTCTGAGCGGGAGAGGAAGCTTCGTCGGAAACGGCTTCCGTCACATGTACTTCTTCCCTCCGTGCCACATTCTGATTCTCCGGTAGGCAAATCTCTCTGTTCGGCATCTCTGAATGTGGTACAGAGTGGCTATTTCTTGTGTTTACCATTATTGACAAGCGTGGGACTCGAAGTTTATCGTCCCCACAGACGGCGCCAATGTTCTGATTATTTCCAGAACACAAATGTGTAACACCGAAGTGCTATGGAGTTGCTGTTTGATCACTCTAACTCTGCAGCTTCAAGGATATCAATGGAAGGTGATACCTTGAGGCAGGAGATCACAGAGATACACCAATTGACGTGGGGTGTGTGCTCTGTGTAATTGAAAGAGAGAGATAGAATGTGTGTGTGTGTACCTTTCACCAGGAATTACTGTGTATTTATAAACAGAATACCTCGTAACGGGTATTGGAACTGCTTCCTAGATTCCCGGCCTCATCCAGCACGTTCTCATAGTTCAGTATGGACCAAGTCAGCCTCCACGTTCTATGGGTAAGTTATTTGCACGATTATTCATAACAATTGGGCCCAGGCCCAAACTATAACGTCTACGTAATCTGAACACGACAACCATAACAGTGTGAATATTTTTTTCTTATATTTGAGATAGAAGAAAGAATAATTATAGTAAGACAAATATGGATCAATATTCTTAGGATATTAGTTAAAAAATGACATTGATTAAGAAATTAAAAGCATAAATTTTTTTATTGAATACACAAAATTGAAATTGTTCTGTTTGTGATAAACAGGAATGTCTAGCAAAGAAGGCTGAATAATTGATGTATGATCAGACTCTCTCTCGGAAGGTATTTATGGAAGCAGAATACCTCAGGCGAGAAGATCACAATGCTAGAACAAGAACACCACAATTGACGTGAGATGTGTACACTGTGTGAAAGAAATAGAGTAAGAGTTGTGTGTATCTTATTCTCTGAAAGTGTTTGTATTTATAACCACTGACCTGGGAGTTAGTTGGAGGAGATTTCTCCACGATCTTGGCCGAGATTCTTGGTCAGTTGGACCTCATGCATTCTATTCCCAAGCCACTCCTATGTCCACTACTTAGAACGGTTATGGCCATGTTTTCCTTACTAGCGTTGACTAACAGTGTGAGTTGACTGAGTTGTGAATGACCATTCTGTCGGCTCGAGCGTTTTCTTCTCTAAGAATATGGGCAACAACGACTTCGTCGAACTCGACAATTATCTCTTTGACTTTGCTCAGATATTTGACCAGTAAAGGTCCTTTTGCTTGATATCTCCCTTCAATCTGTGTTGTGACGAGCTGGAGTCGGTAAACACATTTACCTTCTGTGCTCTTTGTTCCTTGGACTGTATCAACCCGGCTATCAACGCTTCGTATTCAGCCTGGTTGTTTGATGTCGAGAAGTTGAGCTGCAGTGACTGTTCGATGGATACTTCCTATGGACTTTTGATTATGATCCCGGCTCTACTTCCTTTTGTGTTGGACGAGCCATCCACAAATAATTTCCAGACTTCCACGCCACCTCCGATCGTCGGGGTTAGTTCCACCATAAAGTTGGCCAGAGCTTGAGATTTGATTGCATGTCGGGCTTTGTATTTTATACCGAATTCGGATAACTGAATAGCCCAACTCATCATTCTGCCAGCTAAATCCGGCTTATGTAAGATTTGCCAGATTGGTTGATTGGTTCGGACCACTACGGTATGGCCTTGGAAGTAAGGGCAGAGTCTTTTGGCAGTTATAAGAAGTGCAAATGCTACTTTCCCTAGCTTCTGATATCGTAGTTCCAAGTTTCTGAGAGCTCGATTGACAAAGTACACCAATGATTGAGATTTATTGATTTCTCTGACTAATATGGCGCTGACAACCTCTTCGCCTATTGATAAATATAAGACCAGTGTTTCGTCGGGCTCCGGCTTTGACAGCACTGAAGGAGAGGCTAGACACTTCTTGATTTCTTGGAAGGCCGCCTCGCATTCCGGGTTCCATCCAACGTTGGCTTCCTTTTTCAAAAGTTTAAAGAAAGGAAGTGTTTTTTCCGCTGATTTCGAAAGAAAACGCGTCAGAGCGGCTATCCTTCTTGTTAGTTGTTGAACTTCCTTTTTATTGGTCGGGAATTGCATGTTCAACACAGCTTTGCACTTGTCCAGGTTGGCTTCTATTCCCCTGTGGGTCAACATGAACCCTAGGAATTTTCCGGCCGTTACCCCGAATGCACATTTGAGCGGGTTCAAACGGATGTAGTGCTCCCTTAGTCTGCGGAATGTCCAGGTCATGAATATGATTTTCGGTCGCGTTTGTTTTCGCTATCATGTCGTCTATGTATACTTCTATGTTGCGGTCGAGTTGTTGGGCAAAGACTTTATTCATCATCCGCTGATAAGTAGCGTTGGAATTCTTTAGACCAAAAGACATTACGTTATAGCAATATATGCTTCGCCTCCTCTAAATGTTATTTTCTCTTGATCGCCCGGGTACATAGCAATTTGATTGTACCCGGAATAGGCATCCATAAATGATAATAATTTGAAGCCGGACGAATTATCTACTAGTTAATCGATACTCGGCATTGGATATGAATCTTTAGGATATACCTTATTCAGGTCGGTATAGTCAACACATACTCGCCATTTGTCGTTAGATTTCTTAACCATCACCACATTAGAGAGCCATGTGGTGTACTAGATTTCTCGTATGAAGCCAGCCTCCAACAATTCTTTGATATGCTTCTCTAATGCTTGCTTACGTTCCGGGCTGAGGTTTCTCTTTTTCTGGGCCACTGGTTTTGAACCGGGATACATCGACAACTTGTGACAGTAGAAGGTTGGCTTTATTCCCAGAATTTTGGAGGCTTTCCATGCGAAGACATCTTGATTATTTTTGAGATACTTCATTAACTCGGCCTTGATGGTTGGATCGGCTATTTTGCCTATCTTGGTGACTTGCGATGGCTACGGTCCTATTTGAATATCCTCAAGCTCGTCACCCAGCTCTGGCCTCTATTTTTTCAATATCCTCTCTCATGTCGAGTTCCACCAAATTTATTGATTTCCTAGGCTGGCATTCATCAGTTTTTTGTTCAGCCCGGTCTCCTTGACGTATTCGAGGTGGAGAAGATGGACCGCCTTCATTTTCTTTCATGATATTGGAGTAACATTGGCAAGATTCTTTTTGGTCTCTATGAATGGTTATTATTTTGCCATTATTCCCTAACATTTTCAGCTTCTGGTGTTTAGTGGACACCAGCATATCCCATTTGTGGATGGTTGGTCTCCCAAGGATGATGTTGTATGGTGAGGAGAAGTCGGCTACGATGAACGTGACTCTTTCTGATTTGAAGGCCTCCTTTGTTCCTAACGTTAGTCAGAGTTCAATGGAGCCTTTGAGACCGATATTCTCGCCGTTGAAACCTATTAGCACAGTTTTACATGGTTTCAATTCTTCTTCGTCGAGATTCATCTTCTTAAAATCATTCCAAGAGATGATGTCTGCCAAACTGCTGTTGTCTACAAATATTCTTTTAAACCTGCAATTGACTAGTGTCCCAGTAATTACTAGGCCATCTTCATGATAGGGGATCACGTCTTTCATATCCTCTTCCGTGAAATAAAGTAGGGGGGGCTTGGTTTTGCTGCTACCTCCTTTAAATTTGGGTTGCTCCCTCACAGAAAGGACCTCCTTAAGATATTTCCTTTGTTGACTAGCTGTATCTCCTCCTCCTCCCATGGCTCCAGAGATCACATTGCACTCAAATTCCGGTTCTGGGAACTCGTCATCATCACGCTTGTTTCTTTTCTCATCTCAACTCTTTTGTGGTTGGGTGTCATTCTAACTAGCTTTCCGCTTGCTTTGCTGGCCTTGTGTTTTGATTACGTATTGCCTCAGTTTGCCCTCTCAAATAAATTTTTCTATGGCATCCCGTAAGTCCCAACATTGATCAGTGGTGTGGCCTGCCCTGTTATGAAATTTGCAAAAATGGGAACGATTGAGTCCAACCTTCTTAAATACTGGTCAGAGTCGGTCCACCCTTTTCATATCTATCATGGCGACTTCTCTCCAAACTTATGCCCGTGATGTATTCAACGGGGTGTGCTTATCATATTTGGTTTCATATCTTCCTGGCCTGAAATCGAGATCAGGATTCCTGCAGGGATGAGAATTCCCGTGATGATGGCAGTTCCTTGGAGGAGAATTCTTCCTTCTGGGCTCTTTGGGAGTTGTATTGGCAATCTCCATCTGCTCCAACTCTAAGTATTTCTTGGATCGTGCTCTGAACTCCAACAAAGACTTCACCGGGTCTTTGTATATTGATTTGGCTAACTGGGATGATCCGTTGAGCTCGGCAGATAGGAGATGCACGTGTACCTTCTCCTCCAGGCCTTGTACTTGCAGGGCAGCTTCCTTAAAACTGTCTAAGTAGCTCTGCAACGTCTCTCCAAGCTGTTGACGGATCTTCCCCAGTGCGAACTCATATTTGGGCTGTTTCTTGCTAGTTGTGAAGTTTAGCAAGAATTTTTGGCCAAAATCTTCAAAGTTGCGGATTGACCGCGGTGGCAGCGTGTGGAACCATGTATGAGAAGCGCCAAACAAGATGGTGATGACGATTCGTTAGATTATCGGCTCATCAATGCCTCTGACTCACATTTGCATGTCGAACTCGTCGATATGCACTTGTGGATTTTGACTTCCATCATATTTTGACGAAAAAGACCCGTCAAAATCTTCTATGAATTGAGCGTTGACTATTTCATTGACAAATGGGCTGTTATTCTGCTGTCCTCGTCGATATTTCCTCCGTGGGCTGATGCACAACTTTGACAACGGGGCTCTGCATTGACTTCGCCGGGCTTACCCCCGCGTTGGTGATTTGGTGTGGGACCTCAGCATGTGTGCGACGCTCTGGATTACCGTTTCGTGCCTCGTGATGGGATGGTCCTACGGGTTCAAAATGGATGTTTGGCCCCAGCGTGCTTACCTCGGCCATGGTTGGATGAGTGGGTTGTTCATGGTTTTCTCCTTGAACCGGGCTCTCCATGTTACTGATGCGTCGCTCCATGTATTGTATGCGCCGCTCTCCGTCGTGTCTCCATTTTGCATTGCGTTCATCTAGCTACATCATTATGTTGTTGATGTCCTCCTGTCGTTGGAGGGCGTCTCGCTTTTCGAGGCATTCGATCTGGGATAAGATGGATTCGAGCGCATTATTAATGAAGTGCTGAACTGACTCTTACTCCATCCCGGCTAATGTGTGTGATGGATTGTTCAGCATGACCACTCCTGGCTGGGCAGGAGACGAAGCATTATCTAAAACTGCATCCTCTACCTGCACAGCTTCATGTGGAACCACGTTAGTGGGTGGTTCCTGTCGTTCTTCATTCTGATGGCTTCTTGTGTTTACCATCGTGACTGGTGGGGATTGAATTTTAACGTTCCCCACAGACGGCTCCAATGTTTTGTTCATGATGAACAGAAATGTCCAACAAAGAAGGCTAGATAATTGATGTATGATCAGACTCTCTCTCTTTGAAGGTATTTATGGAAGCATAATACCTCAGGCGAGAAGATCACAATGCTAGAACAAGAACACCACAATTGACGTGAGGTGCGTGCACTATGTGAAAGGAATAGAGAGAGTAAGAATTGTGTGTATCTTATTCTCTGGAAGTGTTTGTATTTATAACCACTGACCTGAGAGTTAGTTGGGGGAGATTTCTCCATGATCTTGGCCGAGATTCTTGGTTAGTTGGACCTCATGCATTCTATTCCCAAGCCACTCTTATGTCCACTACTTAGAACGGTTATGGCCACGTTTTCCTTACTGGCGCTGACTAACAACGTGAGTTGACTGAGTCTTAATGGGCCTCTCTCATAATTGGGCCTAACCCAAATATCCGTAACAAAAATACTTATAATTTTTTTCACTCTCTACTATGATTTCTATTTCTATAATAAAGATTTTTTTTTCATTTAATTTTTTAATGGATGTGAGCCTCTGCTTAACAAACTCTTGTAGTAATTCCATAATAGAAAATGATAGCTTACCTTGGTTGAAACTCAAAAACAACTTTCTTTTGTACCAATATTAATGAGACACTGGTTTTCACATCAATGGCATTAGACATTTTTGGTAGTTTGCAAAATTCATTAACAACGAATGGTTTAATAAATAAAATTAAACATGGGAGATAAAATTCCTTAATATTAATAGTTATACTTACTACTTAAAACCTAATAAGAAAAATTACTAACTACTTAAAATAATTAAACATGGGGGATAAAATATCATTGTAGTATGTTATTATTATTTTTATAAAATATTATTGATATAGTTTAAAGTTATTTGAAGGTATCACTGTAATGATTTTATTATCATTTAATATTTTTAATTAAAGTAACACTCTAAAATAATAATAAAATTTAATATAGTTTTTAGATTTTTAAAAGTCTTAAAACAAGTAACTGAATTAGATTGTTAATATTAATATTTTAAATTTTTACTAATGATTTTTTAAAATTTAATATTACTCAAATCTAAAATACTGTATAAAGACTGAAACCATTATTTCTTACAAACCATCAAGTTCAGAAACATTAAATACATGTCACAACCATCATTTAAATTTTAGCTTCTTAACTCTTGGACGCTGAAAGTATTACCATGGTAATAAAGTTAGAATAAAAATTTCAGTACAATTTGATTAATTGGGAGAAATATTAGTACCTAATAAATAATGTGATAATATCTAATTATGTAAAGGTGAAAAAAATCACATAACTGCATAATATGATAAAAATATTGTAGCTAACAACTATTGGCGTGTTATTATTATTATTTTTATTTTTATTATTATTATTATTATTATTATTATTATTATTATTATAAACAACTACTGGTGTGTCATGTAATATTTCAATCTTTGATTTTCTTTTTCTCGTTTTATTTATATTAAATAATATTTTATTATAATAAATAATATTAAAAATATTACTCACAACTATTGGTGTGAAGTAATAAAGATTGGGTGAATAATTTAAAGCTAAAAAATAGACATAACTACTTACTTTTATTAAGTTAGGAATTTATCTTAATTTAATAATAATAATATTAAAATAAAAAAGTTCACGATATAAACCTATCATAAAAATTTTTAAAATAATAAATTTTCAATGTGATGGAAATTATTTGATATTTAATTTAATATATTGTTTATTTAGGAATTAATTTAATATATTGCTGATAGTAGTAATTTAATATAATTTCAATATTTTTTGGACTTAAAATAAAACAGTATATATAATAAGAATATTATCTTTTTTTATCATTCAGAAAAATATGAATATTGTATATTTCTCTCTATGACATAAAAGACCACTTATTAGATACAATTAATTATAATCCTTATTAATTCACAATTACTACTTCAAAAAAAAAAAACATTGTGTTTTTTTTTTTCACGCGAGACTGCATTTCCAATTTCAAGCTACATTCATTACTCATTTCATTTATTGTACATTTTAATTGCAAAGTAAAGTTTTTAAAAATAACTTTTTATTCTTTAAATGGGTTAAAATAAGTGTTTATTTTCTAATCTAAATTTACAATGTTAACAGTTGTCGGGTGCAATGACTTTCAAATTAGTTAAGATATGTATTTTTATAATAGGTAATAGATATATATTATTTGGGAAAGACATTTTTGAGAGAGAAAAAGGACTTCCAATGGATGTGCCCCTTTAAGGGAAAAAAATATAATGGGTAATTAAAACATAAAAAGAGGGATAGGGGTTTACTATCTTTGATCTTGATTATAAGAAAAAGAAAAAAAATATATTTCACACTTATTAAGAAAATTAGTTAGTTTATTAAATTATGTAATTTTTAATTATTTTTTTTTCTAAAATATCCTTAAAATTTGATATCAAGTATAAAAAAAAAATCTTAGACCTTATTAAATGAATGGTATTTTGAAGACAATCTTATTAAATAAGACATAGATAATTGAGATTTGTTTATATTTAAGACAAACAAAAAGCATATTTTTTTCGCTTATGATTATGTTCAACAAGATATTTTTAGCTAATTTCTATTTTTTTTTTACTAATTGAAAAAACTCATTTAACTGTTCAATAAATAAGATTTTTTTAGTAGCTTCTTTAGTAGTTTCTAACATTTTTAAAAACGGTACTAGAACTAACATTTTTTAAAAGCTACCTTCTAACTTCTAGTTTTTTATATTTTCTTCTATTTTTATTTTTAATATATTTATAAAAAATTTGCTTACATTTTTTAAATAAAATCATGGTTTTATTATTTTTTCAGTTATTTTACACGTTTTGGCTACTTCAACGACTAATTTTATCGAATACTTACAATCTAATAAGCTAACTTTTCAACTTCCAACTAATTTTGCTGAACATAACTTTTATTCGAGACCAAAGAGAGTACTTAAGAAAAAATGGAGGCCTAAATAGCAATTGTCCAGGGCTAGCTCATTTGAGTTTGTATCCCAAATGGGCTTATATCTTTCAGACCCATTTGTGGGTCAGCCCTTATTGAGTTCCCCTATTCACTTTGCAAATTTAGAGGCTCTTGCACAAATGGACAAAACTATATTAAAAAAACATGTATATAGAAATTTAAATGAAAACCTGCTGATGATGATTAAACCAATTTTAAACTAAACAACCAACAACCAACAACCAACAACCAACAACACAAGTTTAAACCAAATAACTGATAACAATTACACACTAGATGATTTAACCTTACTGCTCGACTAAAGGCGCAGCTCAATCCTGTGGCTAACTGAAGAGAAACGCTGGTGATATGAATGCAAGTGGGGATTAGAGGCCTGCAAGAGTGAAAAAAACATATATTTGTATTGGCTAAGTACTCAACATTTGAATAGGAAGAAAAAGACAGACGTTTTTGAACCCAAACCAATGACAACGTATCCTTCAAACAGTGTTGCCAAACTTTTGTAATTGTCAAACATAAATTGTTTGACTTATTGTAATTTAGGAAAAAGAAAGAAGTAATCTTGCGCATTTAAAACATTAATGGAGGAATTGCCCACTAAGTCAAATTTAGGTGCCAACCCCTATGTCCATGAATTGTGGTGGTCTTAAATTTAATTTGAAAATCAAAGTTACGCCCATATGTATTTATTTCACATGCTTAAATTTGTCTGATTACCGAAAAAAATTGACTAATGCTCTCATAAACTGGCTGGAGATGTATAAAAAACTGGCTGGAGCCTTGACTCTAACTTTACCCAAATTTTGGCAGGAAAATTTACTTAGTTTACATATCTGAAAACAAAATTGGGTTTAATCATACAATTTGAGTTTGTATTTTTCTTTCTGTCGAATAGTCCCAAAAGAAATATCAGAGAACTGCTATATTGTACAAATAATTTTGTATGAAAAATAAAACGAAAGAATAGATAACAATCAGAGTTTCATACATTAGTGATTTGACTGAAAACATAAATCAATAAAAAAACAAGTTTATGTTGCCAAAAAAAATTGTAACAACTACATTCGTGTAAAAAAATAAAATTCTGACAGATATCTTGACAATTAAATGCTACGTACACAAGAAGCCGGATGTGAAAAACCACATTTAGTGGGCAATAATTTTCTAACCATATAATAACTTCATATTTTTTTATTGATTTAATTTTAATTTTTTTTGTGTATTACATATTTTATTTAGTTCTTGTTTTTGTTGAAGATCTCAAATCAATTATAAGTCAATAATATAAATTAGTGAAAGATAACTCACTTTACAAATTAATTTTGTATGATTGTGAGACTCATAACTCACATTCTTAGATAATCAAAATTTATTCTAACAAGATTTGTTAAATTTATTGGATCACTCGCTATCAGATATCGAATTATCCACAAATATTCAATTCTACAAATTTTCCGTTCAAGATGTTTAGTCCTTTGCATATAATGAAATGTGTTGAAAAATCTCACATCAATTAGTGAATGAACCAAAATAGTGTATTTAAGTAAGAATAATCTTTATCTTGATTTTGTATAATTGAATTAAATTCAATCTCACGTTCTAAGACATTATATTGATATAATTCCATACTTCTGTGCTTGACTTTTAGTTTTACTACTTTCCATTGTTGACCATTATTTTGTTGATTTCAACGTGGGAATCATCAAAATAATGGAATTACGCAGCAAGTTGCAACTTAAAAAACAAAAAATGAGTAAGGCGTCATTGATTAGGTTAACAAATTAAAAAGGAGACTGAGACATGACACCTTCTAATGAATCAACCTTAATATATAGGACCATGTTTACATGAACTGAGCAGCAAGTTGCACTTGACTCGGCAATTTTACATGATAAATGATCTATTCTTCTAGGGTGGCAACTTGGTCAAGTGAAGGTGAAGAGTGAAAGAAGAGACAAATAGCTGAAATATCATCCATTGCAATGCCCCTCCTCTTGCGTTTCCATGCACGCATTGCACACTCCACCAAACGTTTTGACGAGTCTGTTCTGTCTGGTGTTGAAGATACAATATCCACCGCTTCTTGATTGGAGATTACATCCCACACCTATAATAATATAATAGCATTAACACATGCAAAAACCATATCAAATATCTTTAGCTGACTTAACATTCAGCAATAGAATATTAATTTGTCTGATATTGATAATTATTTCAAGACTAAAATGTGTTTTAAGTTCCTGATAAATGTTTGATTTTTGTTTTAGGTGTTCTAATTTTTTTTGTTGTACTGAATTATGATATACCAAAACTTTTGTTTTAAGTGATGGTGTGACACCCTATGAACATATTTTTTAAGGATAAAAGAGTGTTTACTATACCCCATCAGTGGCTAGCACAACAAACTGGTCTTTGCTGGTTATGTTCCTTTGTGTTACCTCAGGCACTGAAATAAGACCATACTTTTTGACGCAGTAGTCACCAAAAGCCCTCGACATGGCAAGTCCTGGAAACTCCTCATCCGGCAACCACACCCTGTGCACCCCGGGCTCGTCGTCTAAGCAGAAAACTCGTCCTTGGGACTCAAGTATTCTCTCTGCCTCCTCTACAAACCATATGTAACCACATTTTTTAATTTACGAAAAACTGTTAATATCATGTCACTTGAAGACTAGTCAGAAATAGTGGACTACATGGTCCTGAACAATGTAATAGTTTCTCCTTAAACTGACAGAATGATACACGTAAACACTTACGAGGTAAATTGGGCTTGAAATCTACTGTCAGCTGAACTGGTACCAAACTTCCATCATCTGATGTTGTAGCTAACACAGCACGAGAGTCACCAACGTTTGCAATGATAATGAGTTCACCCTGCCCATTACAGAATCAAGATAAGATTTGGTAACCACCATATTCATTTTGCAAATTAGGTTACTTGGCTATTTTCTGATGACACATCTTTTTAAAGTACTTTTGGTGCTTTTCTTTTATCCAAATTGGAGTTTCGTTTCAATAATTTGTGCAATAAATATTTGCACTAAAGGTCAGAGAAGAGAATGCCACCAAAAACACTTAAAATTTTACATTTAAGTTTCTATCATTTTCGCAAGCATTTTCTTTTTACCTGTCTAACAATTGACAAGGCAGTTGTTCCACTGTAAAATGAATCTATCTTGCGATTCTGCTCTAGTTCGCGATCAATGGCAGCACAAGTTTTCAAGTATGAATGCTTCCACATGTTAAACCGGTGTTGTTTTTTCTCTGTCTCTACATCAAACTCAACATCTGAATCAAGTGGAGTTTGGGACAGTGTCTCCTGCCAGTTGCATAGCAAAGATGGTGGCATTGATTTTCGTACTCTTTTGGCCACAAAGTGACCCCATGGCCCATGCCCATCAAAAATCCCACAGAAGATCATGTCCTCTTGGCATCCAAATTCCTATAACCAACATCAACACACAAAAGTTGGTCTAAGAAACATCAATGGTTATTGAAGCAATTAGTTAACAACAAAAATCTTATCTAGCAAATCCACTCATTAACACACACAAATGTTGGTCTAAGTAACATCAATGATTATCGAAGCAATTAATTAACAAGAAGAAATTAATATTGCTACATACTTCCCACACTATGCAGCAATCCTGGTTAACTCCTTTCTGGCCTTTTTTGGAGAAAACTGAGGCAAAGTTGTTTGAACCATCAACATTAACTGTGCCGGAGCTATGCAACATGAAGTGATTTCTTTTGGCTTCCTTTGCCATTGCTTCCGCGGCTTCTCTTCCATTACATTCATCAGAACTCCTCCCTTTCTTCGCTGCAAAAGACTTTGCCAACCTATTGAACGCAGATGAAAAATGCCCCATCAACGCTGCAATATGATGATTCCACAACTGAAAGCTACTTAATTAGGCCTTTGTCTTCCTTTGATTGTATATAGTACAGAATCTGGACAGTGAAAATTCATAACAGTTAAACATTAGTGATAGGAAGAACAGTTTCATTTTCTTTTTTATTTGTGTTTTAGTCTTTTCTTAGTGATAAAAACAAGAGGGAAACAATTAAACGTACTGTGTGTGGTGGGGGATCCTGGGAGATTATGTGATGGAACTAAAGATACTTTCTGACTCAGAAGGAACAGGATTCAGGATTCATTCAGAAAAAAGGCTAAATCCTGAAAGAACTTAATGACAAAAAATTGATTCCTATTCTGAATTCTGAAATCCAATATTGCTTCTGGAATTCTCTATGAAGAGGATATGTGGAGAAAGCAAGGACAATGAAAACTTATTGAAGCTAAAAGAAACGAAATTAGATACGCCTTTGTTACTATCCTGTCATTTTCCTCCTTGGCTCAAAAAATCAAAAGGGTGGGCCATAGTTTCTTCTTCCAGTAAGCATATCAAAAGTAGGAGAAAAAAATTGAGCATAGAAAAGTCTGGATAAAAGGATTCAGCAACTCAAGTTCATTTGTTTATTGCTAACTGAATTGGGACCCAAAAAAAAAAAACATTTTTTTACCTTGCTTTTTCCTTAGATTGATTGGATGTTTCATCTCATGTAAAAGAAACCTATTTTATTGGTATTTGCAGAATAAAATACGAGATGTTGCATATAGGACCTGAGGAAAACTAAAACTTTTAAAGAGGAATATATCTAAACAATGCCTATAGGCTATAGTAGCAGCAACTATTTTAACTACCATCTTAGTCCCTTTTCAAAATTGTATAGAATTGGATGAAATCAAAAGAGAAGAAAGAAAAAGTTCAGGACTTTGTGACCCCCCATTCCACCCCAATTCTTCAAAGCCGGAACAGAAACATCAAAGAAAATAAAAAGAAAAAACAGTTGGTTAAGTTCCTGATCCAATTCTGAAGCCCCATTTTCTTATATGTGATCTGAAATGGTGTTAAGATAAGATAACAAAAGCCTTTGAAGAAGAATTAAAACAAAACAGAGAGATGAAATGGATGGATGCAAGACCTTTGAAGAAGAAGAAGGAACTAGCTAGAGAGAGGCAGTAGAAGGAGTTGTTGTGGCCTGAAGAAAAGGATGCAATTGGGACAAGACCAGCTGAGACTTCGAGAAAACAAAGGTGTGGAGGGCTTTGTGTCCATCTTTGAAACACTTTGTTTGTTGGGTTCTGGTTTCTTCTTCAGTTCCCTTTTATCTACGGAGACCAAAACAAATATAGTTTTTCTATGCACTCAGTGCATGAAAATTTTGTATTTGGGCAGGTGCCACTTTGTGTGACTAATAAAAACTAATTCAATGCTATAATGAAAAAACGATATCTACTATGATCCTCTGTTGACTGCTTGCTTGGTTCCTTTCAAATTAAGAGTTGTGTGGCCTTTGTTTTACCAAAATTGGAGCTCTATTAAGTCAAGTTATTAAGGGAGAAAAAAAAATCAAACATTACCAATTTTTATTTTGGCCAGAACTTGCACATGGCGAATTGAATTTCTATATCATATTTAGGTTTCATGGTTTATTTAGCAAATATTTCTTGCTTCATGTGTTTCAGGAGCATATCAAGAAATTATTAAGAGGCTTATTATTTTATCAGAAAAGAAAAATCTCAAGACCTCATATTATTGCTTTATAGTTTATACATGAATATGGAAACGAGGAGGACATGGTGTAGAAAAAAAGTCTTCATGTGAATCAAATTAATTATCTGTTATTTTATGAGTATAGATGAAATAATGTATTTCGGTTTTTTTTATTGAAATGGCATGTGCTTTTCCCCACATATAGGAACTCAGGAAGGCATAATTTATTCTATAAAAAAGGTATAATTTATATAATTAATCGGAAGATTCCTACTGTTTGGCTATATATATGTATATTCTATATTTCCATATTATATTCTGGTGTTATTGTATCCGAAAGCAGGGGATAATAATTAAGTAGATACTAGATAAGATCGAGATGTTGTCAGAGGGTATTTGTGAGAAAATGGACCTCAATATCTTTAATACTTCATATTTAAAGCGTGTAGGAGAAGTGGAGTGGAGAACTTCATAAAAAAAAAAAAGTATTCGTGTATAATGATATGATAACGGGAAAATTTTCAATAGGAAAATAAAGGGTCAATTACTCAATTTCTTGCCATTAAATAAATACTACAATAGTAGCAGATAACATATTTATATTTGAAGATAACATTATACTAATATAGAGTAAAAATTCAATGCATTGACAATATATAAAATTTGATACTATCATTTATCACAAATTATCATTTATAATAAATTTATTAAATTTTAAAATAGTTATCTTAAAAATTATATCAATAATAACTTTTAATTAATAGACGTTATAAAACTCCTTATATAAATTTTAAAATGTTAGCATCACATTTTGTAACCTGCTCTCTTCTTTTAATAAAAAAATATTACATATCATAAATTTGTATGGATCCTTGAAATCTTCGTTTAATATTTTTTTTTATATAATTTATAACTTTTAATAAATTTGTTAAAATAGGTCTGCTGTCATCACTCGTCCAAATTATTTAGACTTTAGTACTATGCAGGGCACCCACAGCTAGTAGCGCTGCTAAAAATTAAATATAAAACAATTATTTTGGACCAGTTTCTTAATGAATATTTATAAAAGAAGAAAAACAAAACTAATCATTTTTTATTCTAAATTAAAATCAGCTTACATACTTGTTTTTTAAATTATCTCTTTTAACTTTTTCATGAGTAGTTATAAATAAAAAAAGTTATATTTTTACCTTTAAAAAGTCTTAATAATAAGAATTTACATTTAAAAGACTCCCCTGAATTATAAACTCTTCATACTAGGTCAAAAAATGTATTACAAAAATATAAACAGTGAAGGTTTTGCAGGACTATAATAGTAGTATATCCGCGATAACTTAATATATCACTGGTTAATAATTATTCCCATGCTCTGATTAATAATATGCGTAAATTCAACATATAACTATGCAAAGCAATCGGTGATCGAAATTATTTTAAAATTATTTAGTGACGCATTCACGCTATGGCCTATGGCGTGACAACAAAGAATTTCAACAAGAGATATATACTTGCACAGTTGCACAGTTTATGAGGTATACGCATTCTTTTTTCTTTTACAAATTTTATTGTATATACTTACTGCATAGTACAAAACATTTACTAATAGAGATTTTTTGTTAACTGATAAAAACATATTGAAACTGATAAAAAAGAGATTTTTTGTTTAGAAGAATATTTCATTGCCTTAATAACAGAAAATAAATTTATTACGTCAAAAGCTTCTTTTTTTATTTTATTTTATCTCAACCAACGCACCTCATGTATAGAAGAAGATAAATCGAATCATAAAATGTTATAATTCTTTTCTTAATGTATTTTATTCAAATTCAGATGATCAAACATTATGTTTAATTCTTTTGGACTTCTTTTTTGGTGAATAATTCTTTTGAACTCATTGAGTAAAAAGTTAATCTTTTGAACTCATAATTATAACTATCATAATAATGACATTCACTTACCAACTTATCATTCAATGACTGAATCAGTAAAACTTTTTAACCTATCAAATTTAAATTTTAAATAATATCAAATTTTATTTTTAATTAATTATATAATTATATATAATTATTTAAAAAAATTCTTCACCACTGTAAATTTTATTTTTTAATAGTATCTTAGGTGGCTCTGCCATTATTATCATTACTTTTAACTTTATTGAGATTGACAATTTTATTATA
>PYAF01005999.1:28791-50278 GCA_007407185.1 Glycine tomentella
TACCAAAAATCTAGAATATATTAAATAAAATCATATAAAATTATAAAAATATACTAAATAAAATAATATTATTAAAAGTAAAATAGATCATATCTATCATGAACATCAATCTAAAAATACTTTCAAATTAAATAAAAATAAAAATAAATAATATCAAATAAAAAATAAAAAAAACCAAATATTCCGTCGCTAAATCGGTTGCTAACCGTTTTTGCGACAGAAATTTTGGTCGCAAACAAAAAAATTTAAAAAAATCCAAAAAATTCCGTCGCTAAATCGGTCGCTAACCGATTTAGCGACGGATTTAGCGACCGATTTAGTCACGCCCAATTTTGGGCGTGACCATCCCCCTAGTGACGCCCAAACTCAGGCGGGACCGGTTATGCCTTATTTTGGGCGTGTCCAACAGCCCCAAATCCGTAAATAGTTTCAAAATAGCCCCTTTTTCGTAATTTCTTATTTAAAGTGTATTATTTGCGTTCTTTTGCCCATAATTTTATTTAAAAATGATTTCGGTACAATTAAAATCGGAAAAGTATAATTGAACACGCGTACTAAAATAAAATGAGCGCATAATAATTTGTATAAAAAAAATTGTTATCTTATTTGAAATTATGCGCATAATAATTTGGATATGAAGGTGACACACTACCTAGAGAGGATTTTTTTATTTTAAAATTATCTAAAAAACTTGTTATCTTATTTGAAATAGTTAATATTTATTGAAGATTTTTGTGGACGCGCAAAAAATGTCAAACCGTGATAAATTTGGGGTTTTGGTATTTTCTCTGTAGATGTATTGTGCTTCTTCAATCTTCCATTCTCGTTGTGTGTGGGTTTTCCCCAAATAAAATAATTATTTAAAAAAATCTGAAATAAACATGCACTTAATCAAATCAATAACCTCAACTTGCAGTAATTATTAATAATCTTATACTGTCTTTCTGTGATTAAATATAAAATTCTTTTAACGAATTCACATCTTTTAAGAAAATTAATTAATATAATTAATAATATTAAATTTGTTAACGATTTATATTAATTTATCAAAATTATCCTTAAATTTATTGGAATTCATAATCTTTCTCTTTGCACTTAATTATTTTCACACCTACTAAATTAATATGTGCTAGTCTCTTTAGTCTTTATTCAATCCTGAAAAATAATATATTTATCTTTTAAATCATTTATTGTAAAATAATAAAAGATATTTTGATAAAAAAATAATTAATACAAAAGACAAAAAGAATCTTATAAAAAGAGGCAAATAAATTTATAAAAAAAAACTTAGCTATTGATGCTTTCGGCTACTGGACTCTCGCCATCTAGGGTGCAGCATTCTCTGTTGCTTCGCCTAGCAGCACGACACTTGTATATCTCTTCCACAATTCCGTTTTCACGGTTTATATATAATAACATAAGAGCATATTTAGTGGTAGATTTAAGAGATCTTCTACAAGAACTCATCCTTTATGTTGGAGATCTCTTCAACTCCTTTATTGGATCTTATATCTTTAGCTCAAGATACTTACTTAAGATCTTTCATTAAAAATATTAAGTATAATACATTAACAATTCCCAGGTCAATCGAAGAAGAATATATATACAATTTCCTTTACAATGAAAGAATTAGGGCAGTATCCAGTGAAAAAGAAAAGAAAGAAAAATAGTGCTGTACAACATATGAAGGTCGCATGGCATATTACCATCAATTCTTCTGGTGAGATAAAGTACTGCCATTTAATTCTGAACTGAATTATTTGCAACGATTTTCACATACTTCCCACAGTTACTAACGGTACTAATTTTTTTAAGCATAAGGATTCTGCATAACCAATTCCCTTTCTAAAGGGTAGCTAAACCATATTGTGTATCCTTTCTCCTTCAGCTTTCTTTTCCATTGTGTTCAATCTTAACTCCTTTCACTCCAAACCTATCTTCTACATTTCCTTCTAAAGAATACAAATTCAATACGTAATTTTAGTGTTCAAAGAATCTTCTTTCTACCCACAAAGCAACATACTTAATGATATACTTGAGGAGCAACAAAAAACTCGCTCTCAATAACAGCCGGTCTAAGATCTTCCTCACGCATGAACTCCAGAGGAAAGGAAACAAGATGTCCCTTCATAGGCTTCAACCTATCTATTGGGTTTATTGTTTGGATTTCTCCATTTTCATGACAGACCAACTCATCTGGGGCTATTCCCAGGTCTATGGTGGTATGACCAAGTTTTTCTTTCCAGTGAACCATGCTTTGCCGAAGTGCAGCTCTGCATGTTATTGTAAAGTATAATACAATTATAAGAAAGGATAAACTAGAAGCTAAAAGAGATAATCAGAAAACATAGAAGAAGAAAATGGGGAAAAGTCCACACACCTTGAGCGTATCTGATCGTTGGGAATGCAAGCAAAGACCTCATGGTATATCCTAGTATTCTCCTGTCAAAACGTATAGAAGTTTACATTGATACCATAGGAACTCAGTCAAATAACGTGTGTTAACCAAAAAATAAAGTCAACATGTGACTATATCATGTTTGTTTAAGAAAAATAAATTTTTATTCTGCCTATGTATATTACAAACATCTTATCAGTCCCTGTGTTGTCAAGTAAAAAATTGAGCTCAATAATTAAAATATAGGGGCTTAAAGGAAGATGAGTTTTCTTAACATATTGATAGGCCACGATGTTGATAACTAATTTTTCTCTTAAATCACCCAATATCGAAGAGGATATACACAAACCAGGAAGTCAAAGTCTAACCTTTGCAGTTGCTGACCACAAGTCCTTGTACATCTGCCACCGGATCACTGATTTTACCGATCTGTTACGAAGAAGAGAATATTGTTAGGAGGATCTTATCAAGAAAGTAAACAGATGAACATGTTACATGTCTTTTGTGATAGCAGACGACTAAGAAAATGATGGTTATGTAGTTAGTACGGTTGCTCATGGAAATTATGGTTGAGCAAACTCTAAAGGTAATTAGAGAAACAAATCCTAGCAAAAGCACTGACAAAAAAAAAAAAAAAATCTTAACAAAAGTAAATAAGTTGAGCTATTTGCCAATTCCTGCTTTTGATGCGGTCAACTGCAAGTGTGTAACTGTAACTCATGGTAGTGTGAGCCACTTCCTTGAGGGTAGTGACCACGGAATAAGTGAGTGATGCTTTTCCACTCTATGAATAAGAATAGAGATATCCAAGCATGAATGTGATGAAACTGCTAATGCAACATCATCATCTCATAGTTTTACACTTCCATGAACAAGTGTCCAAGATGTCAGGTTTTAAGCATTGCACAGAGCACATTTATAACCAATAATAAAGAAATTAAAAATCAAGTTTGCCTAATTTTTTTCAAACTTGTTAATTGTTCCCATTAATCAATAACAGATAGACTGCCTGACAGAGCCTGTGTTGCCGTTGCATGTAGCATAAAAGCCCAAATTTTGATCATTTTGACTAACCTCTCCGGTGCTCAGACCATAATGAGCAGCGGAGGCTATAGGAATATTTCCCAGCCTTCCATGGTTTCCCATTCATCAATGATTCAACACATTCTTTGTCTTTCTATAATCACTCCGATCTGGTTGATGAAAATCATTACAATTACACATGCTCTTAGAAATAGCTGATTATAGAGACAAAAGGCAGATATCAAATGTACCTTAGAGTCTCTTAATCCAAGCAAACTGCGGTCATTTATATTAGATGATCCAATAAAAGCTATACGGTCATCAATTATCATCAATTTACTGTGCACATATACCTGTATCAATATGGGAATTATACACCAAACAAGAAAAATATTTGAGCTGTTAAATCATTATAAAAGCTAAAAATTGTGTACTAGATCTAGGAGATCCAAACTACACTTTTTCAAGATCTCTTGGCCCAGAGCAAAATATTTGATGTTTTAGAAACAAAATCAAAAGATGTTTCAATATATATGATAAGATACCTGACTTGTAGCCACAGGGCCATTTTCATAAAGTCTACCGTGAGATCGTAAACCATAGAAAGAAATATAATCATGTGTCTTAGGACCAAGTATGGCTTCAAGATTGCGTAATATGGAGTGTTTTTCTCTAGAAATTGTTCTATACTGCCAATGTGTTAAGGCTCTCACAGTAGCAGCACCACCATCATCCAGACCACTCTGTTAATAGTTTACAACAGAAAAAGATTGAAGTCTACAGCAAAGAGGATTCATGTTTAAAAAAGAAGGCAAGCAACATTTACCTGGAAGCCAGGCAAGAGGGGCATCATAATTATAACTCTAAAATCTTTCTGATCTTTGTGGGCTTGCAAAATTCTCCTGTATAGTGCTTCCAAAACACGGTTCAGTATTATGTCATCCCCTGCTAGACCTGATATGAAAAATTGGTTCTGAATGGAAACAAAATGAGAAAGACAAAGAGAAGAAGGGGAAAATGTGTTTTTATTAGTCTAAGTACTAAATTATTCTGTACATTGCCACTATGAAGGTGGTTAAGTACTGTTTTAACTTCTGCCATACATGGTTAAGCCTTGGTTGCTTCTGTCTTGAGTGGTTAAGCATTGTTTAGCTTCTACTCTTGATGGTTAAGCTTTGATGATTTGAGCTTCTGCCAAGTGGCCTTGTTGTTGCCTTTACTTGGTAGTTAAGCTTTGATTTGCTTAATTTGGTCTTTGATGTTTGCTTTGGACTCTTGATTTGCTGGAGCAATTCTCCATGCACGTATTCCATTTGAAGGTTATTGATGTGAACCTCGTTGCACTGTCCTGAATCCTTTACATATCAGCCTTAAAGTCTATTGACTTGAACATGTGATTGTTTTGAATCCCGTATCTCAATTCTCTTTCTACCTCACATAACCGAAGCACCTGTTGTGGACTATCCTGAAGCACCTCCTGAACCTATTACTGATCAAAGTCGTTCTTGGAAGAGTGTTTGAAAAAGCAATTGGCAAGTTGGGTATGACTGATATTCATGCACCAACTTGAGGGAGAGTGTTGAAGATAAAATTTGAATTTGAATTATTGTTTCTCTTTAATAGGAACATGATGTTAAAATAGTCTAGAATCTAGATAAGAATAAATTCGAATTATTGTTTCCTATTCTGAATTATTGTTTCCTAATATTTTGATCAGGTTGTTAACATTATTTGTATAAAGATACCTCATTTAAGAGGTGAAATAAGTATGAAGTGAGTAAATGAGTGAATGAAATTATGAATGAATAAGGAATCATTATTTTAATTTATGAGTATCTGATTTTTTACACTATCTTTATTGATGCATAGTAAACTCATATTTTTGAATAGGCAAAACAATCAACAAATAATAATTTGCTATTATAATTCTCTTGAATCTTCTCAACATCTATCTTCCAATTGTAGGTATAATACTAATAGTAACTGAATTGGATGAGTCTACCCAATTGGGTTGGTTCACAAAGTGGCAATAGAATTTGAAACCACCCCATTGAAGATCACTCGGCAAAACAAAACAAAACTAGAGCAGTTCGTTCATCTTTCCCGCTCAAATTTGCTAAATAATATTCGACAAAGCTGCAAAAATAATGATTTTCACGCAATCACACGTGACATAATTGGCCATATAACTTGGACCACAAACTTAAAACGGAAAAAGAAAAAAAACCAAAAAACTAGAAAATTGGTTCTACATAGAAAAATAAGATGAATAATAATAGAAAGAAGCAAGTGTTTGTGTGTGTGCCTGTTTGTACTGCAACTCAATGGTATAAGAAAGGAGGATTGGGCTAATGTCTCCGGTCTCTGGTCTCGACACGGAAACGATGGTGGCCGTCGGTAACTCTTCCAAAATCCACGCCGATTCGCCGGATCGCCGGAACGGGTGGTGAGATTCTGACAATGCTTCCGACTGTAGAAGCAGCGGCTCTGACAACATAGGAATGTCGGAGACAGTTACTTCACGAGTTGAGTTGAGTTATGTTGAGAGAACGATACTTTATTAAATGAAGCAAAGACAACAGTGTTGCGGGTTTTATAGTTTTTGTCAGAGGTTTCGGTATTCTTCACCTTCCGTAATTCGAATACCTACATTTGGTAACTAAATGAAGGTATATGTTACGTGTATGAAGAAGATTTTGTTAGAAAATGTAAAATTTACTTGAATAAAAAAAAACTCTGAATGTGTTGGTATCCTTTGTGCAAATTAAAACGTTGATATTTATAACACGAAAAAAAAAAAAACTTCCATTTTGAGTTTAACGGAGTAAGAAAGAAATATGGAAACAAACAATACTGTGAAAACAACAATTCTGGTGCTTTTTTTTTTTATAATTTTTTAAGAAACTTCTTTTACTGTCGTTGCTGTTATAGAAAATTAGAAATTTTTTCATACTATAATATTAAATAAGGCAAAAACGCTAGGATGTTAAAATTATATTGGAATTTCTTTGGCTGTGGAATGAAGTAAGAAGAAGGCAAATGAAGTTTAATAAATAATGAAAGGCCAAAAGTTTGTATTCCAATGATTTGATCCTTAAAATGATTGAAGCATCCTGAAAGCGTTATTGTTATTTGGTGAAATGGAGGAGGAGGGCAACTAACTTTGGTTAAAAATCAAGAACTGACGAAATCAACGCACACAGGCTGAAAATGCACGCGGTATATACTTCAGTTTGAAAGAGAATATCCAACTTTTGATGCTTGCCACTGAGAATAAACCAAAATGGCATATGATTGGTATTCCTTAATAATAACAAATTCAAACTAATACGGATCGGCATCTTACCTCAATGGATGATTATTGATTCTATTATTCCACCATTAAAGAGCAAATTCATAATAAATAAATAGAACTGCTGCTTATTTTTAACCTAAATTGCGGCGCCAGGTTATTAATATGACCAAAATGGATTGGAAATCATCTGCTATGTTTTTGGTTGTGGTTTGTATATATTTGTGATTTGTGATAACTCAAGTAGCTTTGCAACAGTCTAGCCCCAAAAAAAGAAAGAAAAAGACGACACTTAGTTTAGTAGTGCATAAGAACAAAGTAGGGCCTGCTAAGTGACTAAGTCATTGACCAAGTTGAGGACAAAGAAACGATAGAAAAGCACACTGTCAGGCTAAGACAATTGGACAAATATTGAAAATATGATTAGCTGGATCAGTCATGTAACGTGTCAAAATCCTAATTACATCATATCACTTTTCGTGTCTTTCATCTCGTCAACCGTCCATTATATGGACTTAGGGTTTAATTTAACCCATAAGAGAAATGAAAAAGACTAGATATCACCTTGCAATAGGTTTTGCTTTTAAAAATATGTAAAAAAAAGGTATTGCTTGAAAAACAACTCACGCCCTCAGGTGACAGATCTCAACGAGTCTCTTAAGAAAAAGTTATGTTCAACCAGAAGTTATTAGACATGTACTTAGAATATATACTCAATAATGTGACCCTGCGTCAATGTCTTTACTCTCCTTTGAATTTCCTCCATTGTTAAGATTCTCAAGATAAAATATTGGTATCTATGTGGTATTGCACATCATCATCAATACCTAAATACAACTCACTAAAATAAATCAATACCTAAATACTTGCAAGTCACCTAACCTAAACTGGAAACAATCGTTATAATCCTTACTAGACAAGAGTTGTAGATATTGATGGTGAGTAATAAATTCATGGTCTTGATCGTGAGTAATAAATTCATGATCTGTTTGGGTAAGTTTTTTTAAAAGTATTTTTAAGAAAAAAATAAATGAAATGAATTTTTCCATAAGTCCATGAGAGTTCTCTATTAGCTAACCATTAACTAATTTTATAGATATTCTTTCATCTTTTAGAGAAATTATATGAAAGTTTTTATAAATTAGTCAATGAAAAACTCAGTTTAGCTTATGGAGAAATTGTTCATTTCATTTTTTTCTTCCTATTTTTTTTTCTTAAAAGTGTTTCTAGAAATCAAATAGTAGTTTACACATCTAAAAGATAATTTAAGTATTAAAAGAAATCTCATGTTCGAAAACTTTCTACTAGAGTCTACTAATATTCATATAGACCACAAAATCAAAGCGAATAGGTAAAGGAAAAAAAGAATATGATAAATTCTTTTAACCGTTCCAGTAGCACAGTAACTCACAAGAAGCTGTGAGTAGTGTATAGAGAAACTTATGAATGAGCTTCATCGTGCACTATGGACACAGAAAAAAGTTTTAGTTGAAGACCCAATTTCGACAGCGACAGTGAACCTTAGCAAGAGAAGCCATATAATCATCAGACCTGCATTGAAGAATGAAAGTGCACCTTTCATGTTCCCAATTTGCATTAATCATCTAGCTAAGAAATGTGTACATATTCAAAACCAAACCTTTGCCCGTAAGAAGACTGGCATGCAGCAATTATATGAACTTTAGCAGCATCTGTTTCGTTCTACCCATGGAAAAATCATTAACATGCATTCCAAATTCACAAGTCATCTTCAAACCAAATAAAAATGATAAAAAGTACAAATCTTTTGACATAGTAATATATGGCATGTTAATACTGCAAATTAATAAATACTTCTCTTGTCTATTATGAGCGTTTATATTTGTGCATGCACATGTTTGGTTGGAAATCAAACCATGCAAGGTGTCCAGAAAAAGAAGTAAAGCAACTGCAGGGATTCAAGCCAAGGTTTTTGTACCTTATTTTAAGCAATCCAATATTCCCCAACAAAACCAACTCCTCATTAACATATTCATTCACGCAGAGAAGGTTGTTTTGAATTCTCGCAAAGGTGGTCACAACCTTATAGATTGGAAATACCAAGACTATATATATGCACAATAATTATTTCAACAACACATCTATTTTTCCTTATGTCAAAACAAAAGGAAAGGAAAATCATTTTTCCCTGT
This sequence comes from Glycine tomentella, assembly GCA_007407185.1. Classification (NCBI taxonomy): domain Eukaryota; kingdom Viridiplantae; phylum Streptophyta; class Magnoliopsida; order Fabales; family Fabaceae; genus Glycine; species Glycine tomentella. The sequence goes on from PYAF01005999.1 coordinate 37,676, forward strand.
CAAATTACCACCCCCACAAATATTCCACCCAACAGTCTGTGTAAACAACAGCCAGAGTTTCATCGGTGATAATGATATCAATCATCGTACCAGATAGGACTAACTAGTATGGGTAAAAAGGAAACACCTTGGAAGTTGCAAGAATACCTGAGATTCGTAATAAAGCCCAGCATATAATGAAGCATAAAAATATTCACCTTCTCTGCTACCAGAGAATGCAGCTACAAGCTAGAAAGGTAAATCAATTGCTCGTGTCAGATTGCATTCACAAATGCATGAGGAATCTTGGAGTGACAATAACAAAGTCAAATAAAAACATTATATCCTATGCAGGGAACTGTGAAGGAAGATAAGTAGTATTATAAACCAGTTTATCAGTATGCAATTATGATAAGATAAGCATGAAGGAAAAATTGTAAATATGATATCTTAATCTAACTGTTAAAGGCACAAACTTTTACTAAAAAAACACGAGCCTATTGAATCCCAAGCCCATATTAAAAAAGTGAAACAAATTTAGCATATGTGTACTATTGGTCCTCTACTTCTTATTAAAAAAAAGGAGTCAACATTTTGACTTTTTATTTTCAACTTGAATAATGTTATCTTCCTATTTTTTCAATTGATATAATTTAGTCTCTGTCAATGTGCTACTAATGTAGTTAAAAGGTCCTTGACAATAAATATCAGCCTCAAAAGGTCCTCACTGTTAATTTTTCACTTCTTATTCTCTCACAAAAAAGAAGTGGATTTTTCATTGTGTTTTCTACTTTTTTCTATGACAACAAATTTATTTGAAGATGCTTCCTAAGTTATTAAAGTTAATTATAGACTGAGGAACAAGCAGTAACCCCTTCACATATGGCATAACAGCATATTAATTAATTTTCAAGAAAAGCTCAAGTTTAGCATTTGTGCAAACATAAGGAATAGAGTAATTTCACTAACACCCCTTGAGATTTAACACAATTACACCTGCTACCCCTATTCTTTTCCCAACATTACACTGATCCCTCATTTCATCTAATATAAGAAATCAAGGGAGATTTATGTTAACGGAAGGGTGTTATATAAAGTGAAGGAGACTTGTGTAGGGTCAAAAAGAGATTGTTGTGTAATTGGATTAAATCTGAGGGGATGTTAGTACAATTTGTTCTAAGAAATATATCAGAGTTCGTGAAAATTATATCAGATTAATACAATGGCTCGCAGAATCTTAGTTTAAGTATCTCGGAAAGGACTATCTGGGAAGGATTGCCAGATTATATGAGGTAAATGTGTAGGAAGATAAAGAAATGGCTTGCTTTAAAGGACCAACTCTCCTAAAACTAGCTCAAGCTATTAAGGGAAGACTTAAGCATAGTTTTATATCTAACAGAAACAAATCAAATAACAAATGCATAGTTGCATACTACTAATAGAAAAGAGCATTAAAACACACCTTTTCAGGATCCCCACCATCTTTAAACATGTTATATGCTTCCCGCATGACCGGCCTTGGGTCTCTGCCAACCTAAATTCATATAGAAAGTGGATAACCATTTGGATATTTACACAGTCCATCGTGATGTTAATTTCATATTAATAGAATCAAGGACTTGCCTCAAGATATCGTGTCCTTGCTTCATCCACTCCATACAGTTGAGCTTCACACAGAAAGCACCATATGGACTCTTCCGTGTCATTTGGATTTTGGGCAACATCTAACCGAAACTGCTCAGCTGCCTCTTCAAATCTAAGGCAAAAGGGATCCAATTCAGTCTCCTTTCCATACATTCAGTTGCAGCACATTGTAGTTGTGCTTGCCCACACCTAATTTGACTTTGTCACTAAAAACTTCAACAATGATTATTTCCTAAAGTTAGTTAGGGAAAGTAATTTTAGGAGTAGTGAAAGTACCGATTAAGGTAGTAAAGTGATAAGCCCCTTTGCCAAAGATCTGGTAACATTACAATCAAAATGTCTCATGACCAAAATATCAAAGTGAATTGATAGAAGCGTTTTCCAAAAGTGTATAAACCTACACGCCTTTTGACGAGGGTCCAACTGAATTGCCTTGTCAAACTCCCCAAGAGACCCCGAAACATCCCCCTGAACAACAAATTAACGAGAAAAGTTATTTGTACAACAACTTAATTATGTACAAATTATGCAACTGAGAGAGAAATATTAGATGCAACAATAGAAAATAAGCTAAGCACTAATCACAAATTATCATATAGTAAGTTTGATAACTTTCACTATAATTATTTAAAAGTCATTCCAATTATGATATCTAACTTTTTTTTTTCTCTTTTAAAAGTCATTTCAATTATGATATCTATTTTTTTAAAAAAAAAATTTATCAGTAAATGTTAATGGTTAATATGTTAGTTTTTTTTGTTAGTGAAAAACTCAAATCCACAACTTATCCCCTTCTCTCTCTTAGTTTTATCCCCAAATCAATCTTATATCGCCAATTATGATATCTAATTGATTAACCGTGTAAAATTGTTCTAGACTATAATTGCATAATTATCATACTCACAAAAGGTGATATTATATTATATAAAACGACTCTAAATAGTAAATTACTAACACAGCGTAGCATAAGCAGCAGCTATGACATGTGACACTCAAAGTGACACATAATGTAGAAACAAAACGTGAGGATGATGGAAGTAGGTTTGGTTTAATTTGGAGAACAAACCTGGCGGAAGAGAAGCATTCCACGTCGAATTGCGAGAACGGCTTCGCGGGCATTGTTGTTGTTGCCGCCGGTGAGAGCGTCCCAGATGCCGGAAACCGAAGGAAGCAAGAGTCTTCGGGTGAGGATTAAAGGATGGGAAGCAGAGAAGGGTGCTTTCAAAGAAAGTTGCAAAGGGAATGAGGAACGGTGGTTCAGAAAAGGGGACACCAAGATGCCGCCGGGTTTAAGGTTGTTGGAAATGAACATGAACGCTGCTGACATGGTTGTTGTCGGAAGGTGAGGTAAGGCGAGCCACCAAATTTTATGGCTAGAAAAATAGTACTACCTGTATAATATTTTTATGGTTTAAATATTTCTTTTAGTTTTTTTTAAGAGAAATATTTCTTTAGTTAATACCTGTATTGTGTATTTTGTTTTCTTATTCTTATAAAATTACTTCAGTCGTTTTAATTTTCAAAATTTGTTTTTTTTTTGTTTTTTTTTTTTTAATTCTCATCGTCGTAGAAACTATGTTACAAAACGATGATAGATTATCCAGCATTGTCTCAATTGTCGTTAACTTTTTAGTTTCTGTTTTAGCTGATGTTTTGTCCATTAGGTGACGTTTGTTTTTATTTTAAAAGAAAAAGGAAAATAAAAAAATATATTTAAAATTTAAAAAATACTTTCTCTAAAAATATTTTTAAAAAATAGATAAAAATTGAAAAAACAATAAATTAACATTTTTAATATTTTTAAAAGAAATGAAAAATATTATAATATTTTTAAATATTTTCTTCTCAATACATATTAAAAAAAAAATACTCAAATCAAACATCATCTTAATTTCTCTCGTGGATTCTAATAGTTTGTCTCTCTTTTGGGTGTAGGCTCCATTTGTTCATAAAAAAAAATTATCAAATACCTTGGCATATTTTTAGAGACTAAAATTCTAAAGTAATTTTATAGGAATTAAAAATAAAATAATGAAATTATAGAGATTTTTTGGTGAATTCAAAATTATAGAGATTAAAATCACTATTTTTTTGGTGAATTCAAAATAATAGAGATTAAAATCACTAATATAATTTTGTACGAACTAAAGAAAATGCAAATTATAGAAACTAAAGTCAAATTAAAATATAAAAAAATCTCATTCAGTACCATTGTTACAAAACTATGTTTTTAATTTCTATTATCTGTGTTCCCCTTTCACTATACCAAATACCAATCATAGAAGCCACCACACCAAACAAGCCAACCTACAATTCAAACCGCTTTAACCAAATTATAACCCGAAACCATGAGCAATTTCGGTCAGTTTTTTCACTAAAATAAAAAGTATTTGATGAACATTATATCTTTGATTAGAGATGACATTTTGATCAAGCACTTCTCTCTCTATTATGGTCCTAGGGGACTTTAGTCCACCTAATGAGAGGTCTTACAAGATGTCATCCTACACAAATCTCACTTAATCGGATAAGGATCACAATTAGTTCATGAATCATGTTATTTTAAATATTATTTTTTTTAGTTATCCAAAATATATAATTTTAATTCAATTGATCTCGTTCGAGATTATTTTGGGACATCTTTGATAGAAATTGTTTTTTGTTGATCTTTGTTGATGTTTTTCACTGACCTCATTCGAGACAATTTTCCTCCAACTTGGCTTGTGAATGATTTCTAGGCGATCTCAGTTAAGACTATTTTTGAGTGGCTTAATAGATTATTTTCAACCAACCTCATTCAGGATTATTTTTTACTCATCTCGGTCAGAAATATTTTAGGTCAGCCTTGATTAGGACATTTTTTGTAAAAAAAAAAGTGATTTTGAATATTTTATATTATACTATTTATTTTAATTATTATATTATTCATAATATTTATGTTTTTATTTTAACATTATATATCAAGACATTAATAGTAATAAATGATAGATAATAGAATTAAGTATATTTATATTCAAAAAAGGAAAGGGATATACTTAGCAAACTTAACAATATAATGCTAATGAGTTTGTATTAATAATATAAAAAATCGTGTTAATGAAAAATATTTGCAATGCTCGATTAGGGATGTTTACGGGTACGGGTCACCCGCGAATCCGAATTAACCCAAACCGATCCAAACAGTTTGGGTGGGTCATTTATGTATTTGGATCAAAATCGAATTGAACCAATCAATATTGTTCATGTACGATTGAGTTATGGGTTTTGATCTATAGATCCAATCAAAATCGAATTGAGTCGGTCAAAATCAATCAAAAATTTTAGAGTTGTTTGGTTTGACTTTAAATACCGCTAATATTGGAGCTCCAAGTGTTGGAACTTCAAATGTTTATAATATTAATAAATCATATTTTATTCATTTATTTCAACAAATCTGGTTGCATCAAAACTTATTGCAAGGAATTAGTTTGTAAGAAATAGTTGTGATTCAGACTATTATAGTAAATACTGTTGAATAATATTTTGTTTTAATTTGTATTAGTCTATTTTAGAATATTATGTTGATGGTATTAAATGAAACAATTTTACTACTTTCGGATATTTGATAATATTGTGATAGGATAAATAGTCATTTTCATTCCTAAATGTGTAGAGCATTGATAAAGTCGTTCTCGAAAGATGAAAATTCAAATTTTAGTCCCCGAAGGTGAAAAAAGTGCGAAAAATTCATTCATCTGTTATGTGGCACAGAGGAACGAAAATGTCACAAAAATGGTTGTCAACATGACTGTTGAATAGATTTTTTTTTTGTTCTAACCTGTAAAATATAATTTAATTATTCCATTAGACCAACACATTTGATTTTGTTATGACTTGTAATTTAACACCAACATGTTTAATTTTGTTCTAACTTGTAATTAAGAAAGTTTCTTTTAAAAAATGGTCTTACCAGCTCAAAGGGCAATAACCAATTAAGCGCATATATAACATTGTTAAGTGTCAATTTCTCTATCAAACATGACTGATTCTAACACATAAGGATTTTCAAAATCCACTAAACAAAAGGGACACTAAAATTTGAATTTTCATTTTTCGGGGACAAATTTGTCAGATGTCTACACATTCAGGGACGAAAATGACAATTTACTCCTATTGTATTAATTGTATTGGATATTTAGATGAATCACGATATAAAATAGTAGTTCTAATAAGAAGAAAAAGATAAAGTTTAAATAGGTAACTTGTTGGCCCGAACCAAACTGTTCATGAATAATGGATTGGATCGGGTTGGTTTCAGAAAAATAATTTTGAAAACTGAATCGAATCGAATTCATCAAATTTGATTAAGTTGAATCTTAAATTTAAACAAAACCGATCCAAATCGACCCAGAAACAGCCTAAGCTCAATTCTTATTGTCTGATGATAAATAATACTAGTGAATACTAATATTGTATTAAAATATTTAAGACGATAATTTATTTCTAATTCGACGAATTATTGGTTTATTACTGATTTCCCCCCTCGTATCTGCGCATCTCTCGAGCAAATATAATATCCTAATGAAGTAAAAAATATAGTATCTGAATAATGTCGTCATTGAAGTTTCGTTAAGTTAAATAATATTCCTAGCTACAAGTTTCCTTAATAGTTAATAATTCCAAAAAAAAAAAAAATGTGTTAGATTAGTTTTGGGGTCATCATCACCTAATCGTCACGCATATACCAGGAGAATACAATTTGAATTTAAGCATCCACAAAATACAAAAAAATTAACGTGAAAAGGACCAAAGCACGATTATTTAGAGGTTTTAAAGTTTGTTAATATAAAATATTATCCTGGCTGCTTATGGATTTAGTCTACTTATTAATATTTAATTACTCAATTATTGACATTCATTAGCGACAAAGAGGTAAGGTAAATGATAAGGTGCCTAATTTGACAGCTACAGAACACATCATCAGATTTGCAAAACGATGTTCCTGTAAAAAATTTGCCTATATATCAAGGAAAGGGAAAGCATAGGGTCCTGTGTTCAGAAATCACGAGCCTGGCTGCTCTAAAACGCAAACATTTGGGTTTTATTATACCTAACACCACATGGATACGTTGCCGGAGGATTGTGTTTCCAAAATTCTGTCTTACACAACTCCACCAGACGCATGTAGATTCTCTATGGTCTCTTCAACCCTACGCTCTTCCGCTGACTCTGACCTTCTCTGGCGAACTTTCTTTCCTTCTGATTACTCTGACATTGTCTCAAGGGCTCTCAATCCCCTCTCCCTTAATTCCTCTTCTTCATACAAACACCTTTTCTATGCTCTTTCTCATCCACTTCTCCTAGATGGAGGCAACATGGTACCTATTTCATGTCATTTCATATATGCTTCATTTGTTTTGCATCATATAATTAATTATGTGTACATATTGTAGAGCTTCAAATTAGACAAGTCTTCGGGTAAAAAATCTTACATCCTTTCTGCAAGGCAGCTTTCTATAACGTGGAGCAACGACCCTTTATATTGGAGCTGGAGATCAGTTCCTGAATCAAGGTAATTAATTCATTCATAAACATTTAAACTAATTATCCAGTTTCAACTCTCAGAACGTGTTAATTTGTTTCATTAACCAGACAAATTTTGAAAATATTAAATATAACATTTTAAAAATTAACTAATGAATGATTGAGCAGGTTCAAAGAGGTGGCCGAGCTGAGAACGGTGAGCTGGTTGGAAATTGAAGGCAAAATTGGGACGAGGATTCTGACGCCAAACACGTCATATGGGGTTTATCTGATAATGAAAACATCCCACCGCGAATACGGGCTTGATTCGGTGGCGTGTGAGGTATCAGTTGCGGTGGGCAACAGAGTGAAGCAGAGTGGGAGGGTATATTTGTGTCAGAATGAGAAAGATGATAACAATTTGAAGAAGGAAAGTATCGGAATTCCAACGAGAAGAGAAGATGGGTGGATGGAAATTGAGATGGGTGAGTTCTTCAGTGGTGAAGCTGATGAAGAGGTGATGATGAGTTTGATGGAGGTGGATTATCAGTTGAAGGGAGGGCTTATCGTCGAAGGCCTTGAAATCAGACCAAAAATTATTGTTTGACTATAAACAGGGACACCTAAACTAAACTATAATAATTGACAAATATATCTCGTCCACACGCCAATGCCACGGGTTGCATGTACAACTTTTCATTAGTCCATTTTGTTCTGTTTCTTTTTCTTTTTCATTTTTAAAATTTCTCTCTGTATTTTTTTTTCTTCAAATCCTCAATAAATATTTTCTGAACAACTTTTATTCCTCCAAAATAAAAAAAAAACATACAAATATATGATACGAGATTTGTCTCTTATGTAGATTTGATTCTTATGGATCTAAAAATATGTGGTTAGAGAAAAAAATCATTAAAAATCATCAATTAGATTTTTCAACACAGGTTAGTTACCAATAAAATCTTAAATAATTTATATCAATAACATGCTAAAAAAGAAAAAAAAAGAAAAAAAATCTACCTATAGATTAATTGGTATTGGATTTAACTCAACTTAATTAATAATGTCGGTTTCAAGTTATAAATTTATTAAAAAAAAAATTCAAAGTCATAAATATATATTTCTCGTTAGATATTCAGAAAAACGACATGACACTGTCTTATAAAATAATTTTAACTCCGAAAACCTCAAACTGTGTTATCCAATAATCCAAATGCAGTGTCCAAATTAATCATCATACCTGCGCTTACTTATATTGAGTGCATCTATGATCAATTATTATATTTTACCAATCTGGGATCTGCAAGGTTAAAATATAATGTGGAATCATGCATGTTACCTATAATCCCGCTAAAGTTTCATTTGTGATGTCAAATTAGGTACGACATAACCATATGACAAATTGACAGAATATATACATTACAATTTTGTTGAACTTTGTGCATGAGTGCCGTATCTATATTAAGTTGGAATTTAATTTAGATGTGCTCACATCATATGGTATAAGGTTTCTATATTGTTATTTAATAACAGGAATACTTTTTGATTCGTTATGTTGCCTAACATGTACGTAAGGTTAGTTAAATCATTTTTTTAATAATTACTTAAAAATATATGTAATATATTTTTGATTGGTTAACTTCTAAAAATCTTTAAAATGGTAAAGAAAAAAATTAACATGATTATCTATGAAAATTAAATTCAAAAACATATTCTACAATTTACGTTATAAAAAAAAGTCAACCAAATTCATTTTGCCTACAAAAATGGTCCACTCGGACTTTAATGGGTCCCAAAACGTGTAAAACACTCGTTTTTTTAATAAGAAATGTTTTTTACTTCGTAATAGATTTCTAAAATGTTAAATATAAATAATTACATAATAAATAATTTTAATTTATTAAGATTGATTAATATTTGTTTCCTGAATAAGTCTCATCATATTAAATTTTTTCTCTTTCCATAAATATTGATATTGATATTGATTACCCATTAGATAGTAAGAATTTTAAGGAAAAATATCTTAACCTTAAAATTTTATTGAAACAAAATAATTGCTCAATATTGATGAATTAACTTTAATTTTAGAAATACAACTTTTAGAAGAAGAAAAATATACAAACAGAAAATGATACACCACAATATACTTAATTACATAAAAAATATTTTTTATATTTAGAATTTTACTACATCTAAGCTTTCATATTTCGTCTCACGTTAAATAATCATAATATCAGTTTACAATTCTTGCCAACACCACGACTTCACGTACCCATTAGCATTTTCATTTTAAATTAATTTGAGTAAATTATGTTTTCCTCTGTTTTCAAGCATATTCAAATTAAGTTTTTGTTTTAAAAAATATGTATTCTTTAGAAGAAAAAGATATATTATATTTAAGTTTATTTTAATATTTTCTCGTTTATTGTATACATCATTAAGAACTAATTTTAAATATTTATTATAAATTTTGTGACTTTAAAAAATTAAAATTGAAATTAAAAATTGTTGATAAAAGTATTTAAAACTTTATAATATATTTTAAAATATTTAAATCAATAATCTGATATTTAATATTAATTTTTAACGCACTAAAAAACTACAAAATATATTTACAAACATATTACTCCACCACATATTGGAGTCTAAAGAATTCACGATAAGTAAGAGCAAGACAGAGTATATGAAATGTGAGTTTTGTGGATAAAAGATGGTGATCAAGACACACATTGCATCTACTTGGTCAAGAGGTATCTAAGAACAATGTTTTTAGATACTTGAGATCAATTTTGCATAAAGGTGGTGAGATTAATGAAGATGTAAATCATAGAATCAGAGCAGAGTGGATGAAATGGCAGAGTGCATCGGATTTTTGTGTGACCGCAAAATTCTTCTTAAACTAAAAGGAAAATTATATAGAACATTTATAAGACCAACAATGTTATATGGAGCAGAATACTGACTAACATATAGACAACATGAACATAAAATAAGAGTAGCAGAAATGAGGATGTTAAGGTGGATATGTGGTTATACAAAGATGAATAAGATAAGAAATGAGGATATTTGACGAAAAGTATCAGTAGTACCAGTATGTGAAAAGATGAGGGAGCATAAATTGAGGTGGTTTAGGCACATCATGAGACAGTCGCTCGATGCTCTCGTAAAAATAAGAGTTTGTTACCAAGAGCTCGACACAAAGAGAGATAGATGTTGATCGAAACTTAGGGAAAGGTAATTAAACAAGACCTAATAGAGTGAGACATAAATTGATGGACGGTATGTCTCAGGACGGAGCGGAGAAAAACTATAAACTTGGTGGAAGGTTAAACTCATTAATAGTTATATATTCCATTCGTTCCTTCTTTTAGTTTTTTTTTCTGTTCTTTCCTCCTCCTTTCACCCCTCTTTTATTTTAGTTTATTTTTCATTTCTTTTGTCTTTTTTCCACTTTATTTTCCACCCTCTATTTCTCTTTCTTTGTTTTATTTTCGATTTATCATTGAGTTCATCTACCATCTACCTCAATTAACTTGGGTTAAAGATGCTGTTGATGTTGATTCATAATTATTTATTAATGTTAAGATTATTTTATATTGATAATAATTAAATATAATTCATATTCATCTACCTAAAGAAGGAAATATATTTGAAAAAAGAAAACGAAAAAGATGAATGTAATTCGACTTAATTAATTATATACCAAATAGTTTGGTACTTTGTTCATGGAAAACACCATTATTGAACCATCAATTAACTAACACTTATTTTTGGAGGAACCAATAGTTATTATAAGAAAATTGTTTGTACTCTAGTGATTACTTGGATGATTACAACTAAATTCCTACCCTCTTTTGGTTTACCATATCTCCTATAGTTTCGAATGTTCAATGGAGACACACGTTGGTGTACTTTAGTTCCATATTTTTGTGCCCTCTTGCCTAATAGTATGGTCATATCATTGGTCCTTTTTAATAGTTATATTTGAATTTATAGAAATAAAAAAAATAGGAAATAATTTTTTTCCCGTTTGATGGAAAACTGAAAAAGAAAATTAAACCTCTCATTTCACAATACTAACCTGAATTTGGTTAGACGACCTCAAATAATAATAAACTAACCAAAATTTGAATATAACTATAAATTTTCTTATTAGAGGATTTGATTTTACAAAATAAACTAACAAAAATAACAATTAATAAACGTGTACCTTAAAAAGCACTAAAAACTTAAATAAATAAATTGGTGCCAATCATATTTACTCACAAAAAATTATACATAAACATAATAAGTAAATATATAAAAAATAATACATTTGAAAAAAAAAATGAGTCAAACATATCTATCTATATACAAGGTGGCTAACTCGTCATTTTTTGTTCACTAGTTGAGTTGATTCCTAGAGTCAACATGTTTTATCCCTCCAAAACATAAAGAATGATATGATTTTTTTTTTATTTCAAAATATGCAATTTAGTTATATTTTTTTCAAGAGGGATCTAACTTAAGTTTTGATATACAGTATTTATATAACTTTTTATCACTAGGGTGATCTTAATATATGTTGAATGTATAATAAATGTAGCTACTTGCAAGGTTGCAACGCATGCATTGCACATTTAACTGAGATTCATATAACATCTCAGTCCATCATTAATGTTTATGGACGATTCCATTTATTGTATATATGCTTATTCGTCGGATGCTAACTAATAAGTCATATCTAACCAACTTATTGTTCAATTTAACCATAAATTCGAACTGATCATAGCCATATACTCGAATTGCGGTTGGTTTATGTACCTGTAATTAAACCTCATTTATTTATGTAACTGACGTGAGAGCTAAGCAGTTAGCAAAAATGACAGCATAATGCTAAGAAAACAAAGAATCGTATGTTTGTGGACCAAATGCACCGTGAATCACCGATTGATCACCCTAATATAGTGGTTTCTTGCTCCTGCCTTTATCCTCGTGCTGACATGTGGATTGCATTATAATTTTGTGATGCCAGGGGTTGGGACCACGAGACCACAATTACCAACACATAATTTTCAATTTTATCTTCCTAGTTAGCTAGTTTTACTTACAAATACTAAGCTATAGGAGTATTCAAAATATAAAAACTGATTGATTTGGTCTGATTTTGTATACTAAGATATAGGAGTATTTAAAATAACAAAAATTGATTGATTTGATTTGATTTTTATATTTTATAAATAATGTGTTTTGGTTTGGCCCACCATTTAGATGTAGAAATTAAATTAAATTAAACTTTATTGTATATATTTTTAGAAATTATTATTGAAATTAATATTTTGTTGTTAGATATTTACTTTTTAAGTTTTTATGGTTAAAAATAAATATTATAAATTTTGTTTTTTTAATTCACTCGTTGGAACTTAAAAAAAAACAAGTATTATGTTTTCTTTTTTACTTTAATGAATATTATTTAAGTTGAAAATAATTATTGTTTATTTT
>PYAF01005999.1:50378-68003 GCA_007407185.1 Glycine tomentella
AGTAGAATTTTCAACATGCAAAAATTGAATCAAACCAACAACAAAAAAATTGTTTGGTTTAATTCATATTTTATAAATATTTAAATCAAATCATATTGTATCACGCTTAATTTTCTTATTAGGTTTAAACTAATTTTAAGTCAAAATCACATAGTAAACAACTCTACTCACATGATTAATAATTTCTTTAATTTTACGTTTTTGAATGTATTTTTTTATATAAAACACTAAAATAGAGAAAAATAACTCTAACCAAATACATCTAAAACTTTTTTTTCTTTATAAAATTGATAAATTAGCTTACCAAACAAATATATTAGTATTTTTTAAAATGTGTGCGCATTGGAGCTTTTTATACCATAAATCTTAAATGTAATTGATTGCACAAACTATAGCAAACAAAAAACCCAAAAGTTAGGTATAATATAATCATCTCCAAGTATATTTGAATTCTATACTAGTAAGAGTCTACTTTAAACAAAAATAATAACTTGAGAATGAAAACCAATGGTAATACTAAAAAGAAAAACCAAATTCTGTTTTCATTTTCCTTTTGTTTACAAATTACACATGCATGTGATGTTCCAAATTATGTTTTCATTTTCATTTATTTGCCATATTCATATAGCTTGAGAATACAAAGTATTATAAGTCGAGAAAGAAAAACCAAAGACAGATATGCATCAACTTGAAAGGCAACAACTTTGTATAAGAATTTATCAAAAGGCATTAGTATCAAATCCTTTAAAGTTGACATAAATTTATCATAACATAGATAGTAGCAGCAAAGATCAACCAAAAAAGAAATTACAATAGCAGCATCCGTAACACCCCGTATGCCTCCAGAGTATTATCATCAATAATATCAGAATCACGCTAATAGCATCATGTAAAAGCAGTACGGAAGCGATGGAATCGAATTTCTTGATTTCATTATGCATGGAACATAAAACACACCACATAACATTATAAACAAACCCCTGTTGATCCAGTTAACTCAAACATAAAACATAGGCAGATACAAAACCAAACACAGATAAACAGGAGGAAACATCCCATCATAACAACATAAAATTTTGTACATACACATTTCAGAATCTAGACCACATCTGTGGTCATACAACCTACTATGTACAACACCATGGGTGTACACACACACTCTTTCCCTACACAGGGAGTACAAGACATAACACAAAACTCTTCTGATCTTCTATCAGCAGCCTTCCTCCATGTCAGCCACTCTACTAGGGCCTCCTGCCCCGTGACTGCTCCTCTCCTCTAGAAGAAGCACCTGAAAACCACAACCCCACACGGGGTGAGATAAACATCTCAGTAAACTCAGGGTTCTGGGAGATCCTCCCTTACCCTGGTTCACCTCCAAGCATACACATATACAAACCAGAAATAAGGCCTAGGACATCATCCTGGCTCTCAGAACCTGGCTACCAGGTAACATCAAACAAGTGTCATCACTGGACACTATCAATCTCAGAGGTGCAACACCTCACACTGGCTCTCACAGCCGTCTCACAACCGTCTCACAGAAATACCATCACAGAGTGTCAACTACTGGACACTATCATACCAGAGAGGCACCGCCTCATGAACTATACAAAGCATGGCCTGAGTCAACCACTCGGGACTTAACTCATCCAGATATGGCTCATCCAAGAGGCTCTAGGCTCTCATCCCCTCGGGAGGCCCTCTCTTAGAGATACAACATATATGTCTACAGCCTGACCTGTAATGAACGTCCATACAGGGCAATCACGTCCAGGACTTTCACAAACACATGCCTGAGAGAGATTATCCTCATAGGGAGTTCTCATCCCTTCGTACTTCCGCTCAATCACTTGCCTGAAAGAGATCATCTCACACAGAAGACACTCATCCTTCAGGGCTTCCAAATCCACTGCCTGAGAGAGATCATCCACACAAGGAGCACTCAATCCCTCAGACTATCAGTCCATTACCTGATAGAGATCATCCACACAGGGAGCACTCAATCCCTCAGGGCTTCCATTCATATGCCTGAGAGAGATCATCCCACACAGGAGGCACTCTATCCCTCAGGGCTTCCAATCCAATGCCTGAGAGAGATCATCTCACACAGGAGACACTCAATCCCTCAGGACTTCTACAGAACCTGTTCTACTGGCCAGAGAATCTCATATCGCACGATACTATTCTAGTATCATCTTATTCTTAATCACAGACCACCACCATGGTCTTTGTCTCGTAGAGAATTCACAGAACACCCACACAATGTTCATCCATCAAAAGGCCCAAGGCCAATCACACCTGTACCAACAGGTGTATCATCCCCCTCACACTCTCTCAGTGTCTATCCTGGGGTTTAGTCTCATACAAATGTATTCTAACACCATCCCGATGTGTGGCTAATCATAAACAACAATAAGCCACCAGGGCTTTTCTTTCAGAGATCCATATATATATATATATATATATATATATATATCATAACATCAATAGGCCACATTAGCCTTTTCATGCAACATATATCAATTGCATAAAGTAATAAACCATCACCTCACTTGGGTGGCAAACTAGAGAAAGGGATTCAATCCCAGAACGATGAGCTTACCTGGCAAGCTGTGCCTGCAGCTCCAATCCTGAATGATGGTCTGTGTCCCTGACACCCACAGGGTCGAGCCCTACCAAGGCACACAACGCAGATTACAGACCATACAAGCATATAAATAAACATAGGCTCATCAAGCAGTCATCAACTGCCACTAAGAAAGGAACCTCAGTCCTTTCTATCAACCCAGGTCATCTACCCTTAGGTTCATCAGGCTCTTTCATCACAAGCCTTTCCATAGACCCTCAATGGTCTATCTCAGATCCATCACGGCCTCAGAGCCCCCACAGACTCAACATCAGCCATCCACAATGAGCTTATAGCTCTCACAACCCAACAACTCAAGGGTTTCCATAGGGTTTGAACGGTCTAAACCACAAGACACCGTTCTCCTAGCCTCTCAGGCACCACAAGCTCATCAACATGGCTCTTGCATGTCTCAATATCAAGTGACTCAATCCAAGTCACACATGCACAACCTAGACCCAAAACCAACATTCATCAAATCACAAACTGAAAACTAATCCTTCCTCCGCTCATCATCCTAAACACATATCTCAACTGGACCTAGAGCTAATTCTAGCTCTACCAACAGTGGATCACTATTCATCAAAATCCCCAAACCATAAATCAATCGAAGAAACTCGAGTTTCTTACCTCAGAACTGATGAGGAAAGCCTCTGGGCTACTCTCCCTAGCCCTGGTGCAACTGAATCACCGTCGTTCCTCGCCCAAACTCGAGTTCTCTTCAGCCTCTCTCGGAGAAGGAGCTTCTCTGGGGTTTCAAAGGATATGGAGGAAGGATTCAAGCTTTCTCAAGATTTCTAGGAGGTTAAAAGGGTTTAGGAAGTGATAAGGGTGAAGAAGCAAGGTCAAGGGAGCTTGGGAAGCTCTCCCATGGCAGAAAGGGTGCTGGGGAAGAAGAAGAGAAGGTTTTCTCTTCAAAAATCGCGATTCCCCCTTTTATACTGGGCCTGCCAGAGGTCTGGTGCTGATCGGGCCACCTCTGGCGCTAACCGCACCACAATGTCGGTTACTGTGGCGCCAACCGCGCCACACCTGCGCTCCCAGCGTCAACTTCCAGAAACCCTGGCGCCCTCAGCGCCACCTCCGCGCCCTCAGCACCACCATCCAAGACCTGTGACGCTACTCGCGCCATCCCCGGCGCTCCTGGCGCTGGCTGCAAATCATGGCGCCCCTAGCGCCAATCTCCAGAGACCATGGCGCTCTCTGCACCAACCTGGCGCCCTTGGCGCCACCTTCCAATGAGTCCGCGCTGACCGCGCCAACTTTGGCGCTGATCGCGCCACACCTCCAACATGGTTTTCTCAACAGAACTTCTGGCGCCATCCGCGCGGCACCCCACGTCATCCGCGCCAGAAGTCTGGGTCTTACAGCATCCAACAATACAAATGCAAGCTTAAATCTAATGGGATTATATATAGTTTGGAGTTTTAATAATAACTACATCATCCACAAAAAGAAGGCTGCAAAAGCAACACAATGGCATTGTGGCCAAAAATTCATTCCACTGCATCCCGACAACCAATGAAATCGAAATCATTTTAGCTGAGAAAGAACACACTTGTTAAGATTTATCTAGCATTCACAAACATCCATGATTTACTTATTCCAAAATCAAGTTCCACGAATTTGAAAAGAAAAATATGTATATGAGAATAACATTGATGAGGAAAATTCAAAAAAGAGTGAACATTGTTCTCCTGAATGAATGCAATTCCCAATAACTAACACTGGATTATATGGCATTGCAGATTGGTATGCATTTAAGCACTGAAAATTAATCAAATAAAGAAGAAAACCCATGAATAAATTAATCAAATTACCCGAAAACATATATGCAGTAGTCTATGCGGAAGGAGCATATTCGGTTGGAAAAAATATGAAATTGAAAACACCCAAATGAATTGCAATACATATCAATACTTGAAACACATCCACGGATCACAAAAGTGATGAAAACAAAATGTTTTCAAATATTATAATAGCAACATGCGCAGAAGATCCCAGATATGAGACTTGTAATCAATATTAGATGATTGATACGTACCCGAGTTGGAGCAAATTTTCCAATCATCAAAGGTGCGATCGATCTTAGAAAATTGGAGAATCATAAAGAAAATTAAGTGTTGCGAACTTTCAAAAACTGAGTGGGGGAATTAATAGCATCCTAGCAATGTCGACTGAGACTCTAAGACCTACAAACAGAAGAGGAAAAGAAGAAAACCTTGTGGCGACCAGTCCACCACGCACTCGCGGTCATCGGCTCCCTTCAGTCCTTCACACTCACGGTCACGGGCTCTCAACCACTCACACAGAGAAGAGGGACAAAGCATGAAAACATAACTTTGAATCCTTTCGGCTTTCACCGTCGTTGCGGGCTCACGGCCGCCACCCATTACCATGGTCATGGGCTCCCTTCATTGCCACGGTCTCGCCTCGGCCACTCGCACATAAAAGAAAGAAAAAAAAAACTGAATCACTGAGAATTGCGACTTTGAGACGAAACGAGGAGGAAGAAAGAAAATGAAACAAATGAAAGTTGAATCGACGTTGTTTCATTTTTTGCCCAAACCCAAACTCAACGCAGACTCGTGAGTTGATGCTAACTCGCTCGAGTGTGTGTAAACTCGATCAATTTCACTCAAAAATAATTATGCAACCGTTTTAATTCACCAAGGCTTCGTGCACTCGTAGAAACGTACAATTCTACGAATTAAAATACTATAATTCTACAAGTTAAAACTGATTTTAACAACCATGATAATACTAATTGAATGGAATTGCACACTCCTGAATCCTGATCCTGGATGCATCCATGAATGACCATGCCACGAGCCAGTGAGCCACGGGATCGTCACACGTGGTCAAACAGGGTCACCTTAACAGTTATTCTTGTCTTCCTTAACTCCATCTCTGTTTTCCGTTTATTCTCTTTGCTCAAGCTCCGACAAACAACACCACGTCTTCATCCATTTCGACACCTCTCATTAAAGACGCAACCATCTTTCTCTCTCTGCACTCTCCAATCATGCGCCTAACTTACTAACAACTCTTCAACTTCATATCCACCGAAACGATGTCGGAGAATCTCGACGGTTCCGAAATCTCGCTGAGCACTTCCTCCGCAAGTCTCGGTGAGTTGCCGGAAATCGCCGCCATACCACTTGGAATCGATCTTGTGTCGGCGGCCAGGCGAAATATCTGCTTCTTGAGGACCGTGGCGGATTCTTTGTGGCTTCACCACACGCCCATTATGGTCGAATCCGTAAGAAGGTCAACTCTTTAGACTAAATAGCACTTCCCTCATGCGTTTTCTTGGTGCAGTAATCTCATCTGACGGTGGAGCGTTTTCGCAGGTACCATGATTTCTGGATGCCGTTGATTGCTGATCTCACGCTGCAAAACTCTTCCCCTCCCATGATTCTTCCTCCCCTTGACATCCACTGGGTTTGGTTCTGTCACACTTTAAACCCCGTAAGTTCGTTTTCCTTGAAAAATAAGTTTTAAGAAAAAACAAAATTTATTCAGTATTTAATGATGTTTTATTTTAGGTGAGTTACAGGGAATACTGTGAAACGAGATTCTCGAAGCTGATTGGGAAAGCGGGAATCTTTGACGAAGAAAACAGAGAGTACGCGTTGATGCGGTGCATGGAGATTTGGAGCAGTAGATACCCGTTGGAGTCGTTTGAGAACGAGGCGAGTTCGGATTCGCAGGATTCGGATACTGTGGTTGTTGTTGGGGGGAGTTTGAAGGAGAGTGTGTTTAAGGAAGTTGAAAAGCAGAGGGTGTTGTTGTGTTCCATGTTTGTAGAACCGTACAGGTCCGAGGTGGTGTACTTGATTGCAGCGAGACAGCGATACAAGGCTTTCTTGTTTATGCTGCAGAGGTTCGCGCGTGAGTTCTCTTCGTGCTTGGTTCCTACTTCGGACATTCTCTTAATGTGGCTGACCCACCAGGTGCGTTTCACCTTGACTTCAATTTCCTTTATTGAATTATTTGTTCTTTTGGTGACTTTCTTTTCTTCCTATGTTAATTTTCTCAATTCCTCTTTTCTGATTCTCGATTATATTACTTTAATTGTTTTGTTTTGATGGAGTAGAGCTACCCAACAGTGTATTGTGAAGATTTGAAAGCATTAGCTATAGAAGGTGATCTGCAGAAGGTGGCAACTCTGTCTGAAACGGTGAAGGAAAAGGAGTCTGAAGAAACCAAGAAGTTGTGGGATAGGGCGTTTAATCAACCTTATGAGAAAGCTGGTGGAGAGGTGCCTTTGACGTTGTATGGTGTTACCTCAATCAAATCCCCTGTCTATTGGGAGGAATCAGGCACAGATGTCAATACAAAATACAGGTCCATGCTTCCAAGATTTTTATTGGAGGTCTATTTCATATTCTCTTTCTCTATATGCTTCTTTTGCTGTCTTTTCTTTTATACTTGCTAGAATGAGGTGGACTGGGTTGCACTTTTCTGTTCAGTCTTTGTAGTAAATGACATAAAGTAGTTTTGTTTGGTTAGTGTTTGGGGACATCATCATCAACTTGGTTGTAGAAACAGTAGAATCCGATAGCCATATTCTTTGGCTTTAGTTTGCCTAAACATGAGGATGTTCTTTAATACACCATTCAATTGTTTCTGTTGGTAATTTTTTCATACATCTATGTGGAACCTACTCCAAGCTTCTATGCAATAGTGTATAAGTGGTGGTGTTGCAACAATATGTAGCATATTTCAGACAATACCTGTTCTAGAATATCATGGATATCATGGACATATATGACAATATTGCAAAAGAATAAAGTGTCTAATTTTTACAATGCAGGCCTGTGTGTTTGTGAGGCTTAAGCAAAGAATAACAACATTGCAGAAGGATATAAACCATGATTTCCTACGCCTCCGAATAGTAAGGTGTCATAGTGAACTAAAGCTAGATAAAGCCTTGTCCAATTTCACAATTGATTCATGGAAAAAAGCTTGGCACTTTTACTGTGAGTTTGGGACTAAGGGAGTTATGTTTGAGTATCGTCGGCATGGTGGTAACTGTCTAAGAGGAAGTAGCCTGCTAGATACTGTTTCGTTCCGCTGGAATGATTTATTGAGAGCAGATTCTTTAACTTTGGAAAAGGAAGTTAGTCAACAGGTGAATGTTGTTACGTCAATAGCCCCACCGGTTCGGGCACCATACTTGTTGAAATGTGTGCCTGATCGAGTCACTGATGATTCTGGGGCTATGATATCTGATGTGATTCTGAAGATGAATAGTTATCATCCACAAGAAGGGCGATGGTTGTCTCGCACAGTTCTTGATCATGCAGGGAGAGTGTGTTTTGTTATTAGAATTAGGTGAAGTTCATGAACTCTATCTTGATAATAAGAGATACTTGGTACAATTAATACTGCAATACCATTTTGTACTTATTAACAGGCAAATATTTGAACTACAGGGTGGGAGGAGGATTTTGGAGAAGAGGTGGTGAAACTCCTTCGGTTGTAAAATGGGAAGATAGGATTATAGAGATACGTGAAGGATCATGGTCTTATGTTGCTGGTTACATTGGTAGAGCCCCTGGTATGTTTTATGTACATGTTACATAAATTTAATCGTGGTAGATCTTTGTCTTAACTTCCTTGCATAGTTCAAGAACTATACTTCTGCTCAGAAATATCTTGCTTTCATATCTTATTTATTTGATTCTTTCATATTAGTTCAGATTCAGAAGTTGTCTGAAGGTAGTTTATATTTTCTAACACATTGAGAAAAAAATCTCAGCCTTTAATACTTGTCAAAGATAGACCCCCAACCCCACTCCTAAATTCGCTATATTCCGTGACATTATGTGGCTTCTACTAAGCCTTGATCCTATCTCTTTATAATTTAGCTATATTAGGTCTTGTGAAGTATTGCTTGAACAGTTGAACTTCGTGTTTTTATGTCTCCCTCTTGATATGATGCTTGTTTGACGACATAGTTATAATACAAGATTATATTTCTGCTCCTATCCTTGTGGAGCAAATCTCAAATATTTCTTTTTTGTTTCTGTCTAGTACAGAGAAGGTGGTGGCCACTGCAACCCCAAAGGAACCTACCGAACAATGTAAAGCTGCATGGTGCTTTTCAACCGGAGATGAACTGACGATACAATGGGAGTCATCACAATCAGTGTCAGGTCTCACCTTTAGTTTGCTAAATCAAACATCTCCAGAGTCATCGGTAGAGCGTCAACTTCCCTAAACATTATCCTAAAATCGTTCAAATTTTGCTTCTTAATCCGGCTAACTCCCAAGTTGCAATCATCAATTGCAGGTACAGTTATTGAGAGGGAGGCAGATGCAATATCAAGTAAAGAAAACAAAGTCAAAGAGAAAAGACGAAGACATGAAAATCCAGTTAGAGGAGAAAGAGATCGAGGAAGAGGAAGACGAGGAGAGTTTTATAACAGTAGTCCGTTTTACAGAAGATAACCCAGATGGAAAAGCAACTGCTCTTCTAAATTGGAGGCTATTGGTTGTTGAAGTATTGCCAGAAGAAGATGCAGTACTGATGCTTCTCCTTTGCCTTTCAATACTCAAAAGTGTCTCAGAAATGAAGAAACAAGACGTGGGAGGCTTGTTGGTGAGGAGAAGATTAAAAGAAGCAAGGCTTGGAAGTAGGGATTGGGGTTCTGTGATACTTCATCCATCTTCATGGTCATCATCCATTGATTCAACTTATCTTCAACCCTGGCATTGGAATGCTGGGGTTGTCATGAAGTCTGATGCTGTAGATCAGCTCAAAAGGTATCCAACATTAAGTCAATCACCAGTGGAAGGTAGTGACAAGTTATACAAACACGGAATTTTAAGTTAAGTCTGTCTTCAATTTTAGCAAGTACAAATTTTATTCAAATTCAATTGAGTTTAACTGAATTTAGTTATATATTTTTTAAAATAAAAAATAATTATATAAATTATATATAGTTGAATCAAAATCACGTTTGAGAAATAATGAATTCAGTTGAATGCAAAATGTCATTGATTTGGTATTTTCTTAAATAATATTTTCATTTTGTCTTAACTTTTACTTATATTAATTATACAGACTATATATATAATAAGATAATAAATTATATATGAAAGTTGACGATTTAAATCAAGAATGAATAGTGCATACACTACAATGTAAAGCGTTTCCTTCTGATTATAAATTCTTATGTCCAGTAAATTAATTTATTTTTCAATAACTTATTTTATATTTAGTTGCCTTTTTCAATAACTTCCTTAAAAGTTATATTTAACTATGATATATGGTAGATTAACACTTTTACACATACAGTTTACTCTATAACCAAATTCCAATGTAGCGATATTTGTTATCCCTTCTATTTTGATCAAAAGGTAAATTGCAATTCTTTGCGGCACGTTTCTTATTGTGACAGTGCAGCCAATTGTTGAACGTTGCAGCACATGTTTCTTATTGTGACAGTGTAGCCAATTGAAGGTTGCAAGCTTGCAGCACATGTTATTTAATGTGATAGTGCAATCATTTCATTTTTACATATATAATGCTATTTTCCATCGTACATTTTCTTAATGAGTGTTTTTTTTTTATATATATCTGTACTTTCCTCAAATATTATTAATCAAATTTAATTAATCTCACAATTAAATTTTAAAATTTGATTCACCCCTGTTAAATAAAGATAAAAAGATTAATTTAACATGATTGAGAGATAATTTTTTTGTTAATTGTAAGGGTAATGTGTGAAATGCATATCTAAAGGAGAGAAGAGAAAAATATATTGAGATTAATTGTCTAATTAAGATAGTGAGAATAGCGAAATTAAGTCCTATGTTTCAAGTTCTGTATTTTAATTTATCTTATAGAAAGTAAATTTATTTTAATCAAACAAAACTATTGAAGTTCAATTTGGAGATTGAAAGAGATTGATGGTTAATTAAGAAGTAGAAGGTTGTTTGAGATGATTGAAAATTATTTTTTTTGGCTAGTTACAAAGGTAGTATATTTAATACGCTTCTAGAAGACTTAAATGAGAATATATTATCGATATAATATAATGTCTAGTTAAGAGATAGGGAAAGTGATAGTCTGACAATAATAAATTATGTAAATTATAATTTATAATATAGAATTAGATTTTATTTCTTTTTACAACCGGCGTGCGTGACTTGTCTATTATAGTCCGATAGTTCTTTCCTTCTTTAATTGACAGATACATGAGAGTAAGAAAAGAGAAATATATTTCGTCATTGAGAGCAAAACAAGAAGAGAAGGTAAAAAGATATTCTTGTATTACTTATTTTATTCGGTTGACAATGTTAACCATTGAATAGGGATTGCTGATTGTTAAATAATTGATTGAATTGAATAAAAGATATACGCTTATACGCGTAGAATCTATTTGTGAATTGTGATGGTTGTGAAGGCCATGAAATTGGAGACGTATCACGTATGTAAAATTTTTACTTCTACGCACGTTGGAATTTAAATAAACATGCGTGTCTTCCACTAACTCAAGCTTTTGTCCGTTGATTGAAATCAAGTTTTGATGAGAACCATAACTATGAGAATAATGTGACCATGTCCATTCTTACAATACGACACCGTTTGTCCCTCTGGACCAGATTTTGAACCCTGAAGTGTAGTTAAGTTAATGCAGCTAAATATAAATATGCAATAGCATAAGTTAAAGTCTTCACAAGCATAAACCCAATATTGCTATGGCCACAAACATGAAAATATGGACTACCTTGTACACCCTTGTTTTCTTTTTCACCCTCTGTCTTTTTTCATCACATGCAGCTTTCTCCTCCACTCCAAATGACTCATGCAACACCACACCCTACCCATCATTCTGCAAAACTACTCTGCCAGCTTCTCAATATTTATCCATACAAGACCAATGCCGTTTCTTCCTTCAGCAATCCTTATCAATCACAAAAACCATTTTCAATTTGGTCTCTTCTTATCTCAGAGACCATTACACCATTCCTCATTCAACAGTCCACGCCCTTGAAGATTGTCTTAATCTTTCAGAACTTAACACTGATTTCTTGTTCAATGTCCTCCAAGCCATTGAAAATATCGTGACTAACTATGAGGTCTATGACTTACAAACCTTGCTTAGTGCAATTTTAACCAACCAACAAACGTGCTTGGATGGTTTTAAAGAGGTAACACCCTATCCTATAGTTACCAATGCCTTATCAAGTTCTCTTTCTGATGCAATCAAACTATATAGCATATCTTTAGCCCTTTTCACCCGTGGTTGGGTTAGCGAAGCCACCAGCACCACAGGAAGTTCAACCACGGTTGAGACTATTATTAATAGAAAGTTGCTGCAAACAAGCGTTGACTACAATGTGGTGGTGAACCCAGATGGGTCTGGGGATTTCGCCACCATAAATGATGCAGTACATGCTGCACCTAACATTACCGGCACCAACAACGGGTACCATGTAATTTATGTGGTCGCTGGGATTTACAATGAGTACGTGTCTGTTCCTAAGAGCAAGCAGAACCTAATGCTCGTTGGAGATGGCATCAACCGCACTGTGCTCACTGGCAATCGCAGCGTGGTCGATGGCTGGACCACTTTCCAATCTGCGACTTTCGGTGAGCTATGTTGAAAGCTCACGTTAGATATAGCTATCACTTTCTAAAATGTCACGTATTATCCGTTTATGCATGCTCGTTAATTCCAGTACTTGGGTCAGATAAGGACTTGAAATCTAAGTTATTTAGATATTATTCTTAACTCAAAAGTTCTCAAATATCAAATACATCAGTGATATATATGAGTGGGCGTTTTTTATGAGAGTAAAAAAAGTAAATCTGAACCATATATATAATGAACATGAATGATCCATGGGTCTAACTGATTGAATATAATATGTGTTTTTATAAATCATATGATATCTGTTTCTCATTTCTACCAATAAATAAAAAACATAAATGATCAGATTTAATATTAGGTAAATACTTAAAAAAAGTTATATGACTTTTTAAAAGTCTCATGATTTATGTGTTTTAATTTAATTTGACCATTCCAAGGATAAATTATCAATATTTATTTCTTTGATTCTCACTGGATACTTTCTATACATGTTCTTATCAAAGATTATTTTCCTATGAGACATTCAATTCGACCTTCTGCACTTAACTTTTTCTTATGCCAATTCAGAAAATTGTCACATGCATATAGACTTATCTGCTTGTGTTTTGTTCAGCTGTAGTTGGAAAAGGATTTGTTGCAGTGAACATAACATTTCGCAACACTGCGGGGTCCAGCAAGCAGCAAGCAGTGGCTGTGAGAAACGGGGCAGACATGTCCACGTTCTACACTTGTAGTTTTGAAGGTTACCAAGACACACTGTATGTACATTCCCTAAGGCAATTCTACAAAAGCTGTGACATTTATGGCACAGTGGACTTCATATTTGGCAACGCAGCAGCACTACTCCAGGATTGTAACATGTATCCAAGACTTCCCATGCAAAACCAATTCAGTGCAATCACAGCACAAGGCAGAACAAATCCAAACCAAAACACTGGCATCTCCATACAAAACTGTTGCATAATAGCAGCCAGTGACTTGGGTGATGCTACCAACAATTATAATGGGATAAAGACATATTTGGGTCGGCCTTGGAAGGAGTATTCGAGGACTGTTTACATGCAATCTTTCATTGATGGCCTAATTGATCCAAAGGGGTGGAACGAATGGTCAGGCGATTTTGCTTTGAGCACGCTGTATTATGCAGAGTTTGCTAACTGGGGACCTGGTTCTAACACTAGCAATAGGGTCACATGGGAAGGTTACCGTCTCATTGATGAAAAGGATGCAGATGATTTCACGGTGCACAAGTTTATTCAAGGTGACAAATGGCTGCCTCAGACAGGAGTGCCTTTCAAAGCTGGGTTACAGTGAATTGTTTTCGTGCTGACACACTTCAACTTGTGTTCTGATTGAATTTATTGTATCAAAGAGATACCTTATGCATCTTTAAATACCTTTATATGTATGAATGCATTTTTTTATGTATGTTAATAAAATTTAAAAAATAAATAAATAAAGTAACAAGTTTTTAAGAAAAGTCAGAAAAATCATTTTTCTTCATTGTATTGAAAAAACTACTTCAAGTCTCATGTTGAGTAAAAATAATATAAGATATAATATATGAATGTGGGACAATTTATTATATAGGATGACTTTATAGGTTGGGTTGAATTAAGACTAATTCAAATTTTAAAATGATATAAAAGTTTATCTTATATCCTTTAACAAGAGTCACCTTTCTAAGACTCAGCTTATCACCTTATTATATTCTTTCTTTGATATCTAGGCACATTTTGTCCTTTTTATTTGCGTAGAGGTTGCCCAAACTAACGCATAATATATACAAGATGCTAAATCCGTGGTCGCCCGAAGTTACGCATGGACGAGAGAAAAAGGAAAACTAATGTTGGTGATTGAGATGAAGAATTCAAATAGGATTCTAATGCTAAAACTAGCACAATCCAAGATAAAAACACAAACCTCATCACTTTCTATATATTGTGCGGCTTCTGCGCTTCATCTCTTGTAAAAAAAAAAGATATATTGCTAATCTAATATACGACTCCGATCCAAACGTCACATTGAGCATAACCAACTTTTAAACCATTCGTTAATCTATATATAAGGAAATTTCTATTTTGCCCGCCAATCACAGAGATTCACGCTCCAAAAGGGTTTGACTGAGGATTGCCATAGCCTCACAGGCCCTTTCCCAGTTTCCCTTCACTTTTTTGCGACAATACGTGCAGGAATCAAAATACAAGTTAAAATATATAGAAAAAAAGAAAAAGAAAAAATAATCACAAAGTTCAATTATATTTGATTTGCATGTAATTTTTCTTGTCATTTAACTACTCTAATTTGTTATTCACAATGCGTTACTCTTATTGTATTTGCATACATTTAATTTGAAGGTGTTGATAGGGGGCGATTAATTCAAAATTATGGGGGAAGATGGACAAAGAAAGAGGAGAATCGCCATCATTAGCGTCTCTACCATTTTCCTAGTGGCTATGGTCATGGCGGTCGCAGTTGGTATCAACTTCAATTTGAACGGTGGTTTCAACGATGATGCACATGATAACAAGTCCCAAATTGCTTCCTCTGTGAAAGCGGTGAAAACCCTTTGCAAACCCACGGATTACCCGAAAGAATGCGAGAAAAGCTTGCGTGCAGAAGCTGGAAACACCACGGACCCAAGAGAACTCATCAAAATTGCCTTCAAAATAACCATTAAGAGAATAGGTAACGGGCTCAAGAAAACGGATTTCATGCACGAGGTTGAGAAAGACCCTAGATCCAAGATGGCACTCGAAACATGCAGGCAACTCATGGATCTTTCCATTGGTGAATTCAAGAGGTCGCTTGAGAGAATGGGAAAGTTTGATCTCAACAACCTCGACAACATCCTCAATAGTTTAAGGGTGTGGCTTAGCGGTGCAATCACGTACCAAGAGACATGCTTGGATGGCTTCAAGAACACCATCACCAACGAAGCAGGGAATAAGATGAAGAACTTGTTAAAGAGTACCATGCACATGAGTAGCAATGCCCTTGCAATCATATCAGAGCTTGCAGACACTGTTGTGAAAATGAATGTGACGACCAAAGATATTAGGCATCGCCAGCTTGTTGAGAATTCTGGGGATGAATATGTTTTTGGTCAAGACAAGGCTATTCCCTCGTGGGTTGAGGATGAGGAGGATGGTGTTGGTGTTCGTAGGTTACTTCATGAAAGTGCTAACAAAATCAAGCCTAATGTGATTGTGGCCAAAGATGGTAGTGGAAAGTACAAGAGCATCAACCAGGCATTGAAGAAGGTGCCGGAGAAGAACCAAAAGCCATTCGTGATTTACATTAAAGAGGGTGTTTACCATGAGTATGTTGAAGTTACTAAGAAAATGACCCATGTGGTGTTTGTGGGTGATGGTGGCAAAAAGACACGAATCACCGGCAACAAAAACTTCGTAGATGGACTTAATACTTACAGAACTGCCTCTGTTGGTATGTACATACATAGCTTGGTTTTCTTTTTTATCAATAGTTTGTTATTTATTATTAAAAATGTTAGTTGGAAAAATTTGAAAAGTGACTTCTCTGTTCTTCTCTTTCCTTTCACCTTTAACTTTTTTTCATACCTTTTGTTCTTGTATATGGAACTAACAGCATAGCTACTACTATTTACCAAAAATGAAATATGATACTAGCTACTTTATATTCCCCCCTTTGCTTCCAACATTGTTTTTTTTCCTGCCAACTCAAAATATGTTTAGTTTCTGGAAATCGAACCTACAATTTTTTCTCTCTTTCGAATCTTCTCCCTTAATCATTATTTAACCTGGCTTATATCTCTCCGACTCAAAATATGTAAACAAAAGAAAGAAAAAAATTAGATTCAGTTTCATTGTTCTAGTGATACTATTTATTGTGTTGTTCTAGAATTAGAAATGAAGTTTTATTTCTATAATTTATAATTTATGTTAACCTTTAATGAAAATTTTTATTGCAAAAATTAATGAACGAGATAAAATTGCATTTTTGTAAATGTTGATTTATTTAAGCAGCAGTTCAAGGAGATTACTTTGTAGCCATCAATATAGGGTTTGAGAACTCTGCTGGCCCCGAAAAGCATCAAGCAGTAGCCATAAGGGTCCAAGCAGACAAATCCATTTTCTATAAATGCTCAATGGATGGGTACCAAGACACACTGTATGCTCATGCCATGCGTCAATTCTATCGTGATTGCACAATTTCAGGCACCGTAGACTTCGTCTTTGGTGATGCAGTGGCTGTTTTCCAGAACTGCACTTTCGTGGTCAGAAAAGCATTAGATAACCAGCAATGCATTGTGACAGCACAAGGCAGAAAAGAGAGACACCAGCCATCAGGAATAGTGATCCAAGGGAGCTCCATTGTGTCAAATCACACAGAGAAGCTTGATAACAAGGCTTACCTAGCGCGTCCATGGAAGAATCACTCAAGGACCATCTTCATGGACACTTACATTGAGGCTTTGATTCAACCAGAAGGGTATATGCCATGGCAAGGACAAAATGGTCTTTCGGGTATGGATAGTTGTTTCTATGCCGAGTACAATAACACTGGCCCTGGCTCAAATAAATCCAAGCGTGTAAAATGGCGAGGGATCGTTACCCTCACCTCAGAATCCGTAAGCCGTTACCTTCCATACAAATTTTTTCATGGAGATGATTGGATCAAAGTTACTAGGATTCCTTACTATTCTGCTGTCACGGCCCCCAGGCACTAAATAGTATTTTTCTTAGCGAGGAGCATGCGTGCTAGTATATGCATCCCGAGACTAGTAGTTTTTAATGCTTGTGTCTTTCGATCACATTTATCTTAGTTTGAAGTCTTGTATATACTGTAATTTTGCCAAAAACTGCAGATATATTATGTTCCTGCAGGATAAATAGATTAAAATGTAATTAAATCCTTCTTTCTGAGATTTTGTTGTTACAAATTAAATACTAGGTCTCTTTTCTATATAAAAACCTTTTTTTTTTGTTGTTGTTGTTGCAGATTAGTTGTTTTATTTTCTATATAATTTCAGTACGTACGTGTTTATTTATTTATATCAAAATGCAAAGGATGCATATATATATATATATATATGTATGTATGTATGTATTGTGGTTTTACTAAGTATGCATATACGTACGCATCTCACAAACCCACACAACTTAACGTAAATCATAAAAATTAAATTGGAAATAGGAAAGTGATAGAGTTGAATTAAGTTTTCAAATTTAAAAACGACCAATCTAATTTCCCCTCAACTAAACTTTTAGTATTAAACTGTCATTATTAAAATGTTTGTGAACTTAATTAGCTAATAATTTATAATTGAGACTTATATAGGATGCTTGTTGTTCATGGTTTAAAAGAGGTTTTATTACTCTTAAGGGTACTTTTTTTTTTTTT
>PYAF01005999.1:68103-88928 GCA_007407185.1 Glycine tomentella
TTTCTTACAACTTCTAAGTCATCAACGTTTTATTTTAAGTTTTTTTTCAAATATTTTTTAAAAAATTGAAAATAATTTTTAAGTTGATTATTTAATTAATAAATGTTGTTTTTTTATTTTTTAAAATTTATTTAAAATTTTGGTATAAATTTTTGATATATTTTTATTTAATATTTTCTATATTATTTAATATTATTTTATTTAATATATTTTCTATATGATTTTAGTTAATATTTTTTAATTTTTGATATATTTATTTTTAATATAGTTTCTATATTTTTTTTACTATTTTCTTATTATTTGTAAATGTTGATTTCTTCGCTTCCAAAGGAATGAGAGTGATTCTGATAAATTTTGTAAATATTTTTCAATTTGTATATAAGGTTAACAAAGTTATCTTAATTTAAATTGCTTGAAAAATACAGTGGAACATGTGAGCAAGGAATTTGAAATGTGTGATCGATTACGATTTTGGTCTTTTTAAATTTAAGTCTTTTGCATTATTTTTTTTTAATTTACAAAACAAATAAGAATCCTTAAAAATATTAAAAAAATATAAATATATTAAATAAAAAATATATTAAAAATACCAAAATATAGAAAATATTAAATAAAACCTTATAAAAATATATTAAATAAAATAGTATTAAAAATATAAAAAATATTAAATAAAAATATATCAAAAATTTATATAAAATATTAAATAAAACTATTTTTATAAAAAAATTATTTATTAAATAATTAAATTAAAAAATTATTTACAATTTTTTTAAAAAAATATTTGAAAAAAAACATACGACTTAGAAGTTGTAACTAAAAAAAAAACTAAACTTACGACTTAGAAGTTGTAATATTATTTACGACTTTTAAATAGTAAATAACGACTTTCAAGTTGAAAAAGCAAAAAAATAATAATTACAACTTTAAAATCATATATTTTTAAAAAATTAAATTGAAGTAGTAAACTCTTTTACAACTTTAATTTTTTTAAAAAAATATAAGTTGTAAATAATGTTATGACTTCAAACTTAAAAGTTGTATCAACTATTACGACTTACCCCCTTCTGGATAAAAATTTAAAATCAATCTCTAAATAGTAATAACAAAAAAGAAAATACTCCTTAAGAGTAATAAAACCGCTTAAAAATGACTTGATACTAATTTACTCATTGTTATGTCCTTCACTTGTGTTGGTCTTTTCGTGATGCTCAACAAAATAATCTTCTAAAGAATGGAGAACTTATAAAAAAACATTTAGACACTTAAGTTAGTTAGGTTTTGATGTTAAGAAAATAATGAACATAATAAATAAGAGTGGATAAAATAATATGTTATGTTGAGAATCTAATTTTTATATACACATTTATAAATATCAAAGTTCATGGGTCTTACCTTATAATTAAGATGAGATAAATTAAATTCTTTAACCTCCATGGATGGTGGCTGAGTAATAGACAACAATGGCCAAAGGGGTACTAATTCATGTCCGAATTGAATACCTAAGATTTATTTTGTCATAAAGGGTTGGAGGTATTTGGATATTCGATCAGTCTAACCGTATATTAGACCAAATACCCAGATTCTTTCTTGACTTAGGAGTACTAGGTCATGGCTTAGAGAGTACTAGCTAGCCTATGACCAAAGAGGTCCTAGATTGTACGAGTATAGTTTTAACTACCATCAATAATTAATAATCAGACTTTTATATGTAGTGAGTGAAATATTCTCACGGATAAAAAACTATTAAAACAATATTTTGATACTTTTAACTATTTTATATAAAATTTATGGTATATTTTTTATTAACACTCCTAAAAAATAAAATCAAAATTCAATTTAAATAATTTTATAATACAAACGGGGGTTGCATGGGAACTGGACTGATCAGGAAAGCAACTTAGCCCATAACATAAACAAAATCAATAAGGGAGGTTCAATAGTATTACTATATTATAGTTGCTTTTTAATTTATTTAGTTGTTCACAGAAATTATTTTTTTAAAACCAATCATATAGCTAATTAGTTTCTCAAACACCTAATCAATCCTATTTATTTCTTTATATAAATATATTCTTTTATTGTCATAACATGTCCCTAATTATATTTATATTTATGTTTATATCTCTTTTATTTTCTCACTAGCTAAGTAGAATTTTGGGTGCCTAAAAATCATTTTTGTTTGAAATTAGTGTGATTAAGTCAATAATATATTTAATTTGAATTAAAGTAGAAAGTTCAACCATGTATGGTGTGGATCATTGTTGTTAAAATCGCGCTCCGGATTGTAACATCGTACGATCCTACGATTTTTTCCGTGAAAGGTAATCTGGATCGGCTGCGGGATCGACGACGAGTAAGATCGGTGTAGGATTGCGATTTTAATCGTAAAATCGTGGGATCTCCGATCCTCACCAATCCTACGTCGCGGCTGGAATAAGAAGCTAGGGCTCGAGTTCGAAAGGGAAAACGCACCCTCGACCTGCGATCCTCAGCTCTGTTCTGACCGAAGATCTCAACTCCGTTCACCCTTCTGCATGACGCCGCCACCTCCCCCTACTGCGCGACGCGACACGCGACCAGCCGACCAGGTACGTTCTGTTCTCCCTTCTCCCTTTCTGCTTCTGGTCGTGCTCTCCCTTCTCCCTTCTCCTTTTCTCTTCTCCGTTTCCGTTTCATTCCCGTCTCCCTTCCCTGGTCGTGCTTTTTTTTTCCAAGCCAGAGCCTTAAGCCCTTTGTTCTGTGAAATAGTTTATTATAATTTATAAGTGTAAAAGGTGAAATTTTTTTTGTCTCTGTTGATTGGAATTTGGAATCAAGAATGAGGCCCTTTGTTCTCTTGATCATGGCTAAAACAAGTAAACAACCATATATAGTTCTTGGCTTCTTGAAGTTGCTGACTTGCTGCAATTACAACATAATTGTTATCACTTATCACTTGTGTAATTAACTAATTAATAATCAGAAATGCAAATTTTGATGTGATTGTAAAGCAATTGAGTTTTGCAACTCTGTTTGTGGAAAATACAGAGGCTTGATGTAGTTGTGTTTTATATTGGTTAGGATATAAATATTGAGTTATTGATTGACAACTGTACTTTGTACCTGCCTGGGATCAGGACTAAAGGAATGGCAAGTGGATCAGGTTCAGATAAAGATGTTGGAGGAGGGAGTGGAGCAACTGGACCTCCACGTAAAATAGCAAAAAATGTTGCTGGAATGAGGACTGATGTGGCATGGAAACATTGTTTTTCTGTTGATGGGGATGCAAGAAAAGTCAAATGCAAATACTGTGAAAAGGTGTTCACAGAAGGGGTTTACCGTTTGAAGCATCATTTAGCGGGAATGGCCAAAGATGTTGGAGCTTGCAGGGCTGTCCCTGAAGATGTCCAAAAGGAAATGATGATTATTGTATCATCATTGCAAGAAAAGCTCTTGAAAAAATCAGGTCAATTTGAGGGATGAGGTAGTAGCTTTGTTGCATCTGAAGAAGGTGCTGCTACTAGTGGTAGTAGTGGTGATATTTTCAAGAGAAATATGAGGTCTCAAGCCACAATGAACAACATGTTCAAGAAGAACATAAGAGAGGAAGCTTGCAAGACATTGCTCTTTTTTTTTCTACAATAATGTGATTCCTTTTAATGTGGCCAATAGTGAAGAATACAAGAAGATGTTTGAGTCAGTTGCTCGACATGGTCCAGGATTTAACCCACCATCCTACCATGAAATTAGGGTGAAATACTTGAAGCATCATGTTGACAAGACCAATCTATCTTTGGATGATCATAGAGCTTATTGGAAGAAATCTGGGTGCACAATAATGACAGATGGATGGACTGATAGGAGGAGGAGGACCATATTGAACTTTCTAGTGAATAGTCCGCTTGGAACTGTTTTTCTTAAGTCCATTGATGCATCTAACATATGCAAGACAGCCGACAAAATTTTCAAGATGAAGGATGATGTGGTTGAGGAGGTCGGGGAAGAAAATGTTGTCCATATTGTGACGGACAATGCTGCAAATTACAAGGCAATTGAGGATATGTTGATGTGGAAAAGGAACAAGTTGTATTGGACACCTTGTGCAGCTCACTGCATTGATTTGATGCTAGAGGATTTTGAGAAGAAGATACCACTTCATAAAGGCACAATTGCAAGTGCCAGAAGGATTACAACTTACATCTATAGTAGAACAAGTCTCATTGCTTTATTGCATACCTTTACTAAAGGGGGTGATTTAATTAGACCTGGCTTGACCCGTTTTGCTACTTCCTACTTGACTTTGGGATGCTTGAATGAGAATAAAGGTCCATTAACTAGGATGTTCACATCTGAAGAATGGACTTCCAGTCAATTAGCAAAGACTAAGGATGATAAGTTTGTGGAAAATTTGATTACGGATAAGGAGTTTTGGAAGAATGTTCTTCATTGCATGAGGGGTGCTTTTCCCCTAATTAAAGTG
The DNA here is from genome assembly GCA_007407185.1 of Glycine tomentella. Classification (NCBI taxonomy): domain Eukaryota; kingdom Viridiplantae; phylum Streptophyta; class Magnoliopsida; order Fabales; family Fabaceae; genus Glycine; species Glycine tomentella. Next base: position 72,563 of record PYAF01005999.1, read on the forward strand.
TTGCGCTTGGTAGATTCAGATGACAAGCTAGCCATGGGGTTTATTTATGAAGAGATGGATTGAGTTAAGGAGAAAATACAAAATGTCTTCAGGGGTTGAGAGCAGATAATTATATCTTCCACCATTAGTTTCATATTATATTTTATAAACTTCGTTTAGAAACTAATTCTTTTTTTTTCATTTATAGCTACATGCTTATATGGGAAATTATTGATCAAAGATGGGACAACCAATTACATAGGCCCTTGCATGCTGTAGGGTATTATTTGAATCCCATGCTACATTATAGTCCTGGTTTTAAAGTTGATTGGGAAGTGAAGAAAGGATTCATTGATTGCATGGAAAGACTTGTTGGAGACATTGATATAATAAGCAAAATTGATGACCAATTGGAAGATTTTAAGAAAAAAAAAAGGGTTTTTTGGTCATGCAATAGCTCAACTTGCACTTCAAACAAAAACCCCAGCAGATTGGTAGGATTCCTATGGAGATGGACATCCAGAATTGCAAAAGTTTGTAATTAGAGTTTTGAGTTTAACATGTAGTTCATCTGGATGCGAGCACAACTGGAGTATGTTTGAAATTGTAAGCATTTCAAATTTGTTAAGCAAAAATGTATTTATTTAATTTAAATAAGAAATTATAATATGATAGTTGATTTGTTTTATAATTATTTAGGTCCACACGAAAAAAAGGAACCGTCTAATGCAAAAGACCATGAATGATGTGGTATTTGTGATGGCCAATTCAAGATTGAATAAGAAGAGAGAAGTTAGAAAGGCAAAGATCTACACCATAGAAGATATTTCTTCTGATGATGATTGGATTGTAAAGGAGAATCATGATGATGATGATGATTTGAACGGCATGGAAGAAGACATTCTTCAAGTTGAAGACAATGCTGGAAATGGTGGTGCACATGTAGATGTAGATGATTTGGATGTTCCTTCTATTGATGAGGATGAAATGGTTGGACTTGGAATTGGAGATGGAGTGGGAGATGCAAATGTCATTGTCAATGTCATTAATGAAAATGAAGATGATGATAATTGTCAAGAGGAGTTGAATGCTCTCCTAAATGACTAGAGTTGGAACTTGGAACTTGAAACAATTTCAATTTTATATGAATTAATGTTATGTTATGACTTATGAATTTTTATTGTGTTGTGTTATGTACTGATGAATTTATATTATGTTATGACTTATGAATTTATATATGAATCTAAGTTTGTTTCTTTATTTATTAAGTTTTTTATGCATATAGATTATATATAGGAATTTTAGGTATTGAGTATTGACATAGGTAGGATCTCAATCCGATTTTACGATCCTCGATTTATGACCTTTTATCCCCTCTCCCAGAGGCGGATCTAGGTGAATGCCCCCCCTTAAATTTTGCTATTAAAATTTTAATATACCCTTAGCACTTGTTAATTATTTTTAATGTTTGTTATATTCTGTCCCCCCTTCAATTTTGTCATTAAAATTTTAATATACCCTTATCACTTGTTTGCAGTGTTTGTTAATTATTTTCAGTGCTTGTTATATAGTTTGTAGTGCTTATTAATTATTTTCATTTGTAATTCATGCATTAGCACTTGTTTATGAGGTTATTAAAGTCCTTGTTCTTCATTGAAATGAGAAGTACAATTTAACCATATGCATTTTGTAGAAATATTTTAGTCTTGTAACAGCTCATATTCAAAGATCTCAAATTCAATACTTATATCTAAACTAAGTCTCATGTTGTCATTATGGTCTTTTGAAATCTCATCGCAAGTTACAATAAACTTCTTTCATTGTTTTATTCAATCAAGAACAGTAATTTGGTCTGGTTATTTGTTTGTTCCTTTAGATTATGATTTATAATTATTTGTTCCTTTAGATTATGATTTATAGTTGTTTGTTTCTCTAAATTTTCTTTACAAAAAAAAATTTCAGGGCCGCTGTCCTCGAACCCCGCCACTAAATGTGCATACATAAATAAATTTTCCTGCTACTAGTGTCTCCCCTTGAATATTTTTCAAGAATCCGCTACTGCCCTCTTCCGATCCTAGGTAAAATCTCGATTTTAACAATCTTGGTGTGGATAACTTACAGCTCAGAAGGTGCTGGAAAATTGAATATAAAGGAAGGAGGCATGTTAGATTGGTGCATATTGTGGAGTTTAGGTGCAGAAGGTAAACACTGATCAGAGGGATAAGATAAAGGATCGATGGAGAGCATAGTGCAGAGAACGGTGGAAGTGAATAAAGAATGTTTGTGTATCACAGGTGATGTTGGGTTGTTATACACTACCCCGGGAATGAATTAGGAGGAGTATATCAACGACGGTGGTTTCAAGAAAGATGTGCCATCTTTGGAGGAAGTGGTCGTGCTGAAAGGGAAAAACCACATTTATGTGACTTGTGAGTTTTAGAGTTTTGAGTCTTGTAAATCCTGGTCATAATGAAATTTGGCTCAACTTATGATTGTAATATTTGGTCAAGTAGTTTTTAAATCAGGGAAAAACCTTATATTTAAAAAACACTTGTGGGAAATTTACATTTATTTAATCTATAGAAACGAAGAAAAGTATGAACTTGCAACTTATGAAATTAGCATCGTATCTTTTGCTGCATTTCATTGCCTTGTCGGCTTGCAGGTTCTAACAAGAGGTCGGCGTCCCATTTATTATAATAATAATAATAATAATAATATAATACTAGATACATTGAATTTGTTAAACTCGACTTTATCACAAACTATATTATATTAGCAAAATGATAAGCGGCTGATTGAACAACACAATTTTTTTATTAAAAGGTAAAACATTTTAATTAAATACAGGGTTATCAAAATTTTAAAATTATATTTTTATTTTTAGAAGTTATTCAATTTTATTATTTAGATAAAATAGTTTTTAAATTTCTTTTTTTTCATACATTTTCTCAAAGAAAAGTAATTCTTTCGCTAGCAAATTTTTGAAATAAACATCATTAAATGATGCATGTTTATGATTTTTCATGGAAAAAGGTCCAAACTATGGTGTGAACGAAAGCTTAATTATCTATTTTGTAGGCTAAATTATGATCCATACATAACATGATCTCGTATTAAAATAATAATAAAAATCTTAAAAAAAGTTCAATCTTCCTAACATTATGGTGTATAAAAAATATGATTTAAGGTGTAAATTTGGTACCCCTACTCTTATGTGCGTAGCACACACCTTATTATGTCAACAAAAGCAGCAAATCAAAGATTTTATAATATTAAAGGGGTGTTTGGATTGTTGAATTGCCGAGTTTAGCTGCAGAAGGTAAACAGAGAGAGAGGATCCATGGAGAGCATAGTGCACAGAACGGTGGAAGTGAATGGGATAAAGATGCATGTAGCGGAGAAAGGAGAAGGAGCAGTGGTGTTGTTCTTGCACGGCTTCCCTGAACTCTGGTACTCATGGCGCCACCAGATTCTTGCTCTCAGCTCCCTCGGTTACCGTGCCGTGGCACCTGATCTCCGTGGCTACGGTGACACGGAGGCTCCTGCTCCGGTGAACAGCTACACGTGTTTTCACCTCGTTGGTGACATCATAGCGCTCATCGACTCTCTGGGTGTGGACAAAGTGTTCCTCGTCGGACATGATTGGGGTGCCATCATCGGTTGGTACCTCTGCTTGTTCCGACCAGACAGAATCAAGGCTTACGTCTGCCTCAGCGTCCCCTTCCGTCCCTTCCTCGGAAGAAACCCCCAACAGAAAACGGTTGATATTTTCCGTTCCTTGTATGGAGATGACTACTACATCTGCAGATTTCAGGTAAACCAATCACTCTCTTTCTTCTTTCCTTAAAACTCAAACCTTTATTATTGACATCTGTGTTTTTTTTTTTTTTTTTATCTCGTTAACGTTAATTGTTAATAATTAGTTTTTTTAGTAGAGAATCAAACTCACAACTTTTTTTTTTCATTTTCTTCTTCTTTTACCACTAAATTAATTTTATAATTCGTCTGTATGTCCTCCTATTTCTAGACTGACAAAAAAGTAATTGATTTGAGGAATTAGTTATATGGTACCGATACAAATGTTTGAATTTTGATTTGATGTGATTGTCATGACAGGAACCAGGGAAGATGGAAGCTGAGCTGGCTCGCGTTGACACTGCGTATCTGATGAAGAACATACTTACAACGCGTAAAACCGGTCCACCGATTTTTCCAAAAGGGGAGTATGGAACTGGATTTAATCCAGATACCCCAGACACCTTGCCCTCTTGGATCTCCCAAGAAGATCTTGATTATTACGTTACTAAATTCAACAAGACTGGCTTCACTGGAGGCTTGAACTACTACAGAAATCTCAATTTGTGAGTTCCTATTCTTTTATTATGGGATTATTTTCTAAAGTTCTTACACGGGTAGCCTTAAAGAGTTTGATCCGTAATATGATTGATATTTAGAGATTCTATGAGAAATAATAAGGCTTTTGCAGAAATTGTGGCTAATAGGATTTTCAATGCTTTGTAGAAATTGGGAACTCACAGCACCATGGACTGGAGCAGGAATCGTAGATGTACCGGTTAAGTTTATTACAGGTGGCGTTGACCTTGTGTACACTTCCCCAGGGATGAAGGAGTATATCCACAATGGTGGGTTTAAGAAAGATGTGGCAAGTTTGGAGGAAGTGGTGGTGCAGGAAGGGGTTGCACACTTCAACAACCAAGAAGCAGCAGAGGATGTGAGCAATCACATCTACAACTTCATTAAGAAGTTCTGATACTGAGTAGTGATACTCAATCATTCCATTCTGTCAACAACTTGGTGCCGGTTTCTGTATCAATGCAAACGCAGTTTCAATCAACTCGAATACAATCAGACCGTTTTAGTGCATGTGTAGGTTGCAAACTTGGAGTTTGACTCAAGTATGTAATCTTTGGTAAAAATTGAGCTTGGACTTTTTTGGAGTAATGTACTTTTTTTTTTAATAAATGAATGTTATCCTGGATTACATCAATCAAAACTACTTTAAAAAAAAAGTTTAAGTTATTTAATAGAACCTTTCACAAAAAAAGTTATTTAATAGAACAATAATGTTATTCTTTTATTACCAATATTACATTGTTGTGAGTAGAATCAAGTTTGTATTTCGATCAATGAAGTTCTCCAGCCAACGAAAGTTATTATCATCAACATTGTTCAAGAAATATTTCACATAAGATATCTAAGATGTCTAAGAACTACAAGAAATATTTCACATAAGATATCTAAGATGTCTAAGAACTAGTTGAAATTTGATGAAACTGCTTGTAGAGTCTATACAATGATTGTCTAAGTAGACTTCTATTGGCTACTCCAACTTACCATTATCGCCCAAACCATTAGTTTGGGGTGCTCCTCGTTATAATTGCTTCTGTCTTAAAAAATAAAAAACCCTTCCTATAAATCTATTAGACTATTTTTAAAGGGTGGACCTTTCAAATCATCATTTTCATTTACGGCAATAGATAATATTTGACAAAAGGACACTTGTATAAATTTCCCATCAGCAATCACATCCTTAAACAAAATACTTAACTCGTTCATAAGTTCCTTACATATGAATTTTTGAAACAGTGGTCATTCTGTCAGTTTTTTTTTTTAAATTACCCATAATGTCATGTCTATAGAAGATTTTTTCAGAATGTCACGTGGAGGATTTCGCTGGCATGGTAAGCGAAATAAGTATATTGAGCTAACAATACCCTATTGGACACATAATTTGCTACACTGACCAACGAATTATGTGGTCTGCCCAGGCGTTTTAGGGGCAGGACATGTGTCAGTCCTCTATGTATTTCACTTATTAGGCTAGCGAATTAAGTGGTATATTGACACACCATGACACGTGGCAGCTTCCTATTAAATTGCTGGGGGCACAGCGAAATAGGTGACATATTTTGCTACATGGTACAATGATAAGTTGTCAGCATATAGTAATTTTTAGGATAAAATAATTAAGAAATTAAAGATAAATATCAAATAAAGGCTTTAAATAGATATAAATTATCTTATTATTAATTTTATCATTAATTATTGTTATTTTAATATTTAGGAACAATAAATAGCAGAAAAGAAGCAAAATAAATGGCAACTGGAAATTGCAGCTCACGCGGACCGCGCCAATACCACGCCAGTCGTGCCACACTCACTGCCTGTTGATGCTGATCGCGTGAAACTGACGCTAACTGCGAGGATGTTACGGAAAATTCAAAAATAAGCTTAAAGATAAGATAAGAAGATAAGCTCTTAGGGTTTGCTAACCTATCTATAAATAAAGAAGCCACAGAATCACACTTAGATGCAAAAACACACAAAAACACAAATATACACAAACGAAGGCATTGAAGGAGATCAAGAACGCATTGAAGATTGAGAAGAAAGCCAAGATTGAAGGGTTTGATTACTTTTCTATTTTGTATTCTGTCTCATCTATTCTATCATCTTTGTATTGAGCTAGACATAATTATGTCTAGCTAATTCCTCCTTGATTGTGGTAAAAGTCAAAAGCCAATGTGAACTCTTGTGTGAATTGGGTTGATGATTAATGAATGTTATTATGATTGCTTCTCTTTATCTTGTTCTTCAATTTTAAATTCCATTGATAGATTTGATCACTCTATTAGAGGTATTAAGTGTAACATCCTAAGAAAATAAAAATATAATTAAATAAATAATTACAGTAACCTCAAATTATATAAATTATAATAATAGGCTTTAAGAAGAACAAATAAAATTATGCTTTACTGAAATAAAACATCCAGCCCCGCAGAAATTTCCTAAGCTGTCCAAATATCTTTGCACATTTCTCTTATGCTTTTCCAGGTGGCATTAGGGGAAAACAAATAACAAAAGCAACTATCCACGTTACACACATCATTAAATACGGGAATGATGATTAGATAAGGGAAAGGGGATATTTTCTCCAACCACAACCGACTCAAAGAACTATAAATAGCTTGTAAGCTCAAAACTTTCTGTACCAAAAATCATCAGCTTTCTCTCTTCATAAAACTTCTCTACCATTTTCTTTCTCTAAAATTGTTCTATCTTAAAATCATGCCGGCAGCAATCCATCAAAATTTCTAAAGCTCTATATGCTTATCTCGGCACTTCTACTACCTCAGCAACTCTGATATAAACTCCAGTTAATATTTCTAACCACCTCGGCATCATTCATGTCTACACGGCCATAACCCACTCGGCATTCCCCTTAGTACCTGCTGTATCGGTTACATGTAGAACCATGCCTATATGCCTGTAACAATATAAATCGAGAATGCAACCCAGCCGACCCCATACAACTCGGTCAGTTTCTACCTCGGTATCTTTATCCAATGGTCTTTCGAATAATATCATAACCATGCTCCTGAAGCTCGGCCATTTAGCTCGACCATCTATGCTCATGAAGCTTGGTCATTTATGAAACCCGACCATGACTCAGTGATACCCGGCCACTCATGCACAATGAAACCGGCCTACACCAATGAAAGCTCGGCACCCATGTGAGCCCGGCATGCACCAGCCCGACAACCTTGAACTCGGCCAAACAAACCCGGACCTCCATGAATAAACTCGATCAACCCTTCATTCACCTCGGTCACCTACTTATGCACCTCGGCCACCCATCCATGAGCTGGGCCACCATGAACCTGGCACCCAACATGGAAACCCGGACCTCCATGAATAAACTCGGCCAACCCTTCATTCACCTCGGCCACTTACTTATGCACCTCGGCCACCCATCCATGAGCTCGGCCACCATAAACCCGACACCCAACATGGAAACCCGGCCACCATGAATACTCAAACTCGGCCACACATGATGAAACCCGGCCACCATGGAACTCGACCACTCATACGCGGGCACTCATGCGAGCTCGGCACCCATGCAGCCCGGCACTCATGCGAGCTCATCACACATGCAGCCCGGCACACTAATGACAAATCGAACCCGGCTAAACCTTGAACCCGGCATGCACTTATGTACTTGGCAAACACATCCATGAAACCTTGAACCCGGCAGGCATTTGTACTCGGCACAGACCTTGAACCCGGCATGCATTTGTACTCGGCACAGACTTTAAACTCGGCATGCATCTGTACCTCGGCACCTCATGTTCCTTTACTTCGGTCACCTATGTAGCTCGGCCACAAACACCTGCCGACCTCGTGTTTCTTCGTTATATACATCCAGGCCACATGTCCCTGCCGACCTCATACATAGCTCGGCCACTCCTTCCATAAGATTAATCATGTCGTTTCCAGCACGAATACACACTCAACCAACTTGCACCCGTTATACTTAGCTCACCTGCTCAAACTAGCCACGATAATCTCATCTCGGTCCTTCTTAAACTGCAACCCCAGCATCCTATAATAGTTTGTTCTTAATGTAATTATGGCCGACTTAAATTGGCTATATATGAAATTCCTCCCAGCAGCTCGGCTATAGCTCTCTCGGTTAGCATTTCCCAGTATATAAATATTTCATACACATTCAATTCCGTCATCATTCACGTATATATATAAATATAATTATATATAACTGCATATAGACTTATATATATATATATAAACTATAAATAACTCCATTTTAACCTCCTATACAGATCGTTTGGGTCATCCCAAAATCCTTTATACATAAATATAATTAAACATAGATTACCATGCTAACTAACTACATGGTATGTAATCAGTTATTACGGCTATAAATATTCTAAGGGTAGTTATTCAGGTAAATTTCGAATACTATATTTCATGACTCCTAACTATAGCAAGTATACATGGTGAAATCATTTAGAATTATTTCACTAACTTGGTATTTGCTACAAATATTATACCACTTAAATTGGCTGAATAATAAATAAATTATTTTTAGTTGGTATAATTTTAAGAGGACAAGGTATGAGATGTTATCTATCTTTTATGAGAAGAATAATAATATTTTCCTGATATGTATTTTGAGGAATGAATGAGATTGATCCGGGTTTCGAAAATCGGACCTATAATTTTATGAGAATGACTCGAGTTGTGAACACCGGGCCTATGCTACTAATTTTATGAGAATGACCCGAGTGTGATAACCGAGCCTATGCTACTTCAAGAGATCAGGTGCAAATACATGGAATAATTCATGCATGTTTGCGTAAGACGATCGCGGCGTCTACACTCAGTACGAAGTGTAGCTACATACGGTACGATATGTAGAGGCCATGTGCACCTGTGACCATTGCATTTCATCTCATGCATTCATACATTCATGCATTCATTCTGAAATGTTGAATTATTGATCTGTTAAAGTGTGTGATGAATTAGATTTGTACTACCTTTCTAAGGTGACTGATGGAATATAATTGCCTTGATTACTAGCCTTACTAATGTGTCTAATATAATAGATTTGTTTATTACTAACCTTCTAACGTATTTGGTGGTTTAGATTTGCCTACTGAGAAATTTATTTCTCATTAGATTTATTTTATTTTTTAGATAGCGATGATGGTCAGACTTCTTGAAGCTGGATGAGTTTGGTTGATATGTTAATGTTGAGTTCTGAAAAGAGAGATTTGTACTTGTATATTTTTGTATCAAAGACAAGGATTAATGTATCAGTCTTGCATATTTGTAAATTTTATAATGAAGAGTTTGTACTGATACACGTTTCTTATAAAATTTTAGCTATATTGTCTCTACCTCAATTTATATTTTTCGACAAAAGACAAAAGGATAAAATAAATAAATCTAAAATATTTTGATAAATAAGTAATTAAATAAATAAATAAAATTAGTGAGGATGTTACATTAAGGGCTTTAATTCACAATAGGGATATTGGAGTTTTAGTTTCTAAAAGCGATAAAGTGACAGTTTGACATTACCTAGGCATAGGGATGAAGGATTGCAAAGTTTTCATATGTCAGTTTAAAGCTTAATCCGAAAGGGGGTTACTAAGGGATTAGAACACTTAATTAGGATTAAAGGGTTAAAAAGTCCGAGAAATCTAGGTTTAACCAATTAATTAAGGTATATCTTTGAGTAAGATAATAATTGAAATTAACTATCAATTCAATTAAACAAGTAGGGATCAGAGGTGATTGTGCTTTTACCGCAATTACTTTTCATTAGTGCATAACTTTCCTTTTTAATTCAAATCTAATTCTATTTTCAATTATATTCCAAATTACAACACAATTCATAAATCAATTTTCCTTCTATTTTTATTTCTTCCAATTTTAAAATAACAATTACAATTATTTTAGTGCCTCAATCCTCTTGAAGACGATACTCTACTTATCAAAATTATTACTTGAACGATCGGTACACTTGCCGTGAGTTACGCATCACTTTATGACGCAACACAACGAATTTAGTCTTATTTATACCCCATCTGTTTCCAAATCACCACACATGTTCTGGTATTTTGCTTTGTTATTTTTTAGTCCCAAACACATTCTTATCTTATTTTTTAGTTTAATTTTCGCAAAATGAGTGGTAGTAGAAATGGTTTAATCACCATTGTCTATTATAATGAGAGTAGATATTTCGGACCTAATGGTCAAGTTTTTGAAGGAGAAAGTAAAATGTTTCGTATGTCCCCAGGATGCAGCCACCGTGATCTGATAAAATGATTTACAAGAAGTTGAGATTACAACGCGGACAATCTGTCTCTCGATTGACTGCTAGATGTGCGTCGGGCAACCCGGTGCAGTGGGTTGCTGTGGATATTGTAGATGATGTAGCGTTAGTTGCAGACGCATGCATATCGGATAGGGGAAACCCCAGATTTATCAAATTGTATGTAGAATTAAATTGTGGTGGACAATCAAGCAGTTAACATTGTGTCCAACCCATTGGATCCATTGACATTAACAGAGAGTCGCTGGTGAATCCCGAAGACAGAGATGTATCCCCATCACCACCACTACCAACCCAACAAATGGATTCTGAAGATAGGGATATATCGCCACCCCCCCCCTCCACCACTAGTAAGTCAAGCAATAGAGAATGAAATGGTGCTGACTCATGACCCAGCTTGGCCTATGGACAGTTCTGAGGACGAGGTGGACGAAGGTCTTGTTCCAGACAGTGACTCGTCGGATATAGACGTAGACGATGATTTAGATCGTGCTTTTCCAATTCCTTCTCCGGACATTGTCGGAATGCAAGACTTGCCTCCGGTTCCAGGTATGGATGCACATTATTTTGTCAGTCACTAGTGTTTAAATTATTGCAGGTTTAATAGAACAATGTGTTGAATGTATCATCATATACGAGAGGGCAACGTTCCATTTTGGTCTGACATTAGCCATTACACGAATATTAATTGGGCATACCCAAATCAGGAGTCTGATGATATGCAAGGAGTGCGAATACCTAACTGGCAGATAGGTCAATAGCTATATAAGGACTAGGTGTTTGAGAGCAAGTGAGATGTTCAATTGGCAATAAAACAATATTGTATGGCCGAGCATCGCACAAGCGTAGTAGAAAAAGTGATACAAAAAAGGATTATAATGGTTTGGAAAATCATTTTGACGATTGTCCATGGAGGATGAGGGCATATAAAAAAAGGGTGGCACTGAATGGGTTGTAGGCATATGGAACAACCAACACACATGTGTCAATCAGAATCTTTCTCAAGATCACAAGCAGCTTGACTCAAATTTGATATGTTCGTTGATCTTAAGTACTTAAAATACATTAAATTGAACTCCAAATTTTGTTGAAAATGTATTAATGTATAATTGTTTGACAAAATGCAAAAATGATCAGGGAGGACTCCAGTGTTAAAATTGGGTTAATTCAAGAAAAGATAGGAACAATTCTCAGATTTCATATATCATACAAGAAGGCATGGAAGGCAAAGCAAAAGACCATTGTGAAGGTTTTCGGGGATTGGGATTAGTCCTATGCGTTCCTGCCAAGGTGGTTGGGTTACATGTTAAATTTTTCTCCTGGGTCTGCCTACAAGCTGGATTTGAACGACCATTTTATTGATGGGCAACTTGATGGAAGTGCTAAGGTGTTCAAGAGGGTGTTTTGGACATTTAAACAATGTTGTGATGCTTTCAATTATCGAAAACCAATTATAAGCATCGATGGAACCCATTTGTATGGGAAATATCTGGGAACATTGCTCATTGCAACGTCAGTTGATGACAACAATTATGTCCTTCCAATTGCATTTGCGGTTATTTCCGAGGAGAATATCGACAGCTGGTTGTGATTTTTGGCACTAATTCAGATACACGTTACGCAAAAAGACGGAATTTGTCTTATTTCAGATCGGCATGCGGGCATACTCGTCTCGGTGAACAATGTCGAACTGGGATGACAACCACCTAGGGCATACCATGTTTATTGCATTCGCCATTTGACGAGTAATTTTAATCACAAGTTTAACAATGTTATGTTGAAGAAACAATTGAAGAAATTAGGTATGTCTGCCTATACAACAATGTTATTACATTCACTTACTCCACTGATCTTATGTCCTGATTTTTACCTCGTGTTTGTATATGCAGCTTATTCAACCTTGCGCTTAGATTTCGATGCCGGATTAGAAACATTTAAAGAATCAAGCCCTCAAATAGCCGCATGGATTGATAATATCCCAAAGGAGAAGTGAAGTATAGCTTATGATGAACTGGGAAGAAGGTTTGGTCACATGACAACCAATCTTTTAGAGTGTTTTAACAAGGTACTTAAAAGAGCCAGAAACTTTCCTATTACGTCCCTTGTGCGGTTCACATACGCTCGACTAGTAGCATACTTTGTCGAACATGGTCAGGAGGCCCGTCAGGAGATGGCAAGAGGTAATCATTTCTCCAAATTAACATGGCAAAAATATATGATGGTTGATAAATCTGCAACACAGTATGTCACTTGTTATGACACACTTAAGACAAGATTTGAGGTTCAAGAGACGTACAACATACAGACTCATATGAGCGATAAAAAATGGTTGGTCTCGTTAGGTGAACGAAATTGTCAATGTGGTGAGTTCATTGTCTTTAGGTTCCCGTGTAGTCATGTTATTGCAGCATACACAATGAGATGAGGACTTCATACCACCAGCTGGACCACCCATCGTTATACTGGATGTGTCGCTGAGACGTAAAAAAGGAAGGCCAAAGATTACACACATACGCAATGAGATGGATTCGCGAGAAGGGTCGACAACTAGTACAAGATGTGGTTATTGTAACCGTGTTGGTCACAACAGGCGTAATTACCCTTCACGCAGCCAGGACCAGTGATGCACTACATGCTTATAGTTATGTACTACACTTTCATTAATTAATAAACGAATAATATCAAAAATAAGTAGAGTTCATTGTCCTGCACAATACATCAAATTAAAATACGTGGATATAGTCCACCATAATCATGCGTAAAACATCAAAGTCAAATACATAGTTCTCAGTAATTTATAAAAAAAAACAAATCAGTCATCCTCTTTGTGGTCTGCATGGTATCCTCCACAACGGCTCATGTTATGGTCGTATGGTGACATATGACATCGATACCGAGCTCCCCTAACCGGATTTCGCCTAATGATGTAGTCAGGGTCATCACCACCATGGTCATCGTTGTCTTCATGTCTGCCTTTCAGTGTCGCCGATATCTTATCCGTCGAATATTCTCTGAAACTGGGAGAATGTATTAAGTGAGCCGAATGTGCTGTAGGAGTGGTCATACCCGAATCCTGATCTGACGTCGGAGCAGTGGGCCTATAACAGTCTGCAAATGTGTCTGATCCAGGTGTGAACTGAAACCCAGCTGAACTGGGGCCTGCTGCATACATGGGATACGATGGATATGGGAATCCGGATTGCGGCATCGATGGTGCTGCAAACCAGAAGGCGTACTGTGATCCAAGAACTTGATGTGGTGGCCACCAGTACTGCTGAGATAGGCCCGAAGGGTACCCTGATGCGTAGAACATGCCAGTAGGACGTGGAGGAAGAGGCGGTACAATCATAGGTGTGTCCACAACCGGCGGAGTGGTGTGGTGAAGGGGTAACCCCTCGTGATGCACACGCCGGTTACTGCAAACCACTGGAGGAGGGGCCTCGGTCTGACTTCGCACGGGTGGGGGTTGCAGCATCTCCAGGATCTGTTAGTGTGTCTAAATCATCACATGTGACTAGAAGTCGAACCGCCTCCTGATAAATCTGGCTCATGTCGAATGCCCCCTGTGTCTCAGGTGAAGCCATGTGGACAACTATCTCGGCTCGATCCGTCTGACCATCAAGTATTATTAATGAATAAAAAATGTAAATTAAGATGCAAAATACACGACAATATGTAACATGTGTACCACATGTGCATTTAACGCAACTCTGTGGGTCATCTAGGGAAGGGTAACAGAATAATACCACTGCATGTACTCACTGTTGACAGATAGGTGTCCATCTCTCCGCATAGGTTGAACGTCCTGCAATACAAGGGAATCTCTGTCTGCCTATTGGGCAATGAAGAAACCATGTCGCTAACTCCAATCAATGCATGTCTTCCTCGTAATACTGATCGTCAGCAGCTCACTACAATTAATTGGATCCTCTGAAATTGGTTGGTCAAACCCAAACTAACGTAGCACTCGATTCAGCTGCTGGTAGACGACAATCTCGTAACAAATAAGAGGACAAACAATCAACCATCTCCGAGCCATATCAACCTCCGATGGATGGACTAAGTCTACAAGGTCATAAAGCCTCCAACGTATGTCTCTCCTGCGCATGACATCAATATAATGCCGATATCTGCGAATGTTTGTGTATACGGTTTGTTGCGTATCGTATACATTAAACTCCCAATACAACCAAACGATGAAATACTAACATAGAAAAAACAATACATATGGGCACATATCTCGTGCTCTATGACATCCTGATCTTCCATCCTTGGAAGGTTATGAGAGATGATCGGGAATAGCGTCCAAACCCACAATTGCAACAACAAAGCATATCCACCCATCTCACCACGTCCTGCACGTGTCGCCTTACACAACTCCCTATATAAGGCTGCAAGAACCGCAGAGCCCCAATTGAATGTGCCTATGCATTGGAAATCATCCAGATATAACAAGTACCGAGTGGGCACAAAGCTCGAAGCAATGTCAACAAACAACATACCACCTAAGATGCGCAATATCAATGCACGAGTGTATCTCCGGCGTCCTATTTATGTATTGGCGTGGACCGCATAATCAGCAAACTATTCACGTAAATAGTGAAGGCCCAACAAACCGTCGTACAAATCCCGACCAACAGTCGACTCAACCTTTAACAGGTCACCAAATAATAGCTCAAAAATTATGTCGTCCGTGACGGTCAGAAACAACATCACCATCGGTCGACAACCCCAATAGATGATGTACATCCTCCAGGATGATTGTCACCCCACTCATCGTCATATGAAACGTACGTGTCTCTGAGCGCCATTGCTCGACAAGCGCTGAGACAAGGTGGTGGTCGATCTGAAAAAATAAATTACACAACAGTAACATATACATTACAATACAATGAAAACAACAAATTGGAAGTTAACACAAGACTGAATATGCTTACTTCGTGATTGTGCAAACGCGCAACGTGATAAAAACCCGCCTCTCTAAGCCACGAGTGGATCTCCTCAGGTATAATGTTATGATCGTATGTCGCGGCATGCCTAACCAAAATAAAATATTCTATATAAATTGACATTATATTAAAAGACATTATATAAATTGATCTATTAAAATCGATTTTCTACTCTTTATAATAAACATATCGTATTCTATATCCCCTTTTATATATAAATATATTTCAGATACGTAAATTGGGTGGCTTAAACATGTGCCACGAGCAATTAGTAGAATACCCACTTTGAACTTGTGGCAACACATGTATGGTCTTCTTTTCTTCAGAGTGGTTCGTACAAAAGTCAAACTTAAAAGAGAGAATTAAAACTACATTGTATACCGTAATGACGGTGTAGGGTCCATTATTATTTAGTTGATTAGAAACTATAGGAGAGTTATTACAGCTTATAAACAATTATTCTTGCTATGATTGTCAGAGCTCACACATTCTTTATAAAAAAAATTATAGGAAATAGTTTTCATAGTCATATTGAACGAGAGTATTAATCTCTTAAAATATATGTTATACGTTAATTAAAAAACAAATTAATATACTAATGTAATAACATTGTCATTTTTAATTAAATATACCTAATTTATAAATTATAAAATTAGTATCTGCACAACACATGGGTTACTAAGCTAATTAAATATAAATATTAAGGTATGTTTAAATAAATTGATATGTTTCAAATTATATTTATCAACTATAATATATAATTAATTTTAAT
>PYAF01005999.1:89028-114844 GCA_007407185.1 Glycine tomentella
AATTAAAAAACAAATTAATATACTAATGTAATAACATTGTCATTTTTAATTAAATATACCTAATTTATAAATTATAAAATTAGTATCTGCACAACACATGGGTTACTAAGCTAATTAAATATAAATATTAAGGTATGTTTAAATAAATTGATATGTTTCAAATTATATTTATCAACTATAATATATAATTAATTTTAATCGTATTACTATATATTATATTTACTTAAATACATTAAATTATTAAATTATGTATTTCAACTTAAGAAAAAATCAGTTTAATATTCCTATATGTCTATTATATATCCTATAACTTGACAATTATAAACTAACATTAAATATCCTCTAAGCTAATGTTTTAAATCTCCAATATTATTTAAAAATTATAACTACATAAATAATAAATATATTTAAAAATTAAAATACAAATAACTAAATTACAAAAAATAAAAACAGAAAAATAGTAAAAAAAAAAAAAAAAAACTAACCATCAAGTTGAGGGAGTGGAATGACCTGAAGTGAAAGTGACAGGGGGAGGGTATTTGTAGTGGGTTAGGAGACTTATTTTGCTGGAGGTCCAAGTGAACTCTGCAGAGCGCAACATGTGTCCCATTGTGCCCGATGACATGTAATTCCCTAGAGGACCTGCGAATTACGTCAAATCCGCCACGTGTCTTGCCCTTCCTGCCCTTCCAATCGCACCACGCCAGCTCAGCCTACCTATTTCGTCCACCATGCCAACGAAATCCTCCACGTGGCATTCTGGCCAAATCTTTTGTGAACATGGCATTTTGGATAATTTTTTTAACAAAAGTAGTAGACGCTGTTCCTGAATTTTTTGTAATGGAAATTTTCTTGCTTATATATTTAATACAAATGAATACGATTTATAACAAATGTATATATATATAGAGAGAGAGAGAGGATCATTTTACACCGGTGTAAAACTTTTTAGTTTTACACCATTCAATAACTTTTTACTGGATAAGTATTTTACAAAATCTACCGTTAGATTGAAAGCTTATATCATGTAGATCACATGTCTCAAATTTCACAAAAATCCGAAATCATTTGGAATGTAATCAAATAGTCTCAATTTTTACATATTTTAGAAGTACATATACCGTTAATTTTTATATATATCAATTAGGTTTCAAATGATTTCGGATTTTTGTGAAATTTGAGACATGTGATCTACATGATATAAGCTTTCAATCTAACGGTGGATTTTATAAAATACTTATCCAGTAAAAAGTTATTGAATGGTGTAAAACTAAAAAGTTTTACACCGGTGTAAAACTAAAAAGTTTTACACCGGTGTAAAATGATCCCCTCTCATATATATATATATATATATATATATATATATGAAAATGAATATTTTATGTAAAAATGGGAATGGTCAATTTTATGTGAGAATGATAAATATAATTGATTTTTGTTTGATAAATTTTTTAGAAATTTTATGATTAAAATAAATTTTAATTGAATTTAAAATATTTTAATCTAATGGATGAGATCGGTCATTATCATTCTCCTATAATATACCTTCTATATATTAGATCCTACATTCAACCCACATTTTAATAAAACAAAATTTACCAATTAATAGAAAATCAAAAGAAATTCTAACAATAGATCAAAAGGACAACTCTGCACCCTTTCTTCGTAAGGGTTCTCCTTTAGGTTTGACCGAAACTTAATTTTGTAAATTGTTCAATTGCCTTAAAATCTCCTGAGGGGTTCGACCCAGTAGCTTGAGCTATAGAGCACTTGCGAATGGTGGAATTTTTCAAGATTCAAGCACCATTGGAGGTGGAAGTGAGAAAAATAGAAGCTTTAGAAGGGGGAGGGGAGTTCAGATAAATGAGTGGGGAGAGAAGAAAATGAAAGTTCCAAAGTAGGAAAGAAGGAGAAACAAACTATGAACTTTGGAGAGCAAGTAAACTTGGACAATAAGTTTAGACGTTTTAATGTAAGATTTCTTTTATATAGATTAGTTTAATTGGTTTTCAAGAAAAAATTTCGGAGTTGATTAGAAATCCATATTAAAAAAAAAAAAAATCCTTACTCAAAAATCACCTAAAAAATAATCACGAAGTTGGTCGTTATCTATAATCAAACTGTTAAGTCATCGAAATTCAGAACCAACAATTTTTTATTGTTTTTCTTGCAAATTAATTTTTCGAATGTAATTCTTTCGTTAGTAACTTTTTAAAATTGAAGTCATTAAATAAATCATGCATATTTTTAGATTTTTCATGTAAAAAGCTAAAAACTATGATGTGAATAATAGAAAAGGCTCATCTCAGTCATGTATCCTATAACTTGTCCAAAACGAAACACACCCACGTCAAAGATTTCGGAATATTAAATTCAAAGCTCCGGTGTTAAATGGAATGTTGAAATGCCAACTTTGGGTATGTAGATTGCAGAAGGTAGACAGAGAGAGATGGAGAGCATAGAACACAGAACGGTGGAAGTGAATGGGATAAAGATGCATGTTGCGGAGAAAGGAGAAGGAGCAGTGGTGTTGTTCTTGCACGGCTTCCCTGAACTCTGGTACTCATGGCGCCACCAGATTCTTGCTCTCAGCTCCCTCGGTTACCGTGCCGTGGCACCTGATCTCCGTGGCTACGGTGACACGGAGGCCCCTGCTCCGGTGACCAGTTACACGTGTTTTCACCTGGTTGGTGACATCGTTGCGCTGATAGAGTCTCTGGGTGTGGACAAAGTGTTCCTCGTGGGTCATGATTGGGGTGCCGTCATCGGTTGGTACCTCTGCATGTTCCGACCAGACATAATCAAGGCCTATGTTTGTCTCAGTGTCCCCTTCCGGCCCCTCCTCGGAAGAAATCCCAAACAGAAGACCGTAGATGGTTTTCGTGCTTCGTATGGAGATGACTTCTACATATGCAGATTTCAGGTACGTACTATTCTGTGTCTTCTTTTCCTTACATGTCAAATCTGAGATCACATAGAAAGAAAGGTTTCATCTGCACTGTCATTTTATTTTTATTAGCGCAGGAACTAGGGAAGATGGAAGCTGCGCTGGCTTGCGTTGACTCTTCATATCTGTTCAAGAACATATTTACGGCGCGCAAAACTGGTCTGACAACTGTATTTAAATAGCTTATAGTTCTTTCATTTTCAGATGAGTTATTCCTATCACTAACTGATTGGCTTACTATATTGTTATCTTAATATTGTCTTACTATATTGTTCTCTTATGTTGTTCTTTCTTCTGGTTCCAAAGACATGTCAGGTCCGCCAATTTTTCCAAAAGCGGGACATGCAACTGTGTTTAATCCCGATACTCCAGACACCTTGCCCTCTTGGATCTCTCAAGAAGATCTTGATTATTACGTCACCAAATTCGACAAGACTGGCTTCACTGGAGCCTTGAACTACTACAGAAATCTCAACTTGTGAGATCCTATTCTTTTATGTATATGTGCTTATGGCAGAGAAACTAACACTACTAAGTGACCATGATCTTGCTCAATCTCTTACATGTAAAATTTATTATCTATTTCTCACAAATAGAATAATTCAATAATCAATTACATATCACGTAAAAACAAGCCGAAACCCTATGATTTAGTAAAAACACGTGATGGTCTCAAACCATCCAATAATTTCTGGAGTGAGTGTGCATGGGATTATTTTATAAACTCCTAAAACAGTGTATCAAAGCTGTGTTCTTTATTGATACAGAATATGGTAGCTTCAAAGCTTAGGAGTTTGATCGATCGGTCATATTAGAGCTTCTATAAGAAAAATAACAAGGGTTTGCAGAAAATGTGATTAATAGCATCTTCAACGCTTTTGCAGAAATTGGGAACTCACAGCACCATGGACTGCAATTGGAATCCTCAGTGTACCGGTTAAGTTCATTACAGGTGGCGTTGACTTGATGTACACTTCCCCGGGGACGAAGGAGTATATTCACAACGGCGGTTTCAAGAAAGATGTGGCATGTTTGGAGGAAGTGGTGGTGCAAGAAGGGGTTGCACACTTCAACAACCAAGAAGCAGCAGAAGACGTGAGCAATCACATTTATGACTTTATTAGCAAGTTCTGAAACTGAATTATTCTATAGGAATCAAACACTCTTAACTGCACCCTCTAAAATTTAGTTGAATCAATTACCGCCTACACTATTTTGTTGTAATTTTTACAAGCCGGATACTTTAAAACTCCTTTTGTACTCTTGTTTGTGCCATAATAAAGCATTCTCATTTGAAAAATCAAATATTGTATTAAGTATTCCGATTGTATATTGTTTGAAAAATAGAATATACAAAATTCAAGATTTCGATTTCAAAATAATCACGGTAAAGCTAAATGCTATGCCAACTTTGTCGAGGATTCTAGAGTTCAATCAATTTCTATTGAGCAAGGATAAAATTGGCCACATCACATCAACACTGACTTTATCATTAATCATTTAGAGTGATTTACAAATGCTAGCAACATTCTCCTTCCCCTCTAAATTATGAATCTCAATTATTTGATGAATTATTCCGTAAGTTATATAGTTTTTAATTAATTTAACCAAATAAAGTGTTAGAAATAATGTGTTGCAGAGTCTATTACCGGCATGCAGCCAAAAAGTGAGAGAATGATTGTTTGACTTGCTAAAAAATTGTCTGGAAACTACAGATGAGTCCCGCATATCTTCTTACAAGCATTAGAATGAAAATTAGTAGCTAAGTCGTCGAGAATTTCGTAATTTGCTAAAGTGAGTTACGCAAGAGTCGAAAAATTAAGCGTACACTTTAGCCAGGCAAGTTAATGGATATTAAGTAGAAGACAAGGTTCATGTCTAATTCATAAACAAACATCATGCATCACATAACAACTATCCATTCTCTAGCATCAAAACTGAGTTGAAGCACAAACAGACACTTCAGTGGGAGAATAAAGGAGCCAAGAATGACAACTTCATACTGAAAATCATATAATCAGAACACAAATAACAACAAAACTGCCCCAACCGTCTAAAGATATAAGGAAAATTTGAATTTCATAGAATAGAACACTATTTATCACATCAAACCCTAAATCCTCTGCTGTTCCTCTTTCCTCTAGCCCTCTCAAACTTCCTTCCCTTTGCTCGAACATAAGGCTTGGTGTGGCTGTGAGGCACACCAGGAGCAGGACCAAAGTGTTTCACAGCTTCACGAGCATTCTTTGGGCCTCTAAGAAGGACCTGTATCCAATAATTTTATTAAATAAAAGCAAGACCTCAGCATATCAAAGTTTGTTCTATCAAAATACACACAACATTTACACAAACAGCCAAGGCAATAGGGGAAGTGCAGAGCACATAAAAAACCTTTCAGCGCCCAGAAAAAAAATAAAATAAAACCTTGATGAAATACAATAAATATAAATTAAAGATCCCATGGTGGCATCTCTACATACCGTGTTCTGTCCCAGAGGAGCCCTTAGAGCCAACTGATCAAACGTCAAGCATTCACCACCTGCCTTCTCAATTCTTGCACGAGCAGTCTCTGTAAACCTAAGTGCTGTGACCTTTAAGGGTGGAACTTCATAAACACGAATATCATCGGTTATATTCCCCACCACCACAGCAATCTTGTCTTCCTACAAAGATTAATTAAAAAAAATTTAAAAAAAATTGAAACTGTGACAAATAAAACTACAAAGATTACTATGAAAGATTACCAAAATAAAAGACAAACCTTCCCCTTGGTATACTTAATCAACCTTGACAAAGACAATGGGGGCTTGTTAACCTTGCTCATGAACAATCTCTTGAGTATAACAGCATTGAATTTGCTGCCAGTTCTCCGAACAAGGAAGCGATAAAGCTGGTCATGTAAAAACTAATTAGAATCATTCTAGGCATATCTAAAGAGATAAATTATGTAAACATACATTCAAATGTTTATTCAAGTAGGAAAAAATGGGGGAAAAATTCTTTGAAAACAAATATGCTTCTGAAGCTAAAAGAAGATATCTCCAACAACATATGAAACTTTTACATCTAACAATGAAATAGACAAGTTCCCTCAGTATAATAAACTACAAGTATTTAATCATATGTAATCAGAATTAGCATGGTAAAAGAGCAAAAACATCATTGGGGACCTCTATCCTCTACAGGCAAAAAATTGTCATTAACAGATTTAACGCAAATAGCATTAAGCAAATTTTAGGGTAAAATTTAACAAAGTTAAAATTCAGTAAACGGGCCATATTCCACATTATATAATATGGAATATAAATTTTTCAGATTACAGCGGATCTGCACAAACGTGATAAAAGCAAGGCATACAACAGCAAACGAATTGCAGCTTCACAAAATCAAGGTTAAATCAAACGGTCCTAAGTGGTTTTTAAAACATCACATGTCAAGTACTTAAAGCAAATAGTATATGGCGTCTGAGAGAAGGTGGCTCAGACAAATGTGGAAAAGTATATTCCCAGACCTTGCAATGGTGAAGGTCTCATAATGAGCTGGGATCACATTTATCATCATTGACCACAAAAAAGTAAAAAAAAAAAAAAAAAAAGGCATAAAAGAAGCGATTTGAAACAAACCTTGACCAAGAGCTTGAGATAGATATCGTTGGACTTGGGTGCTGTTCTTTTGGTTTTTTTGCTCTTACCTCCGGCCTTGAGATCGATCCCCTGTGTATCGAATTCAAATGAAAATTGTTAGAAACAGAAGAAGAAGAAGAAGAAAATCCCTCAAAAAACAGAACAATAAGAGAGAGGAACAAGAACTACCATTGCTGCTTCCGGTCTCGGATGAGCCTACCGCACACTCTGCTGCTGCACCTGCAATTTATGAGATAGCAAGGAAACTAGGGTTTTTGACTCCTTTTGCTTTCATAATTCGTGGGCTCTGGGATGGGCTGGGTTTTAGTTCCGAAATATAAGCCCAACACTTCACTTAGTAGATTCGGCCCGTTTTTCACTTATGGACTTTGAATAAAACCTCACATAAGGAAAAAAAAAAAAAAAGCAAGCCAATTGTTATTTTTACCTTCTTATTTTAATTTTTCCTACATTAACTTTCTCTCTTGTAATTCTCTATATTCGTTTTTTCTTTACACAAAAAAAAAAAAAAAATACTTCCTCCCTCTCTTTGCTGGAGATGGAATCATAGAACCCATGGAAAAAGGAAAACAAAAGGGCAAAAAATATTAGAGTAGAATCCAAAACTAGTTTTAAAAAGAAGAACATCCATACCCATCACAGTCGAGAAGGGAATATGCATAGAAAACTGAAACACCATCCTAGATTGTACTAAACATTTTTTTAGATAGCTTTATTCGAAAATGTATTCAAAGTTGTGAAATACTCCCCCTGATCCTTAATATAATACACTTTTAATATAATTACGCAAACCAATAAAAATAGGTAAATAAATTGGTTTTATTGGGTTTTTTATTAAAAAAAATACTATTAATATATTAATTTTACTTTCATTAATAATTATTAACTTATTATGAGTGATGTAAAAATATAAAAGTTTAAGAGCATTATGGTCCATTATCAATAAATAACATAAATATCTAGAGTATTTGATAAGGGTAAATAGTGGGGGGAAATTAAATATTTGATAGGAATTTGTAGAATGTTATAAAAAGGATTATTAAAGTCAGTGTCACCTCCTCCCTCCACTTAGACTCAAACCCAAATGCCTCCTAGTGCTCATTTTGTAAAACGGAGTAAAGGCTCTACTAAGCATCCAACCAGTGTACAAGATTACGATTCATACATACGCTTAAAGTCATTGGACCATTGGACCCATGAAGGGGTGAGGGATCAGAGAAAAAACAAAGTAGCACAAAGTCACTG
The DNA here is from genome assembly GCA_007407185.1 of Glycine tomentella. NCBI lineage: Eukaryota > Viridiplantae > Streptophyta > Magnoliopsida > Fabales > Fabaceae > Glycine > Glycine tomentella. Next base: position 96,865 of record PYAF01005999.1, read on the forward strand.
GACAAAATATAAGGCCATCGTATAGAAAATATACCTTCCACTACATGACTTAAATCACTTAATACAAAGTCTACAATCTTTCTCTTTTACGACGTGACCCACTTCACTATTGCTTTGACATTTAATATTGAGAACATAAATGAGCTTAATAAGGATTATTATATTTAATAAGATGTCTTAAGCTCCTACAAATGAATATGCATTAAAAACTTGGAAAAACTATTCCACATACGTTATGATTTACAAAATTAGTTGAAAAATTAATTTATTAAATTATAAATATTCGATAAAATTAATCATTGAAATAATTGAAAAGTATAAAATAATATAAAAATAATAAAATCATGATTTATTTTAAAAAATTAATAAATATATTAAGGATAAAAAAATTAAAAATTAAAAACTAGTGTTTTAAAAGACGTTACTTGAAATAACTTATAAAAAACACTAGAAATTATTAAAAAAAATTATATTTATCAACGAGTTTAAGAATTTTTTCTGCTAATAAAAAAATTATGAACTAGATGCAATGTCATGTGAAACATAACCATAATCTATTATATACCATCTAATTTTACATAATTACTCTCAGATTGAACAATATAATAAATATGCTTTTTGAAGGTGGTATATAATTGATTATTCCAAAGACAAAATCGATTATATGCCACCACTTTTAACATATTTACTCTCAGGTTGGGCATGTAAACGATTACAACTTAAGTATAATCAATTATATGTTCACATTTTGAAAAAAAAAATGGTTTGGAAGTGGCATATAATCGATTATATATGTTTACAGTAAAAATAAAATCGCTTTGAAAGTGGCATCTAATAGATTATATGCCACCAATTTTAACAAATTTACTCTCGGGCTGGCATATTATTGATTATGCATTAGGATAATCTATTATATACCTATGTTATAAATAAAAAAACATTTTTGTCGTGAAAAATAAAAGAAAAAACATGTATTCAATTAGCAACATAATAAAAATTATGTTAATAAAGATATTTTTTCTTTTGTTTATCTACCAACCAACTTTAATTTAAATATTTTAACTATTTTTTAGTCCCTTTCTACTCTACTTCGCTTTTTTTCCTTCCTCAACCAAACACAATAGTAATCATGTCCTTAGTAGCGAAAATTGTATAGTTTAAGGAGAACACAGGTTCTATGCTGTATTTTTCTGTAGAGAAAAGCCAATAGACCATACGTAAACTCCTTTATAACCAACATATACTTTTGTCTATAAAAAAAGAACATTTTAAGGGGGAAAAAAACAGATCATTAAAAAACCATATGACAAAAAGAAGATCGTGAAAGCAAGAGTAGAACTCGAGATTCACCTACAAATTAGCAAAACTAATTATGTTCTTAACATCACATACAAGTACAAGGTAACACTTATCTAGAAACTCTTCTCCTATTTTCTTGAGCATTAGAAGGCCATTGTTCCATCATCCTGCCTTCAAGCTTCCTTGCGGTTCGCTTTATAGCTGCTAGTTTCTGGCGTTGGTTATGGCTTTTCCTTTTGCTACATGATTAGCATACATAAATAGAAGATAAGCATCATTCCAACAATAATTATAGGCCTGTTAGAATAAAATTCTTTATAAGCACTTAAAGATGAAAAAAATAAAAATAAAAAATCAAATAAGTTTCTTCATAAGTTAAAATTAACTTATGTATGAATTAGAAATAAGCTTTTAAAGAAACTAATTGAAAAGAACTTCTACAAATTACCCAATGAACGTACACTAAACACTACAAAAAGAAAGTAAATAACAAATTCCAAGATTCTGTTAAAGATGCAACTGTATTTGAATTCGGCACTGTGTCAAAGGAGAAAATATTATTTCCATCACAACTATATAAAGTTAGACAGCATGTACCGAGTAAAGAAAAATGGGATTAAAACAATACTTGGAAAAGAAAAGCATGAAGAACAAAAATGAACGGCTAGAAAAGAAAAAGGACTGCGTTCTGACCTTATAAACACCAAGCCTGCTGTTAGAACCATCCCTCCTATAGCCCAAGAAACTCTTTCACCAAATGGCATTTCCCTCACCCATTGCTGGAAATCATCCAACATCCTCAAGCTCTCACCTTTCCCAGTCAACTCAAACTGTGAAGCCTTCCATGAATCGGCAACAGAACCTAGACTTGCTTTATCACCATAGCAAGAAGTTTCTTCTGAGGCAATATGTACAATATCGGATTCGGATGGTTTCACTCGAAAACCTGCAGCAAGACAAAGATCTGTACCATTGGAGACCCATTCAGCAGTCCTACCACATACAAAGTCATTTACTCCACAAGGTGCTAGAATCTGGAGTTTCAAGTCAATAAAAAAAATGGTTATAAGGTGACAAGTTAAAATTCCATGTTCTGGTATTAAGAAGGCTAAAATTAACATACTGAACTCTCTACCCCACAAAAAAAATACTGAAAGAAGATCTACAAACTTAAAAACATTATGTTATGAATTATTAACAACCAATCCGGTGAGCTATCCTGCACTGTACAACAGCTTCTCAAATGAATGTTTGGGAAGAGAAAAGTAAACAAAACAGCATCAAAAACTAAATGGAAAAAATATACAAACTTTTGTTTCTTTACCACCTGATGCAGGACACTGAACTTATTTTCATAATCTTTTATAAACAATTTTGAAAAGAGAGAGAGACAGTCATCCATGTACCTGTGTTTTCACATCCATAGAGAAGTAAGCATTTGAGCATGCCTCATAAATTCTCTCGCATAAAGATGCACAAATAAGAGGAGGTCCAGGCTGAGTACCAACACGTGGATCGCATATGGAACATTCCAACAGTTCCCATAAGTGCAAGCACTCTTGGCTAGCTTCCCCTGTAGAAGCAAGCTTCCTTACAGAGAGAAGTGCAGGATGTGTATGGGTTACATCGCAGCAAGTCTTTTTGCGAAAGATCCGGCAAAGAGTCAAATCTTTAGGACCCTTTTTGGGAGCGCTACCCTCTGATTTGAAGGGAGGAAAACGACCTCCTTGAGAAACACACACTCCACTGGGTTTACCTGCATTCAGAAAAGGATAAAGAAAATTGAAAACTAAATGCATAGATGAATCCTATTCTGCTATATTTTATTTAACAAAACAGCAGTAGCAAGTTAGATAAAATGAGATTAAAACATTGACCTAGCAAAACAATTTTGTTAGACATATCATTTGAATAGATACTTTGTTCAATTTAATAACCAGCTGGTTGTTACACATTTGATCACAAGATGCATTGAAACCCCATTTTTTTTTTTTAAAGAGGCACTCTCTACTTGATTCTATGTACATTAAACATATTATTACTTGCAAACAAAGAATGTAGAAAATGTAATAAAAAAATAATAATTACAAAGAAGATTGTGATTATGACATAAAAGTACACCTATACATGTTCTGCCAATTAGACCCACAATATGATTACACTAAACAAAGTAGTTAACTTCTCATTGTGAATTTATGATCAGGATTTATTACCATGATAAATTTCCAACAAAGTCATGCTTACTACATGACGTGCATATAGTAATGACAAGCTTGCCCAATTGCCCATTTTAGCTTTAGTTGATGAAACGAGAAGTGTGCAGAAACTAGAATGAAAAAATGATCCCAACAAGCTAAGCCAAATGGCAAAGACAAGAAACTGATAGATAGCATTGGTCCATGTGTGTTTCCATGAACAAGAAGGAAGAAAACAGAGAGACAATGCAAGTACATACATGTGTTTGTAAATTGTATAAGACCAGTTTATGACAAGTTCCCAATAAAATTCAGGTTTTTGGTTAGCTGGAGAAAGCTTGCATGATGTAAAATTTGGAACCCCCACAGGGCCCATTTTTCATTTTTTTTTTCTTTATATCAACACCTGAGCCTATAAATTAGTCCCATTAGTTGATTTGGGTATGATAGAATGCCCAATCGAAGAGAGATGAAATCATGCAATTGAGATCAAAGATCAATGACCCTGCTTGTGTGAGTCAGTTACTACTTATTAGTAATCAGAAATGAACCCAGCCAGAAGTATCACCATTCACCAACTCAAAAACATAAGTCTCCCAAAACAATTTAAGAAGCAGGCCAGAGTATTAGAAAGGTACAAAATTTAAGAATTGCCCGGATCCTAAACTATCACACTACTAACTAACCAACTCTTAAAACTACACAATGTTTCGAAAAGAATGAAATACTTTCCCTTTCAAATTTCTGTGTATCCCTGCTTAAGCTTGACATCAAATTTTTTCATGATCGAATAATGAATAAAAGGACAATCGATGATAACAAGTAAAAATTGCAAATCAATAGAAGATTTATGTTTTGAAAGAAAAGAGTTAAAAAGAGAGAAGGTAAACCAGAGGAGTGAGGAAGGAAGATGTGGAAGAAGAGGAGCAAAAGCAGGAAGCCATAATCCATGCTCTTGTTCTTGGGTACGAGCCGGTACTGCTTCCAATCCATACCGCTAAACCATACTACGACCTCGATTCATAAAGTCTTCCAACAGTTACGAGTTACGACTGCACCCAAACACGGTGTTAATTGAATCCAATGAAAAGCTTCCTACTCTTTTTTGTTTTTCTTTTTTGTAAATACATCAATGCCAAAATAACTCTAAGCCCAAATCTGAGAAGTACCCCCAAAAGAGGGCCCAGATATTTGGGCCACTGTACTATGTCATACCTGACAGCCCAATCCAAATCTGAACAAAACACATTTTTTCTTCTTATATGAAATATTTTCTAACTGATTACAATAATTAATCATCCTTGAAGTTGGCATGTTTAAAATATCGGCCTTATTCATTATTTTCATGCATGTGGATTTCATATATATATATATATATATATATATATATATATAAACATCTAGTAAGAATTTTGTTAGGACTTAAAGTATATAATGATAGTTCATTCCAAAAAAAAAAAAAATAGTCTATTAAATGAGATAGTCGAATCACTTTAATTTTCATATCAAATAGTTTATCTTATTGAATGTGAAACTTCTAATATTATCACCCTTAACAGAGCCTAATACACATGCTCTTTCACAATTACATTATTTTTATTGTCTTTAGATAAACATAATCAATGTCATTAATTACATGAAGCTTGTATGGTAAAAACATATCAACAAGAAATATTATACACACGTAATAATTTATATAACATTTTTTTATATTTATCTCCCTCTCTCTACCCATCATTTATTATATTTAAAAAAAATATCTTCGTGTGCATTTTGTTATACAAGTATCATTTATTTATTAATAAACCTAACATCATTGTAAATAGTATTGGAATTGTTTACATTTTTTTATGGTCTTAATGTGTACAATGACAAATGAGTATCTATACATTCTAACTCCTTGGTTACTAAGACAATCCTAGTACTATTTCTTTTTAAATGAAAGGGGCATCTGCAACAAGTTTAAGTATTTTTTTTCTACTGTTTGATCGACTATTATATATAAGGGGAATAATTTAGTTTGAAAAAGACTTACATCTAGCCAGAGAAAATACAGTTTTTGCTGGCGACTAAAGCGCGAAAAAAGATTAACTAAACAGGCTATTACAAGACAACGTTTCAATCATGATATCATATATAATAAAAGATTAGATTAACAAATAACAATGGATGGATTGCAAACTAGTTGAGAACATTTTTTTTGGAGATAAACTAGCTGAGAACATATTAAATATAAGTATTCTTAATCTAATTATTAGATCTTAACGATCTATCATATTGATTATTTGTATAGAATAGCGCTCATATTGACGTATATTGGCACTCCGTCCACTCGTATATTTTATTTATTTCCAGTCTTCAAATATATATATATATATATATATATATATATATATATATATATAAAACCTGCTTACTAGTTACTAACACTACAACAAATGATTAAAACTAGAAAAAAAATTAAAAAATAAAAACCTTAAAGTTGTATGCAGCATTTTATACAATATATTTTGATGTCTATTTCTTTTTAACCCATCACTTATTGCATCTCATTGTGCTCTCACTTTCTCTTTATTAATTAATTGTATGTATACAGATAAGAGACCAAAAGAAAAGTCACATTTTCATTTTTCAGTTATAAAAATTTGTTTAAACGTGTTGTTTAAAAAAATGAGGTTCCGACATAAAGACATGTATATATATTCTATAATATACGGGGCCAAGCCTCATTCTGAAGTGTCTCTCCATCCATCCTTTTAAGACAAAAGCCCCATCAAATAGATCACAGAAGCCATCCTTATTCCTTAAAGACACATAGGACCATTGTGAACTTTTCATGTTCAGCTCCTCTATCTTTAGCCCCTTATATCCTCGTTCAAACCAACAATAACAGAATATGAAACTCGAAAAGAAAATGGTAAACGTACACCAGTAAACCTTATTTTAGGGCATAAATAAAAATAACTACAGTTATTGAATTGGTTATATATTTTTTTATCTATTATCTATGTTGCGTGAGAGCTCAGTGTGTAATATTCATTCTACTGATTCTATCCTATCAATACTACATAGTATCCGTAGAAATTTAGAAATGAAATAGACAAAAAACTTAGTAAAAAGATAAACAAAATATTTTAATAGAAATTAAAAAATTAGTCACAAATAGGATGCTGAGAGCTTGAAAGCAAATTAACACTAATAACAAACCTTGGAAAGGCTTTTATATACAAAGTACACGTAACAAAAACACACCTACACTACGTTATTACTCTTATTTACAGCTTGAGAACCATAACCAAGTTCAACAGTAAAACAAGACTGAGCTGTTAAACCACACACAGCAACCTCGATCGTCTCAGGACTTAAACCGCTCAACTGATGAACTCGTAAACATATTCATACATACATACATATATATATATATATATATACACACACTATATACTATATGCACAAAAGATAAACAAAAATGGACACAGCATCAACAGCAAAGGCCAGAGGAAAACAAACTATATATTTGTATTTTCAGTCATCCATATATATATGGAGGAGATAGTGGTCAGGCTCATTTCTCACACATCGAAAGGAGAAGAAGAGCTTGGTCTGTTCTGGTCTGTTTTCTCGTACGCATCTGATGTCGACCTTCTCCGAAAACGGAAGGACTCTCTAGCTCCTATCAATTCCATACACACACAACACATCAGTATATATCATGATATATATTCTCTATTGCATAACAAAAATTCATTATCAATATATTATTCTTAATGGAGTTTTCATCATCTAAATTAGAAAAAAGTTTCACTTCAGTGGATAATTTTATTTTTATCAACAAGTAAATAAATGAAACTGCTTCAGTTTGCTACCATTAGCGTTGAGACTTAAACCATAAAGATCCATTCACTCTCATATGATTCAATTGAAACCCCGTATACGAATCACTCCATCACTTGCACATATATTTTACTACGTACTAACGTATATTACATCATCAACAGCATCTTCTATACAAACTTCCACATAGATATCTAGCTGCTTTTGTTTTAAATAAGATGTCTGAAACTTTCTAAAACCCTTGAGGTTATGTCTATTGTTATATATGAAGCCTTCCATCAAATTATATGCAACACAAACTCAATCCACAAGTTACCCTTAGCTGACACCTTCAAAACCTAAAAAATAATAACATTGAAGAACACTAATAAAATTATATATTAATGTTTACAATTACTAACCTTTTTATTTTTTTACAACTCAAATTATACAATCAACTTATATATCCCTATTTTGATTTTTTATCATATCACTCGTGATATTTATGATGTTTTATTATTTTCTTCGTATTATGAAACGATTGCTATTGTTGCATTACGTGTACCTGGATGTGGATAAGCACACTGTGTGCACGTCCTTTTCATTGTCCAGTATGCGTGGAAAGGAAACAAAAACAGCCATCATGACTAAACCTATACTAAACACTCCATTCTTCGTGATTGCTAAAAAATTACTTAACTTTATTAAACAAATTAGGTTTCATTAATTAAATATAGGATTGGGAAAGATAAACCCCGTCTGAAAGGACAGAATTACCCCTTGTACAAATTTCTGGAACATATCCGTTTCAGTCAAAGTCTCACTGTCTCACAATACGTGTCAGTGTCACTCCACTTCCCCGGGAGATATTCACAGTTCCAAAAACTAATCCAAGGTCTAATTCGACATTTCACTGGTAAAAATGAAAAAATTAAGTACCTTACCCGAAAACGGAGACACCGGAGGAGTAGAACCGGCGGGGGAAGCCGGAGCGGATCCGCTCGGACTCTGGTTGACACCAGGTGGTTTCACGATCATGATACTTCGCGTCACTCTCACCGCATCCTCCGGCGAATCTTCACCGTACGATTTCACGCTTCCGCTGTCTGATTCTGAATCCACCAAAACCACACAACGACAAGCCTTCACGTTTAGAGTTAATATATAATAATCATACTTTTCACTTTAATTAAATTAAAAACCTCACAAATCTTGCTTCATTTTATGATCGCGTGAGAACATAAGAACTAATTCTTGCTGCGGTTCTGGTTATTATTATTATCATTATTTTTAGAATAACTAAAATGAATTTGGGAAATTAAGTTCAGCAAGGGCATGCATGCGTACCCTTGCCGGAGGCAGATCGGAAAGCGAAGGTGTGGTGCTTTCGGAGCTTGCCGAGGCCGTTCTCCGGGCGAGGACCGGCGACGGTGTCGTCCCACAAGTGATCGAGGAGGCCCATGGTAAGAAGAGTGTGGCGTGTTTCACCAGATCAGATCCAAGTGAGCGGGTTCCGAAAACACGCTGCATGAGATGCAAATTTAACGACGGCGAGGCGTTAAAGGTCGAACAAGTCATGGTCTTTGGAACAGATCTGGACCGTCGATACGATCGGGAACCACATGGGCGCACATGACGTGGCATTTTGGATCTGGATTCTCCTAGAGATAAGGTTCCCCCGTACGCGTGGGCCCCGTAAATTCTGAGTTTACGGGGTGGAGGGCCGACACGTGACATTGCCTGTGTAATTGCAGGAGGAAACGTAGCGTGACATGTCATTTTCCAAAAAGAGTATGTTCCAAAATACCCATGACTGTTATCCAAATCCGAAAGATAAGGCTTTCCTTTTGTGATATTTACGGAAAATGACACTGTTTTCGACCCATTCTCTCATTTTTATCTTTACCGAGATTAAGCTACTACATTAACTCATGCATTAGTGGTAGTAATTAACAACAAATTTGTGGTCGAAAATGTGCTGTCATTAATGGTTGTTAATAAAAAATCTAGTTTGTAAAGGGATAATTCCTTTTGGTACAGAAAATCTAGTTTAGTTATTAATTGTTGTTGATAAAAAAATAGTTTAAAAGGGTGATAATAAAAGTACGCTCAAATTATAAACCGTTATCAATATCATTTATATGATAGTTTGACTTACTTTTACACGGAAGTTGAAATAGCTCGTAAAAATAATGTAGTAGCTACTAAAATAAAATAAGATCACATATTAAACAATTAGGTAAATGAATATATCATTAAGTTAGTCAAAGTAGTTTACAACTCGCTACGATGACTAACTAAAATACACTTACATTAAATTTTAATACTGCCTCATATCTTTATTACAGATTGAAAAAATTAGTTAATTTTATTAAATTATATCATTTTTAATTAAAAATAAACTCTTTTTAAGTAATATTTTTGTTAGAAATTATATCAAACATAAGAAAAAAGGTCTTTTGTCTTATTAAATTAAAAATATTTTAAAGAATTTTATTAAATAAAATATAAATAATTAAAATTTATCTATATTTGAGATAAAAATAAATAAATTTTTATTATTTATAATCAAGATAGGAGGGGATACTTTTTTAGGTGCTTTTTTATAAGAAACAAATTAAATAAGAAATAAACTAATGACTTTTGTATATTTATCTTGGTATATAGTTTAAAAATGTAAAATAAAATAAAAATTGACAACAGTTTTAACAATTATAAATGTAATTTTTTTAACTTTCTAAAACTTTTCCAACATCAAATAAAAAAATTAAATATTTCTCATTATATTTTGTCTCGAGCGTCTGATATATAACAATATTAGTCTCAACAGAGGCAACTAATTCGATCGCTTTCTTTTTAGTTTCTTGCTTTTTCTTTTTCGTCAGATTGTTTTCTTCCTCCTGTTAAATGGTAATCCCTTCTCCTTGTGTGTCCTATTTCTCCATTATTGCCCTTCGAAAATTGACATTTGGACATGATCGCTAGACGAGAGAGAGACATTTAACCACTAGCGAAAGAAGGTCTAGGCAATTGGCAAACTGGGTTGTTTACTTTTCAACATTAACAAGTTTTTCAACTTATAATCCACTCAAGATAATTGGAATGTCCAAAAGGGCTCTTATATTTTATTCATTTGATGAACAAACAAAAGATATAATCTCCACATCAATCATGATCAACGGATAAGCAAGTGGGTTTTAAATTCGATATCGACAAGATAAAAAGAAGGGAAAAAAGGAAAAAGAGAAAAGCACACGCAATACGACACTTCTATGATTTAAACCAGCCTCATCAAAAGAGTCGACAACCTTATGGTAAACTTTGATTCAATATATTGTATATGCATAAATCCAAATTAACCTTGTGTATGAAGTGACAATAGTATTTCAGTTATAATTCTCATTCAAAAGAGCCCAAGTAATAAACTGAGATCATAGCAAAATGTAGAGTATAGACCTCTTAAAAACTGCACTTTTGTAACCAGAAACATTTTGCTTCTTTGACTTGATTACAATTTACAACATATCCTTCAGCAGCTACCGCATCTCTTGAGCGGAATCCAAACCTGGTCTAAAGGGCTTTCTTGATAATGTATCAATCACCTCTTCACGAGTCCACCACAATAAGTTGCTAAAGATTAGTCAACATTATTTTTCACAACCATATTCACGTCAGTTTTAATAATTTAAATATGTAATAAAACTATCCATTTAACATAAACTATAACAATTTATATCTCTTAATCAAGTGGTATAAATTTGAATCTTTGATTGATTTTTGAATATGAAATAAATCATATTGAAAAAAAATCAGCTTGCATATTTTCATAATTTTCATCAAAAATTAATCATTATTTTTAAGGCAATAACTTTATATCAAAACCATAATAAATAAATAAATATATACAATAATACTTTGGTAAGTGGCTAGATAGGGTAATAAATAACTAACTTGTTTGGTCTTCTAATTAAATTATGCTCAACCTGCTATTTAAAAATTTGAAAATGAATATCCGGTTACTTCCTTTTCGATGACAAGTTGAACTTGAACATGTGAATGGACATGCATTATTCAGTTTGTATATATCGTATCGATCACTAGATTTAAAATGCCATGTTGGATCAGGTTGAGATATTTAGTACAACAACGAGGTACACTTGCTAAAAGACCTTCAGCAACCCAATTCAGGTTTATTACTGTCTGAGGCGTCTCTTGTGTAGAAAATTACCATAAGAATTTTGGAATCCATGGTAGTCTCATTAGGCATGGCCTAAAGAAGGTATCGTATCAGCATTGGGACTCTCTGTCCTGTCCTGTTCTGCTAAAAGAAACCTACACAAACTTCTCCAGGTGTTTCCTGCCACCACCTAAATTTTTTTCTTTCCTCGCATAAACCAAAATCTATTCTCCAACACACGCAACCTCAATGGACAAATCGTACAGTTTCTGCGCCACTTTTTACCGCTATCCGTCTGAAATGTTCAGCTAATATTAAAATAACATGAAAAACTATCAACATGCATCAAATATGTTAAAGCTTAACTATTGATTTCAATTTAATTTGAATTTTTTTTCCCATTACACATATTACGTGTCTTTTAAGTCAAAGACTAATCTCACGTGACAAATGTCTTTTAATTCATTGTATTAAAGATTAATAACACTCATAATATATTATTATTATTAATTTAAGAAAATTTTATATACGATAAAAAAAATCAAACACAACTATATTCTCATATAATACAATAAAATCTTATACCATTATATTAACCTTTTGTATTAATTTTATAAAATTGTTGAATATGTAACATTGTAACTACATTATAAATTTAGATAAAAAAAATGGGATCTTTAATTTATATTTTCAAAGACACTTCTAATAGTAGGCAAAAATGTATCATATTTCAAATAAAAGTAATTTTTACATCAAAATGACATGACTGCATCTATAATCTGTAATAATTTATAATAGTAATAATAATAAAATAATCCACAACTACCCGCGTTCAGATTGCACCTTTACCACCACTCCAGTTCCTGCAATCCTGCCAATTGCATTCCCCACAGATCGCCAATCCCTTAATCACAATCTGACATGCCATGTAAAATTAGGGTACAGCTTCCGTGTATTCTTACCTTTCATTTCTACAAAAGGGAAGAAAACTAGATAGGAAAAAAAAATCAAAGAAAATTTTCATTCTTTATTTTTTCAACCAAATAAAAAATAATGTATATATTTGTTTCTAATTTTTTTTTCTTTCACGAATATGTCACTTGATTTTTGCTGATAAAAATAATACAAAGAGTGGGACTTCCGTTTCTCATCCATCTGGAAAGTAACTTAGTTACACTATCAAGTTTGTAAATTAACATTATATTTGGTAGAAATCAATGAAAATTGAGATTATTTTGTTAAGAAGAAAGACATTTGAAAAAAGATGAATATTTAAATTTAAGTAATATTTAATGATAAATATCAACCTTGTGAATGAAGAAAATATGATTAAAGAAGAGGAGAACTTTAATAAATGTGACCAATCAAGTTTTTTAATAGAAATTAATCATCGATAAAATTAATAGATACTTTATATCAATAATATGATAAAAAAATTAAATTAAAATCATTAGGTAAATATTAAAATAAAATAAAACTAAATTTGTTTTTTAATGTCAATTTTACCCATCATATATAGAAAAAAAATGGTCAATTATACTAGGGGAGAGAGCAGTTTTTTCTTTTTTTTACCAATTTTTTTAAGGCATAATCAATTATATGCAGGGAGAGACCATGCAGGTGAGTGGAGGAAGCAGAGACTCACGGGTAAGGTTGCAGCTAAATAAAATAACCAAGGGCAGTAATGACAAACCATAAAGGAATGGATACCAAATACCATGATATAATAAGGATAGAAAAACATAAAGGGAGGATATAAGAAAGTATCATTAGCGCATAAATAAGTTAGAGTGAGGTTAGTGGGATCTATCTTGAGTTGAAGGTGTGAAAATTCCGCTCAGAAAATTATAAGCATGTATTTAATATTTTTTTATTTTGCTACTTTATTTTTATATATTTGAACATATTCTTAATTTCTCAGTCCGTTGTCAAATTGTTTTTTATTGGTTAGTTTCTACTATTTTACATCCTGTTTCATTTTCAATTTTTTGAATACTTTATACTTGATTCAGGTAGACATTTCATTCCATAATAATAATAATAATAGGTATTTTTAATATAAAAAGAATTCCTTCACTAAGCAGGGTCCGGATTCTGAATCCACTAACTAGTTGTTTTAAATTCAGACTCTAGCTAAGTATATAATTATATTAATATTAAAAGAAACCTTTGCCATGCGTAACGAAAGATAATATTTGTAATGTTAGGATAAAGAACCTTGCACCATGCGCACAAGCTATGTCAGGTGGGGGCCTAATTGTCTGTTTTGGCGGCAGAAGGTGTCCAACAAAACTGAGCTATAGATACGTAATTTATATAAGCATCACAACACAGGGTTGATCGGTAAGAATAAGATTCAGTGGGCCATGCATGTCAAATTCATGGTCAAATCTAGAATACTAGCATGATTTTTTCTAATTTGTTTTAACTCAGAACAGAACGTGCACCACTGTCCAAAAACAGGTTATTAATGATATTGGCGTAAGAATATATGTTATACGCACTTACGAAATCTTGGTAGAAGAGGCGTAATCTCAGACACTGATGAGTTGTGTTGATTGCTTGTTTAGGTGATCATATATCATATTTTGGTCATAGGTCATTACTCATTAAAGAATATGTCCACTTGAAGACTCAATGTCTTAAACTCACCCAGCAACTTTCTCTTGACGAGCAGTATATAAATGCACCAGCTTATCCCTCGCCCACTCTCAACTGAAACTGAAGCCTTACTGTCAGCACAGCAATGCATGTATGTATGGTTCACTATATTTTTTTATTGGTGGTTAAGTCCTGTTGGAGAAGCAGGGCACGTGCAACTCACTTCTAGTTCTAGCTTTAGCAGCTACTCTAGTTAATCTGATTTTGCACGTGCTCCCCTTCTCCAACACGATTTTCCTACCTCATTCTAATTTTGTTTGGATTTTCCTGGAATGCTGCCCTTCCTAGGTTGTTCACTGTTGTCGAACCAAGGTTAGCTTATTGATCTGTCTTGCTCCACTGGTGACCAGTGCGTGTCTTCCTGTAGAAAGTTGAGAGTTGCATTGCATGCTTTCGATTTACACTTTATATAGGTTGAAATTGAATATGCTTCACTTTTTTTTGTTTTTCTTCTTTTCTTGCCCATTGCATTCCTCGAGATGCAGAAATTTGTTTAAAAGAGTGACCTCTTCTACACAATGACATGAAAATGGAATTCCTGAGCACAACCATATTACACTACGTTGGTAAATATAAATATATATATATATATATATATATATATATATGCTTCACTTTCAGAAACAGAGGTTTGCTTGTGAATGTGATTCTACTGTGCAGGGTCACGTGACGTGGGATGTACTGGCCAACTCCAGATTAGAAACAGAAGGAAGGAAGAGGATTCAAATGCAAGCTTCTCAAGTTAACTGCAGCTAAGGATGACATGTGCATAGCATATTTCCGTTTCTTGGGCTTCGCCCTCGTCTCTTCTACTTCTCCGTTACAACGAGGACAAAGTCAATAAGCTATAAGTATATGTAACTTTTTTCATAGTTCAGTAACGAGTATCATACATATTTGTAGTAGTGTTGGGGCTAGGAAATCATCGGATTTGTAATAACATATTAACATCGACAATTTATTCATCTTTGAACATAATAAGACTCGTTGCTTTTTTTTTTCCTGATCATTATCCAGTGTGTAAAATTCTTATATTGCTTCAGCCTACAATAACAAGCGCATCAGTGTCAGCGCAAATTAGAAGTCCTCACGAGTAAAAATATCCATGTTTAAATTACTGTTGCCGGATTCTCCTTTTACAGAAACTACTATAATCATTTGGACTTTCTATTATCAGCACTAAGTGTTTGTTTGGAAACAATTATTTAACGTCGACCACAGACTTTCTCTCCATGTGAGACCTCAAACACGAAGTTAAAATTAAGGGACGTGAGCAGCAGCAGAGTTAAAATTCAAAACAAAACTACAGTTAGCGCCATTAACAAATATTTTTGTGCAAATCGCTATATAAATAGCTATCTAGCACTACCCTCTACCATATTTTGCTTTCAAACTTCCACCTTTTCAGTGAGATAACATATTATTTTCCATAACTTTCCTTCTGTTAGGAGTACTAATACGAAAAGACAAAAATATGATAATTGTCATTTTAGTTTTTCATTTTTTTGGAGGTGGAAGTGAATGGTATGTCCGAAATGGATCAACGAAGAATTCAAGGTAGACTGATAACATATCCTGGCTTAACAATGTGCTTCTTATAAGTGTTGGATGGTTGGTACTGTAAATTGGCTAAGATACCATGAAAAATACTACTATATTATATTACTTGTATAAGATATTTTGACTCTCAAATTACTTAAAAATCTTATTAGAGTGACGATAATGTTGATGGTATATATAGACATAAGAACTTGACTAGACTCCCTATATCTGATACAGACCCAGAGCCTCTCATAATCAATGATATCATATTTTGGTATAGTTACCAATAACTTTACTCTTGACGAAAGAGAGATTCATGTATTAATTTTTTTTCTGTTACGAGTGTTAATTTCAATAATGTTGGGCTAACTTCGCATTTAGGTCCGGAAGAGTATTATACGGATTGGGTTTAATTAACTTCAGTCCGGCACATTAAAGTGTTTGGCCAATAAAGAATGTGACGAACAATACGATGTAATCTAGTGGTAGTTGGAATTGGAAATTTGGAATTGTGTTAATGGTAAGAGATGAGGTGAGGATAATGGAGGATGACAGTCCAAAAGAAAAGTTCCAGGAAAAAGCACTGGATCTGGAAGTTCGCCTTAGGAAGTGGGGGACTCTGCTTTGTTATCGCTGGCTCAATTTAGTTTCGCATAAAAGGGAAAGAAAGTTTATTATACAAAAATTAAAAACCTATTCCACAAAACTACTGTGATGTCATAAAAATTAGTTGATTATTTCTTTGTCTTGAAACTGATACAAACACATAATACTTTGTTTATCTAATGTGGGAAATGGAAGTGTGAACAAACAAGAACAAGAAAGCAAGCCATCGCTGCCAATCAGAAGAACCTTAAAACATAAGTAAATGGAATAATGAATATCGGGTCATTTTAACACGCAATGCACAAATATCCAAGTTATTGCAAGTAACTGTGGAGTGGACTATGATTATGTCATATAGCTGGAGCCCGGAGAATACGAATGGCAAAATACTGGAGAAAAATTGCAGGAAAATGACGTAACTAACAAAATGAACAGTGAATTACTGATTACTGATGCGAAAAGAAATAGTGGAGCACAAAATTGACGTTAACTGTTTAAAAAAGTAATGAGTCTCTGTTTTTTTTTTTATAAAAAAAATGGATGTTTGAAATAAAAGCTTACAGACTTAAGTTTGAAACAATTTTATTTTGTAAATTAAGGAAAACTGAATTTTTAAATAAAATTGAGACAAAACATAGTTTATCATCAGATCCAACAGAAAATTAAACAAGAAGCATTTTCAGTTTTACATTTTGAATGTACTTTGAAAACTAAACATAACCTAAATAGGTGAAAAGAAGAGAAAATATATGAAATTAACTAGTACTATTATTTTTTACAAATTCCTATTTGACCAATCAGGAGAGCACAACCATACACAGTCTTAGCGAAAGTAAAAATGAAATATAATCAAATTTCTACATCTAGTTAACTATTGTTTTTAGAATGTATCTTTGCTCGAAATAAAAGGAATAAAGTAATAGAGAGAAAATTGAAAGAAAGAAATATAATGGATGATGTAAAAGAAAAGTAAGATGTATAACCACAGAATAAATTAAAATAAAAAAGTAGATGTAAAAGAATATAAAAAGGTTAGTATCAATAAAACATTCGAGCGATGCTATTTTCTACACGAAAAACTCTTTTGACCAATCTAAGACGCATTACCATACATAGTAAGAGCAAGAGGTTGAAAATTTATTTCTAACAAAACTTTTCCAACTACAATTCGTGCTATTCGCTATCTGGTTGTACAATTTATCTTTTCCTTTTCTATGTGCTGGCTGGTTTAGAGTTATTGCTCATTGTGCTAATTATGAGGTTGGTTCAGCTAGAGTTGGTGTTTTGGTATATTCAAATGCGTTCCGTGCAGCTTGTGTAGAGAACCGGTCTAGCAATACTAAATTTATAAGCTTATGTGCAATATGAAGTTTTGGGTTGACATTAATGTCAACTATTGGATTCTGGTAGAAGATGTTACGTTTATCAGAAGCCAATTTATTAGAGAATTTGGTGTGCTTCCTGAAAAGTTGGTATGTTTCATTTGAAACGAATTTATTAGAGAAATTATATAAGTTCAGGAAAAATTCATTTTAATATTACTGAGAGCATTTCTGATACTTCTATAGAACTGCTCAAGTAATTTATATTTTATGTTAAGGACATAATACTTAACAATGAAATTAATTATTTACTCTTTCTTTTTGCTTTTTTTTTTTTTTTTTACATTTTGATCCTTAGATAAATA
>PYAF01005999.1:119930-145413 GCA_007407185.1 Glycine tomentella
GTTTAATAAAAATAAAATAAATCAAATTTTATTCTACTTGCTTATTAATGAGATATAGCATGTAATAACTTAAGCTTACTAGTGCATGTAACTTGAAATTACTTAAATAACTTTAATTATATATAAGTTAAGTTGCTCTAATATAATTTTAGTATAAATATAAAAATTTAAAATTATTTATTTTTAGTATAAACATATGTTTTAAAAGTATTTTTTTTAATATAACAATATGCTTCAAATTTATTTATTTTTTATTTTAAATTTTAACTATATCTATAAATATACTTGCAAACATACACGTACCCATACACACGTATGTCTACATACATGCACAAACACATAGACATATATAAATATATTTAAAATAAAAAGACATTACAAATATAGTAAAAATTATAATAATATAAGAATTTATAAATTATAAACCTAACACCAGTGCAAGACATATGTTATTATACGAGTTATTGTAAAATACTTAGGAGGGAAAACTTAAGATGTGAGTTTTTGTTTTAAATTACTATTTTAATTTTAACATTGTATTGTATAGTTAAATATCTTTTTCGTATGATGAAATTTTTTAATGAAAAATATTTTTAAATATAAAAATGTATTTTACACTTAAAATTTATAATAATAAAATGCTTTTAACATATAATTTATATTTTGAATTTATTATATATAATATAAGGCTAATTTTAAATTAATATAGATATATTTTTAAAAATAAGCATTTAAATAATAATAAAAGGAAAATAATTTAAAATAGTTGAAAAATATATATATTTTTTACTAGTTCTGAAAATAATATATAGAATGCATCTTTCAAAGAAAGTGTAAATTGAAAGTTGGAAAAGACTGAGATCTCACTTTTCATGTTAATTCTAATTTATAATATAGAAGTAAATATAAAGTTTTTATATTAAATTGTTATTTTAAAAATAATAATTTTAATAAATTTTTATTTCATCTCTCTAAAACTTTATATTTTAAATCCTATAACGAACATAAAAACCTCACATTCCGTACTTTACTATAACACGAATGACTTTTCAAACTTCAACACATTCTTGGAGTGAAAAGAAGGAACAACAAAATGATGAAAACTTCTCCAAATTTTGCAAGTTCTTTCGAGAATTGCAGAAGTTAAAAGAATGTTCCCCTTCCCTCTCCTTTCCCTACCTCCCCATTACAATACCTCTATTTCTTTTCAATGAACCAAACATTCTTAGTTAAGGGTATATAAGCGCGAAGTCTCGGGACCCTAGAATCAAATTCCTAACTCCGTTCTTTCTCCGATCGTCAAAGTTTAACTAATAAGATATTGTCTAATCCTATTCCGGTAACTATGAACTGACAAAAAATGCTAGCAAATGTATGCAGCAACTAGCACTATTAAGTAATCCATTCCAACACAAGAAAAATATATTCACTCTGCCACAGGCATGTTATGATGTTAACATTTCAATGTAGTATTTTATTTTAAGAATGAATAGAGTACAGTACAAGTCCAATTGCAAATTTTGCTATAATCATATCAGGTATGACTAGTACTAGGATCCCTCAGTATAAAGAATTCATCAAGGTACTTTGGCTGCGTTCTACTTATTGTCCAAAATTTCTTTTGAAGCCTTTCCTCCTGCATTACGATCATAATATTCTACTAGTGCAGCTCCGGCTAATGCTCCCAGTGTAAGAGCCTGTGCATGCAACCTGAAATAAAATAGCTCAGAAACATTAGCAAGAAAAATAAGCTTGGGAAATTATGGAGGGTGTCCCAAAGCATGTTCAAAATTATTCATTAAAAAAAGAAAACTGCAGTAAATTTTGCAACAAGGGGGGAAAAGCAACATATCACATAGAACTATCCCAATCCAGTTATTCATATTTCCAGATATGCAGACATCTGTATATTACTTGAAATAAGACACCAGATCAACCCATATCCTCTGGGAATTCAAATATGGTGTCATCTTTTCATGTCCCTCTAATTGAATGATGACAACTCAAACAATAACAACGATAGTCATATCACTAAGTAGCTTCTATTGTCATCTTTTGCAGCTTTTGTTTATTCCTTTACTTCGGTACACTTTCATCAACCTTGGAGAAGATAAACAGCTTCTGTTGTAGAATTTTCTACATAAATCCAAATCAATTCTCTGCAATCCTAGTCTCATCTCTTAATCTATGCTATCACTTTTCCAATAGTTTCATAGTTCATCTTATAAGTGCTATTCGTCTATAATTTTCCCAATTTTAAATATCTTTCATGCTTTTATGTATAAGAACCAAAGTGATTATCCTCTACGTATGTGGCATCTTCTTAAATCTCATTAAATACTTTCGTGAGCCCAATGATACATTGTCCTCCTACACATATCCAAACTTCAATAGGAATACCATCACGACCAACACTTTTACTATTATCCATCCTGTCCAACTCAAATTTTGCAATAGTATCTATGTTGAAGGTTTTTTATGCTGAATTGTTAAACATTATTTAATTGAAGAGACAAACATGAGAGACAGCAGAAATTGCAAATGAAAAAGCTCGTCTTAATACCACAAAAACCATGATAAAAAGAAAACAAAAATCCAAAGCCCATTATATCAACAAACACTACAGTATTGTTCATCAAAACTCCAATAAATTATTGTTGTAAACATCAACCAATAATGAACTGGGGGATCACATCACAATGGAAGGCCTCGATGAAACAAACCGTAGTAGCAAATCATGAACAAAACATCAAAGCAACAGGGATTACATAATTTGCATGCAAATCCAGATAATTAAATTAGGTCAAAAACAGTATTGGAAAAGATAAGAAATTGAAAGAAACAAACCTTGCGTGAATGATCTTAACACTAGTTTTCATGTTGGGTCGAGACCAATTGTAAGCGATTGAACCCGTAATACCACTGAGCCACAGACACCCTGATCCAAATAAAAACGCAAAAACCACAAAAAGATCGAAATTAACAAAATCAAACACCCATGAATGGGGAAAACAAAAGAACGAATGAAGTGGGGGATTGAGAAATTTTACCAACAGTACGGAGCTTGTGCTCGACGACCCACTTCCTTATGGATTCAATTTGGGTCTTAGCTTCGGACATTGTAGCGTTTGAGAGAGAAACGAAATTTCAGAACGAAGAGAAAAGAAACAATGAAAGGAATAGAAAGCGTACACACACGATGGCGGTATATGACAGCCCCAAGGCTTTGCTTTATATATGCTATTGGAAAAAATAAATAAGAGAAAGAAGAAGCGAATAAAAACTCGTAATTGTAAACCTACAACTACGAATTCGAAGGCTCAGAATAGCGCGTTGAAAATAAAATCACGTGACCATCGCCCACTGTATTCACAATACCATCTTTTCTGGTTCAACGAACGGAGCCACAAAAAACATTACCTAAAATAAAAAGAGGTGACATCTTTGAAGAGGTTTCAACTTTCAACAGGTGGTTTTTTTTTTTTCTTTTTTGGATATGATAATTTTGTTTTGTACAGGTTAAAATATATAAATTAATATTCATTATTTTTATTAGTTAATGCATATTTGAACTAATTTCAAAAATTAGAAGATTAGAGGTATTAAATAAGTACTATTTGTTGAGATAAATATTATTTTTATCATTTTCACTAAAAATAAAGTATTTATGACTGAATTTTGAATTTATTTTTAATTTTAAGAAGAAAATGTATTAAGAATCAATCTAATTAATTGATGAAAAAATCAATCTGAATATAAAATTGGATGAAAAAAAATTATATGGCAGTGACACATGACCCTGAATGCATTTCCATGTCCTAAATTTTATATATCAGTTTTTTTTTTAGATAAAAGGGGTGGCTAAAAAGCCATTACAGGGTAACATGACGAGGGAATTGGATCCCTCTGAAGTTTGATCAATGACCACACGAGGGAGATGGTGATACAAGACTGTGGTCAGAATTTTATGTAACAGTTTTAAAATATTAGTCTTTGTGTTGTTGAATGGAAACATTTCTTGTTGAAGGGAATAAAATACATTTTAATGTGCTGTACGTTTTGACTCAATTAGTTGACACATAATTTTTATTTTTTTTAGATCATTTATATTTTTTATGTGAGATAATTATGTTATAAGATTATTATGAACGATTTTTTTTTTTAAGTATTTAATGAAGTTGCATATCAACAATTTGAATTCGATATTACTAATTAAGTTGAAATAATTCCCCTCAATAGATTGATGTATTTGGTAATTACAAGTTAGTTTACACACACAATAAAAATATCAATGGTACTAAAAGATAAACATATAAATATAAATCATGTTTAAATTAAATTACTCCACAAGTTGACGTCTTTGATGATTTTTAGTGATTTGATTTTTCTTAATAATATGTTTTATACTTTTTCAAAATTTGTAAAATAAGTCATTATTATCTTAGCTAAGTTTTCAATAAGATTTCTAATAACTATAATTTTTTATGGTTACCTGACATACGAAATATAGCAAATACAAAATAACTTGCATCTAACAATAAGCCTCGTCAAAGTTTAAACCTTGTTTGTTAAAAAATAAAAAGTACAAGGTTTGTTTAAAATTTCAGTAAAAATATAAAAAGATGCAATTATTTAGTATATGTCCAAAGTCCTATCCAGCACCAGTCCAAGATAGAGAGTACTATGATAAGGGAAATTTAGAATCTCTTATGGTATTTGCGAGCTAAGCTCTCATAACATATTTACAAAGATTCCAACAATCATGTTAGATAAAGAGTTTAAAATTAGAGAAAATTATTTACCTTAGACATGTAAAACTTATTTATAGAACTCTTATTAAGTAGAGTGACATTTCTAGCATGAAGAGACATTAGCGACGATTTTGAAGTGAAACTCTTATTTATGGTTTTTTTTTTTTGGTAATTGATTGAGTTATCTGAATAGTCACTTGATTTAGTTCAGTAACATTAGACTAGCGTGTTTGTTTTATTCGTGTATTTTGAAGTTTATTAGTATTGTTTTTTTCAGTAAAAAAACTTAATTATTTTTTTAAAAGTAAATATTTATCTGACAATGAATATTTGGAATATATATAATAGTACTTTTACCTTTTAACGATAAGTACTTGGTATTAAAATAATTGTTTTCTTTAGAAATTTTTATTCAAAATTTATGAAAAATTCCAGTGCTTGGAATAAATTGGTCAGAAGTGAATCTCTGTAATGGCAAATTGGCAATGCAATAGTTTATTTGGATTAGGCTTTTATGTTGCAGTTACAAATGTATATTTAATTAATTAAAAAGAAAAACACCGTAGAAACACTTGAATTCGGTAAATAACCTTGAAAACGCTGCACTTACTATTTCATGGCACCAGAATTAGTTATCGAGGGGATTTTGTGCTTTTATCATTTTATTTCACAATTTCGACCATATCTCTATACAAAATGGAGATTTTAATTAGCGAACATGCATCAATGAAAATAGATGAACTATTCTCCCATTTTTCTATAATTGTGAACCTGCTTTTGATCATGGAAGTAGCTTCTCCATATGCTATTTCCCTGGTTAAGTGTTATAGTGTATTATCTGAATTTATTAGAATCCTGGGAACTCCACCTGCCACCCATTTTTACTGTTACCCACAACTAAGTTTTAGGTAAAAATCGAGCATGAGCCTCACCAAAACACAGTAACTAGTCAATCCAATATCACAGGGTTAAACTACTAAATGCGCTGGTCAAGTGAGAATGAATCTCAGCTACAGTTGATAATACAGATACATTTCAGTTCTAGCTCAAATCATCCACTTCAACTTTAAATGCCTAAAAGGTTTGTTTCATGGCTTCAACTATAATATTCAAAATTCAAATACAAAACTAGAGGTAGCAACAGAGCTACATTGGGTCTTAAATGTGCTAATGTTTAGTTATCAAATATAAAATACAGCACAGAAAATACATGCCCAGAAGTTGTCTCCAGAGTCAAGAGTTCAGCTGCGATCCCCCTGTCAAATGAGAGCTGCCATTAGAACATCAAGGAACTTTTGAAAAATGGAAATTGGAAACTTCTAATCAACAGCATGAATGAATGATTAGGAGTTTGATGACAATTTACTCGAGCCAAACGAGATTATGATTGGCTCCTTGGACTTTGGCTAGGACTGCGACTCTGGTGAGGTCAAGGCTGCAATCCACAAGCGATATCAAAGCACAAGATTATGCAAATGACAAGAAAAGCGTAATGCAACTGTTCTCCATTCCTCCCTTCTTAATAATGTTAAGCGATTCAAGTCAGATAACACTTACCGATGAATTTGGAGATCTGGACCTTGACTGGGATCTGCAAAAAAAATTTAATAAACAAAACTCAATTCAATATCCACAATGATCCACAATCCAATATTCCACATCAAAGTTACCATAACCAAAGAGAAGAAATTAATCCACCACAAATCTTGAGCAGCATCCAAGTGGAAAAGCAATTGAACCCAGTATCACACGTCTAGTCTCAGTAAGTGTTACAAATTCTATTGTCAGCAGCACATGATATCTTGTACCAATATACGACAATAAGAATTCCTAAAGGGAAAGAATGGATCAAGTGATCAACCAGAACACAGGTTATGTTGCAGTTTATTGAATTGTAACACTGCTGATTTGCAATGGTTGGTACCAATGGCATTTAGTTCACGGTGATCCAGCCTTTAGATTTCAAATCATCCATCTACTGTCATCCAGTCTACAACAATCGCAGACCATGTCTTTAATCAATATATCATTACCATCATCATTAGTTACAACATTAAGGTGTTTCACATGTGCTCATCAACAAAACAGTATTACCTCAAACCAAAAAGTTGGCGTTTGAGCACTACATGCCATCAAGATCCTAACATGCAGTTCCCAGGTCACCGCAAAAGGCCACATCTAAAAAAGAGTCAACCCTAATGAACATTGTATATTTAGTGGACAAGCTGACGATCCACTTCAACATTGTACCCTCCACATTTCTACATATGACGAGTTATGCTGATAAGTCTATGTTACAGCATTAGGCTTTATGAGAAGAACAAAGTGGAAGGCATACAATAAAAAGTTCAAAAAGTCCCCTCCAACTTGTACAAAAAAGAAAAAAGAGAAGCTCAAAAAATTTGAGACACAACTAGGAATATCATAATATTCTAGAAAAGCAAAACATGAAAGTTCAACCCAAGCACAAAAGAAACTGAATGCAATATCATATGGATCCAGACAATCACATGAAATCAAAATTTAAGGTCATTGTTAATTAAAAGTGAAATAAAGGGATGTCCATTATATACTTGTAACAACAGATGTTCCAATGAATTTTCATTTCCATCAAGATATAACGTGATAAAAAAACTTAACAAGCAGAAATCCTACTGAAACAAGAGAATGGTGGAATGACAAGAGCAATTGCATAGAAGTCTCCTATCACCTATATACAGATGTGGAAGGCAGATAAAAACTATAAAAGTAGAGACTTGATTGAAGCTCAAAAAGGGGTAAAATAACTAAATATGAAATCATCTAATTGTTATGATAGTCACCAGCTCATCTCAGTAACTACTACATCAACTGAGCCTCTATGGTGGGTAGTATACATGCTATTCTACATTAAACTAATTACCTAATACCTTGCGGACTCTGCTATTGGTATTAGACCCTATGAAATAAACTATGTTTGCAAGTGTAGTAAACAAACTAAGTTTTCATCTCTCCTTGTTTGAGAACAGGGAGAAAGAATACTTAGTGGCTGAAAGATAGTTTTAAAATACACTAAAAGATAGAGAAATAGATGAATTCTGGCAGAGAGATACATGAGAAGCAAATCAAGCAAACATTCCTGACATGTCAGGGACAAAAGTTGACACAAGTCCATTTTTTAACATGAGCAATGATGTAACCAACCATGAGTCAACAATAACAAATGGAATAATAAAACAACAAATCAAGCTTATTTCTAAACCAAAACTCAGACAAAAGAGTATAAAAATTGAGTAAAAGTAGTAATAAAGATGACAGAATTCACCCAAATAAATCGTATTATTCCTGCTGGTGCCAGCCTTCTTGCACCAGAATAGATTAGTGTTTTTCCTTTCCTGTTGGTGCATGACAACCGCAGCTACATAATATCCCACCCACCCCCTTAATTTTTTGGATTTGTCTTGTTGGAATCATCAAGTTGAACACAAATAATACCAGACAGGAAAGACAAAAGTTTTGCCCCTATGAATTTTACGCAGAATTATCAAGCATTTAATTTTGATCCAACCATAGATGTAAAACATTTCTCCATTTTAAATGAACCACATGATACTACCTATTGGAAAGCTGATAGAAATATATACTCCAAGAGAAACGCCCTAGCTACAATAACGGAGTAGTACTCATTTGCTAATGACATTAACCAAACTCTAGTTTTGAAGCATAAAAACTAAACTTTAAGATTTCAACATTCAAAGCACAGAGCACAAAACTGTATATATGTATCAGACTTGGTAGAAACTGACCTTGAAAGAGACATTGCATGTCGGGAGTGTTTTGGTTTTGGAAACAAACTGCAAAAATTAACGCTTAGCCAATTCTTCGAAGCTACCAAAAATATATACCGAATCATACTTCACCAATGCAACCAAAGTGAACCTTCTGCTCCTGTCACGATAGCTATGACTTCTGCTGCGGCTGCGGCTTCTGAGATATATGTACTGCAGCTGAGGCTTCTAGAATAGCTCCTCCTTGAATCACGACTAGGACTTTCAGAATAACCTCGATCATATTCCCTCACCTAGACCAATCAGAGATGTACATTAACAAAAACAATTAGAAAAAAATTGAAAGCAGAATGTAGCCAAATATAATATCCACCCACCTGTATGTATGCCCGAGAAAAGGCATTGCGGAATTCTGAGTCATCAAGTTTCCTGATCTGTAAGAGAATACAAAGTTAAGGAAGTAGAACGAATGTACTAGCTAAAAAGACACCAAGGCAAGTAAAACACAGAACCTGAACAATTATAATTTACAAGATACAGCATATTTCAAAAAGTCGTTTAGAACACTTACAGCATATTTATCATAATTGGTATAATCAACTATCCCAGTCATGCCTGCATACAAATTATACCAAAGTTTAGAATTATGCTGTGAAACTTTTAACACAAATTAGTTCAAAAAGCCTAACACATGAAATTATAGGGAGCAGCAACAAAAAGATATGTCATAATTTCCTAGACTTGTTGCTTCCAAAATAAGTCATGCATCTGGATCAATATCACATTTTAAATTACCAGAAAAGTTAATTGATGGATACCAACATAAACATTTTTTTTCTCTGATTTTTTTTTATTCTGACCAACATAAACTTTTTAGTACATGTTTCATGTTTGGATTAGTGTATTTTGTGATTAAAAAAAAGCTTATCATTAAAATACTGCATAGAGAACATTTGGATATAAACTCTCTTAACTTTAATTTAAACCAAGCATGTGATTTGTCTGAATGATAGATTCTTATCACTATAAAGCCCTTAGGAGTGCCCGTCCATACATCAATTGCATCAACTTCCTGATGAACCCAATACTAAAGCATTCTTAATGTAAACCTTGGCTCTTAACGACCCAAGATCTTAATAATAGTGCAGAAACTGTATCTGTACTTTTAAAATTAAAGTATCTTAACCTAACTCTTACTTATAGATTAACACTGAGAAACATGAAGAAAGAAAAGTTTTCCTTGTTCTGCTTGTAGTGTTATTCTCATTCTCCTTTAATCAAAGGACTGAAAGCACAAGAGCCTATGCACTATTAATCATTTTGCAATCAAGTAAAATTCCAAAATAGATCTTAATCCACTTACCCCCACGCTCACGGAAGACTTGCGAAAAACATACATCACCAGCTTTACGCATGTGATCACATCAAAACTCATCAGCAAATATCGTTCATTAATTTTCAACCAATACAATGATTTCAATGTAAAATGTCATCAATCTGCAGCATGCATAAAATATGAATCAAACCTTACTTTCAGGTCTTGCCATGAAGCAGACGGAGGTAATCCAGTGACCAGAAATGCAAACAGAACAAAATAAGGTCAACCAAAAACATTCTCTTTGCATGTTCAAATAGAAAGTAAAATGAAAAAGAATAAGAACAAACTACTGTACAAAGATACCAACTTAAAAACTTGTATCAATATATCAGAAAAAGTACCTACCACGGTAGTCAGAACTCCAGGAAACTCCACGGTACCACTATAGCTACTGTAATGGTCTACTGATGATGAATATCCCCGCCCACCATGTGCAAGTTAAACCTACAGTAACAAATAGTGACCAGAAGTTCATAAGAACATTAGATAGTGTATCCCATTACCCATCAAGACAAATACATAAGGGAATAAAGGGAAAATGTACTAACTCGTAACCGAAAACCATCAAAATTGTAACCATCTCGTTATTGAATTGCATCTTCAGCATCATGAGCATCCTCAAACTACATTTTAATATTCAATACATATAAGCAGAAGAAGGGATCTAAATACACATGAGATCAATACGCCTTTGCTTTCTAAAATGAAATATAGACATACCTCTACAAAAGCATAGCCTGGTGGTCTTGGAGGTATCTTCAAATCAATGTCAACCATAGGACGATACTACAATTAGACAGTGAAGAAAGCAATTAGAGAAATACAAATCCGGATCTCTTTGACTACAACTAGATTTCAAAAGAAATATCGTGTTTGTGGGTATTACCAAGAAAGTAAATGAAGGAGGAAAATAGAGCATGATAATTGACAGAACAATAAGGTTTCTTTACTGCCTTTTGCTACCATCAATATGCTGATAATGAAACCATAACATGCCCAAATGATAATAAATATGATGGAAACATTAAGTTTACATTTTTCACTATAAAAATTAACAGTACATATAAAGGTATTTGTTGATTATATTTGTAGTTTGTGATAATGACTAGATTTGTAGTTTATTCACAACCCTTGATAGCTTTCCCAGTTACCATAGATAACTTGATTTGGTACTGTAGATAGGTCCCAGATTATTTCCCCATATTCCTAATCCCTATTTTTATATGGTTTTCTTCTAATGTGTGTGAGCAACTGTGTATACAGACCTGTAATTCAATCATCAGAAATAATAATACAATGTATGCTCAGAAAAATTATCTTAAATGTATCAAATATGCATACCTTGTAGAATAGATCCTCTAGCTCTCTCAAGCAAACGTCACCAGGAAGATTGCCAACATAAATTGTGAGGCTTGACCGACATTTTGCCCCTAGAACAGTTGGAATTGCAAATCTAACATTTTTTTCCAATAAACTCCCATACATTGAATGTAAACTACTAAAACAATTCAGCTAAAGCAAAATCCATAATTCGAGTAAGCAATGCTGAGGAAAAATCACTAAAACAATCATATAATACGCAGATATGCTTGAGCTGTCCCAAGAAGGGCCATTGAAATGAAATGAAGCGTGATTGTAAACATATCAGTTATAGGAAAAATATCACAAAGGGCCATCGGCATTATGTTTCCTTTCAGTACATTCAGTTTTATTCGGCAGCATAATGAAATAGAACAGAACAGAACAAAAGCAATAAAAACAAACATCCAGTTAATCTCTCTCTCTCTCTCTCTCTCACACACACACACACACACACGCACACTAGGAGTCATATCAACAGCTAAGACTTCTACTGTTTTCTCTGTTATAGAATCACTAGGCAACCCCGACGAGAAATGAACATAATGAAATTAAAACCAAAATCCATTAAGTAGCTCGATCGATCCATGCTCGCATATGTTTCGAAAAGAATAAATGGAAGAACCTAACTTACCAGCAGGAATTATAAGAGAAGGTGAAAATTCAGAGGAAAAAACAAGCATGTGAGTGAAAAATCTTGCAACAGCAAAGCATGGAGAATACCTGAGTGAGATGAGAAGATACTGAAAGAAGCGAATGGAAGATGGGAATGAGATTCTTCACTATCACTTCTAACTTCTAATTATTATATGAGCACCCCAACAGAAGCTTAATGAATGTATTAAATTTAGGATTTGATTGCTCTAATGAAATAAAACAAAACAGAAGCCATAAAAACAAACATTCATGATCCATCTAATTTCTCTCTCCCCCATGAAAATCCTCACATAAATATCATTGTGTATATCTCATTAAGGTTAGTGTCGGAAAATAATAAGAGCTAAAACTAAGATCAAACCCATAAGACGTCACTTGAGTCAGTTCCTTACTTCATATTTATGCGTTGAATCACATATGTAGTAATACAAATGCATGATGAACACTAACAACTTAACACACGCCGAATGAGAAGTTGATTTGCTTGTTATAATCATGTGCATCATCTTGATTTGCCACCCCTCACGACTTAAATTGGAATATGGGATAAAAAATTAAACTATCTTTCAATCATACATTTCTATGTAATTAAAAATTAGAGTTTTACCATAAGTATTTTAAAAGTTATGCCTAAAGCTATTTTTAATTAGTTAATATTGTAAACATCTTTAGAAATGTGTCAAACTAGGCAATGTTATATCTTACAAAAGAAAGTACATGGCTCCATTACAATAATTTGCACAGTATATGAACTGTAGAAGTACATTAGGGTTAGTCTAGTGGTAAAAAATTTAGATAGTTTACACAAAGTTATTGAGTTCCAAAAATACTTTTGTAAACTAACTTTTAAAATATATATAATTTTTTTTTCACACATATATATCTTTCTTCAAAGTTAAATTATGTTAAAGATACAATTAGACACTAAATGTCAACACCTCTTCCAAATAAAATTTAAACATTGGTTCACGTTGCCACAAGAAATCACTTCCACTAGTTCCAACTATCATTGGTATATAATGCATTTATTTTTGATAACTATTCTTTCAAAGTTTGTTTATATTACTAATCAATAAAAAATTATGTTAACTACATATATATGTTATTCATGATTGAATGAAAATATAAAAAAAAAATTATATTATAGTTAAATTGATGTATAATATACGATAAATACACGCTCGATGAGCTTTAAAATGATATAATTAATCAACTGTTTCACCAATTCACCATACTTTATCACTCGTTATTCACTTATTGAAACATATGGTGAGAATCTTATGATATCAGCTAAAAGAAGTCTCTGATTGTAAATAACTAAGTGGATGTTTGAAAATCAGGTGGAAAAGTATGTTTGAGATAAAAAAATGGTTTTGCAAAAGGATCAGAATTCTTGTTTTTGCTTTTATTTTGTTTTTATCCGTTAAATTGTATTGAAACACTCATCATAATAATTTTAACTGGAAACTAAACATGTACCAAATTTCATCAACTGCAAACTGAACATGATGTAAATATAGGATTAATTGGGTTTTTAGTCTTCTAAAATTTTAAATTTGTTTTTCATCTTTATAAAAAAATATATTTTAATCCCTCATTTATTTTTATTCATTGCTACTTATCCCTAAGAGGCTAAAAACAGGCAAAAATTAGTTCCTGAAAAGGATTAATACTGAAGAATAAAAATAAAAGATACTAAAAATGGTAAAAAAAAATGATAGTGATTAAAAACAACTCTAAAATTTCAGAGGGATTAGAAACATAATTAAAAAAATCACGTTGATTCAATTTTTTAAATCAGAAAATAATCCACCATAATTATAAATATTAAAAGCTTAATCGTTTCATTCATTTATCATTTAAAAAAAAATTGAGTCACGATATTTTTTCAAAGAATCAAATCAAGCAATCAAATTGATATACAATTTACTCACTTTTTTAAAGATCCATTTATGTATTGAAATTGAAAATTAATGAAAAATGTCTAAAATAAATATGTCGTACGATTAAAATCTTACGAGATGATTTGATATATTTTCCAAGGATTAAATTAAGTCAGGTAAGTTTTTAGAGACTAAAGTGTTTAGTTTCGGAGAACAATAGTTAGAATCAAACTAGTTATAAACACATAAAACATTGAAATTGGAAACATTTGACCCAAATAGAAAACATTATAACAGGTCATAATACTTAATTATGTATAATTCTTTCACAAGAAACATAACTATCAGCATTCAGCACACTTGCTTGGGGAAGTTTGCAGTAAGGTGTTACAACGCGCATCACCTAAGTGACCGGCGTATGCAAGAACTAAACATTTTTTTAAAAAATCATTTTTCTAAGGAAACAGGAAAATTTTATACACGCCACCCTACGTTACACCATTAGTAGAAGTGATAATGAAAAAACAAAATAAAAGAACTTGCAAGTTAACTGTTTTTAGAAATTGGTTTTGAAATAATATTTTATAAGAATACGATTGTTATAAAACCAGCCTTTGAACTTCCATTATTCCGAGGTATGGTAGTTCTCATGCGAGTTCCATTACCATATACCTGGGCTCAATTCTTGCACAACAGTTTACAAATCACTCTTGCCATGGAGTAGAAGTAAAATTGTATACTCAATACACAGCATTTGCATGAGCGTCGTTATCAAACATAAATAGTTGACCCACTACAAATCAAACCACAGCTGCTTTAGTCCACTTGATTCATCACTTGAAATCACAACGCCCCAGTGTTTCTTCCAAAACCTGATTTCCCCAACTAGATATACCATCTTATTTTATGCCCACCGGGGCAAATAAACTAGAGGAAGCAAATGTCCATCACACCGGTGGCTATGGAAAAATCAATTCCAAGGCCAGCCAGAGTATATAGTCTGTCATAACAGGACAGACCCAAAGGCCAAAGTGCCAAAGCAATATGTAACATTTTTCAAAGGATACATAACTTTCCATAGTAATGGTAGTTTGCTTCACATGAGCAGGATACAAGTGTATTATCGATTTTGTGAAGGCATTCTGTCTGATCCGTGCCTTAAAGGAAAGCTGCTGGACCTGGTAGCTGGGTCTGACCGGCTGGTGGCCTGGTGGTATGCTCTCCAACCTGAATCTCTATCAACATGGCTCAATGATAACGAAGGCAAGTGATCTCTTTCCCAAGCATGGAAGTGATTTGGTAGATGATGATTTTCTTCTTGAAAATTGTGTCCTGATGAACTTGATGGGATAAGAAAGAAGCCACCACCTTGGTCTGGCGATGTGGCCATTGGGGCTAATTGAGCTGATCCATTATGACTACTGGATCTTCGGGTGCCAGAAGCGACAGGTGTCCGCATTGTGGTTGAATTAGGAAGTTGCTGTGGTTGATAGTATGCCTGAAGAGCCTGGACTCTATCACGGGCACGAGCATTGCTACCAGGATAAGGAGGGATCATTGAGGAAGCAACCGAGCTCCCCGCTCTGGCAGCAGAACTGCAGAAATTAATGCATTGAAGTTGTACAACTGAAGAAATTAATACATTGAAAGTTGTAACCCCAAAATGTGCATGGAATATCAATCATATGACCCGAGCATATTTCACTAGCCAGTGACGATTCTGCGATCCATCACTTTTCATCTTTTATAACCAAAAGTCATAGTGCATTTAATGTGATAAACAGAGTATATATAGATGTTTAGCTCACTCATCAAATTAAATTTGAACAAGTATTACACTAATGCAAAAAAAATAAAAAAAATTACTAAGGTATGTCAAATCTAAAGTGGTACCTGTGACCCACAAGGAAGGGATGCATAAAAGATCCTGATCTTGGTACATCCGAACCACCCCTGGCCGGCCTTTGACTACCAGGGGATACTGATGGCTGATCAGCAGCAACTAGACGACTACTTGCTGTAGAGAAAGGAGGGGAGTGGTGTTCCCAACTGTGATAATGAAGATCCAACGCAGGAAATGTGTAGGAAGTTGGCATGTCACCGGGCACAGATGAGCCATTCCAATGGTTGAAGTTTGAAGCTTCTGATACAGTTCCACCAGAATTGGAGGAGGGTGGATGTATTGGTCCAAAGTAAGCAATATACGGGCAAGGATGACTGGCAGATGACACAGCTGCATGTTCAGCAAATATAGCATGTTGTCCCAATACATCATGATCTGCATCTCATCATTCCAGTTAATTAATAGTTTCAGTGCAATGTAAACATCAACTTAAAGAAAATGGAGAAGCTGATTAGCTAGAAAAGGGATCTCTTACATGCAGATGATGAAAATTCCCCTTCCCTGGAAAAATCAGGAACATAAATATTAGATGAATAAAAACTACCATTTCAGTGTGTGTGTGTGTGTGGAGGGGGGGGGAGATTGAAAGGTAAAATATATTTATTCTTCAACAGAAAATGCACATTTAACTCATCCTAACCATCCTCGACCTGCATGTTGAGCAGGCAATAGTCAATCTTGGCAGGCAATATGATGGGTGGAAGGGAGTCTTTTGAGGGTTAGTGAGGAAAGAGGTGAGTCGTTGTGGTAGAGTGATTTGGGAGATTGGTGAGGGAGATCAATGTTGGTTTTGGAAAAATGAGTGGCTTGGTGGGAGGTATTTAGCAAACCTTTTTCCCCGGTTGTATCTCATTTCGGTACAGCAAGAGGAGGTTATAGGTGGGATGGGTAGTTGGAATGATGAGAGATATGGTGTTGGGATTTAAAATGGAGGAGAAGAACTTTTGAATGGGAAAATACTCTCATCCTTGATTTACATAATTTGTTAAATGTTGTTCAGGTAAAGAGGAACATCATGGATTCTTGGAGATGGAGGCATGATAATTCCAGATTGTACTCTACTAATTTGGCATACAAATTGCTAATTACTGCCGGGGTTGAGGAGCAAGTCAATGACACCTTCCTTAATTGTGGAAGCTGAAGATACCAAATAAAGTGGCATTCATGGTGTGGAGGGCTCTCAGGAATCGTTTACCATCAAAGGACAATTTGAAGAAACACAATGTCATCAATGAGGAGGCTGAGCTGATGTGTGGTACACGTCAACATGATTTTGAATCAACTCAACACTTGTGTTTTATCGTGCAAAATGGCTAGGCAAATATGGCTAAAATGTTATGCTTGAATATCCCCAACATTTTCCACTGTCCAACATGGAGATTTAGTGGGCCATCTCAAGCAATTCGCAGGTGTGGTTTCATGTAAGAAAGAAAGTGAGATGTGGCAAACTTTATCGTGTGCAGTAATTTTCTGCATATGGAGGGCTAGAAATAACAAGATTTTCAACAATATTGAAGTGGACATTCTGAAATTGATGGAGGATATAAAATTTCAATCCTGGTCATCGCTATATCATCAACAACCGGGATTTAATCATTCAATTGTGCTTCGGAGTGGCAATCCTGCAGCATGTATTGGAGGTGGGAAAGTGAAGCTGAGATGGTGCGTGTGGGTGGGTTCTCGGGTTAGCTACAGGGGCATATGTCATGTTGGTTGAATGTATATTCACGGGTAGTTCTAGAATATGTTGTAGGGATCTTTTTTATGGTCAGCTTTTGGAAGTTGAAGGTTATCTAGTATTTTAGTCATGTGTTGATTGAAATACAATATAACCTTTTTGGAAACTATTTTTGTACTTGGTACGTCTGGTACCTCTCATTTATATATATAGCATTATTCTATTCCCCCTTTAACATGGCAAGCCGCAAGGAAAGCCAACCTCACGGGTGAATCCCATTTTTACAGATCTAATTAGAGCACATTCATAGAGATAGGAAAACTATTTTGTCGTTCAACAAAATATGATGTAACAACCTAGACACCAATATTAAATTCAATAACAAGAATACAACAGGCCTTCATTTTGGCTGCAACTGCAATGACAAGAAACAAAGTGAAATATTGCCAAGAATATACGAAATATGATCCAAACTTGAAAGAATAACTGGGCTTTCTGTTGGAGTTGGAAAAGAGTATTCATACTAAATTAGCCAATTACATTACTAAAGAAGAAGAAAAAGGTGAAAGGAAGGGGGTACTTCAAAGTTCAGCATTCCAAAAGATTAGGGTGGTAGCAAGGCTGCCAAGGCATAGAACAAGGTGAAAAACTGGACTAGAAAATAAGGTATAAGTATAATTATAATTTTTATTACTAAAGAGAATCAATCTCTGCCCAGGTATCAATGATACAGAACAGATATGTTGTACAAAGAATTCTCACCCTTACCACACATTTGAGAGATCTGGATTTTCCCCACTTAATTTCCTTCTCACAATTCTCAACTGACTCTAGCTAACTCCTCCCCTTTTATTACCAAAGAGAAGTAGATATTCTGTTAACAGAAATGGAGAAGTAGTTATTCTGTTAACAGAAATGGTTCTAATACCCTACTAATCATCTTATTCTTCCCGACCTAGACCCTAACAAAAGACCCATCTTGTATCCATCCTTGATTTAAATTAAAATGCAATATGATCTTAACCCATCAAAATTTACAAGGGTGAATATACACCTTTACTTGCTCACTGTAGAATCAATCTCATTTTAGAAGAGCTATTTCTCAAAGCACACAAGACAGGCTCCTCTTTTTCTTTTTTAGGGTTATACAGTAAGCACAGATGACAGACTCCATTACAAGTTAAAACTCAAATGCTGATTATGCTGTTTCACTAAACTTAAGCAGTTTCTACCAAAATTGGACAGATCCATTATGATTATGAAGACTCCCAAGTCTGGTATAGCTACTAGAGCAAAATTCATATTCTGTATTTAAACAATTGGAAATAAAGAAGTTCCATGTAAACAAACACTTAAAGGAGCAACTAAGTATGTGTTTGTATATGCATCTATTATCCACATTTCATGTCAAATTCCCTAAAAAAATGCAAAAACTATTATTAGTTGCTTCAATTTTAATTCCCAATTCACAACCAAACACTTGGTAAGAAGCTAACTTTTAAATTTTTTACTGACGCTATTGCCTTCAAAATTGTGATGCTCCTCAAAATTTCTCTTATTTATCAAAATGGTGGTTTTAAATATAGCCAGGACTTCAGAGTTCAGATTTACTAATACCATCTATAGCTTTAACCACATTTGACTTATAATCAACCTAATTAGGCTCCATATTAAAATTAAAACATTTTCCTTCAATGTACTTGTTGGAAAGCGACCTTAATTACGGTCACCCAAGCCCACCTTAGTTGCAGCCTCTTTGGGGGTTGCCTTAATTGCAAGCCTCAAGTGTGGTGGATTAGTCCAAAGTCGACTAAAGAAATGGCTTAAATAGAGCTTATAAAGATTGGGCAGTCTTCACCTTACAAGCCAATTTTTGGGGATTGACTTAAAAACCAAATTCTAAGATGGTATCAAAGTCTATCTTAGAATTATTGTTGGGTTACCTACATTGCCACGCTACAGGCTGGTAGCCCTACACATGTGGGGGGGAGTGTTGGAAAGCTGCCTTAATTGTGGTCAGACCTAGCTCACTTTAGTTGCAGCCACTTTGGGGGCTTTCTTAATGGTGGGTTAGTCTCGCATCGACTAGAGATATGACTTCAATATAAAGCTTGGGCAGTCCTCGCCTTACAAGCCAGTTCTGTGGGATTGATTTAGGCCCTAAGACCAAATTCTCAAAGTAATGCTTCTCATTGCAACAACCATTTATAATATATGGTTAATGTGATATGTGAAAACATATATAATTAATAAAAGCCAAATAATGAATGGTTAAAGTCACACACACAACTGAAAGTGTCTTCAAACCAGTATTCCCAAAAATCCCAATACATGTTATCTTTTAATGCACAAAAACGAAGTCTAGACACTATAAAGAACAAAAAAATACAGCAAATGAAAAGTCCAAGTCTACGAATCAAAACAGATATTAATTTTTATGCATTAGGCTTACTCGAAGGATGATGGAAGTCGTGCCAGGTTGCCAAAAGGGCACCAATGAACTCCAAAGGACTGCAGAAACCATGTAGTTAAAAAAAAAATTAGTCAAAATGGTGGGAAAAATATTATCTATACAAATAACAAAAAGGAACAAGAAATAACTCCAATTGAAACATGTAATGCCAACCTTGAAAGTCAAAGTCCAACTACTAATATATAGGAAAACGAATTTCATCTAGATTTATCAACTTATAAATGCAATGGAGGGAAACAATGAACCAGCAGATATTAGTGGTACAGTAAGAGTTGCAGATTGAAAGACAAAAAGTAGAGGAATGGAAGGCATAAGGCAGATGGAGCTAAAATTCAGATCAGGTCAAATATGATTGTGAAATAATATTGAGTAGTTTCCCCTTTTTCTTAAATCTAGATGATAACTTTACTTTTGCTCCTGTTCTATAATTCATACAATTTTATGTAGCACATAGCTAAATGCCCTCCCAGTAAAACATTTCAGGAAAAAACCTTATTGATAAAACCAAGCAAAGAACAAGTATGCAATTTCTCTCTCTCTCTAACACATACACACATAAACACCTAATCAATAAAGGAATTATTTATCAAGGCTGTGTTCATAGGCAAGCATAAAATAAAACACAAACAAACCATAAGTTAACAGGACTATTACCATCTCAGAGTAGCTAAGATCATAAAGATCCTCATCATGAGTCCACTCATCCATGCTAAATTCAGGAAATGACCGACAACCATTAGCATATAGCCATTGACCTTTCTCAATCTTCCGACAATTAGGGCACTGCATTGCTCCTTTTATGTTGAATGCTGAACCAATGCAATCTAAATAATGTAAAGTAATAAAAGCATAAGAATGTTAATATTCCATATATTGTTGCCAACAAGAAATCAGTGTATGCAGAAATTCATGACATCATTATTGCTTCTATATTCCACTTACAGGATTATTACTAAAATGTGTACGGAAAACGAGAGAGAATTTGTTTACAAAGTTTACATGTCAAGAGTGAATTTGTTTAATCATAGAAACACTTACACTCTTTTACTTGTCTTATGACAATGAGAACAAAATTGAAAATATTAAGTCTTGAATTTTATTTTTAACTTTTAAGAAATCTTTAAACAGTAAGCACCTCCTTCAATCCACCAACGATGACAACAAAATTGATTTTATTTCTAAAATTTTAATGGTGACCCCAAGGTTGTTAAAATCGAGATTTTACCTAGGATTGGAAGGGGTTGAAAATTCATAACTCAGATCATAAATCGGATTATAAGACATTGCATTCCAACCTAGAATATTTATATTTATATAATACATATGCATAAAAAGTAACATAAATAAAACAATCTCTAAATTACTACAAAACATTAAACAAACTTAAATTAAAAATTCATAACCATCACATAAATCCAAATAATTAAATACATGATAATGGGAAAAAAAAACATTTTATCAAAAAACATCCATACAGGCTGCTTAAAAGAGCTTATTTACAGTATTGAGAGAGCATGACTCTATCGGTCATAAAAGATTAAATACCTTAATAACCACAAGTTTAACACATCTTTTCAAAAAGAAAGACAATAACCTTTTCGGTAGCACAGTACATTTAGCACACCTTTTCAAAAACTTCTCCTAATTTCAAAAAGAAAATGATAGAACAAAATAGAGAGAGATGAGTGACTGAGTGAGAGAGACCCAAGTCCCAAACGTGACACTTTTCTAAATAAGCATCTATTTAAGGACCAATTAAAAATACTCCTCTAGCAAAAAGCATTATATTTTTGGATTTAATACAAAAGGGTAATCCGTTAATGTTGCTAAATAACTGTCAGGGTGCTATGTCCAGTACTATTTGGACATTATCATAAACTTGTTTCATATAAACAATGGAGCCTATTCCCCTAAGTTCAACAAAATTGGATTTTCAGTACAATTGTCAAACTGTTTTTTTCACATAGATCCTGAATAATAAACCAAGCGTTATCCATCCATTGGTTCTCTAATCTCTATTTTTTTGATCATATATTTGCGAAGATAAAAATTCTTATTCTTAGTTTCAGAGGGGGAATGTTCATAAATTCATATCATATACAACATTCTATCGGCTGTTCAACTTAAAATTTATTATACTTCATAATTATAACCTTACTTGGTTTCACTGAAAAACAATGAAACCACACACTCTGGAGTTCCTCACTGTTGACAATACCTATTAAAAGCACCAATACATACTGCTAAACATGAGCAACTACATATACTATTCAGAAATTCCACCAACAACATGGAAAGTTAGTCAAAATGTCACAATTTTTGTCGTTAAGCAATTCAACAAGACCAAGACAATGAAATCAAAAACTCTGTAGTTTCTAGCCGTTGACAAGACCTATTAAAAGCAGCCAATACATATGGCTAAACATGAGCAACTACATATATTATTCAGAAATTCCACCAACTATATGGAAAGTTAGTCAAAACATCACAATTTTTGTCGTTAAGCAATTCAACAAGACCAAGACAATGAAACCACACAATCTGCAGTTCCTAACAGTTGGCAAGACCTATTAAAACCAGCCAATACATACTGCTAAACAAGAGCAACTACATATATTATTCAGAAATTCCACCAACTATATGGAAAGTTAGCCAAAATGTCACAACTATTGTCGTTAAGCAATTCATCGAGACCGAGACAGTGTCGAACTTCTGCATACATAAACATGATTTCCTACCAACTGCAAATATTGAAAACTGATCTAGATTTCCACAACTCAATCATAAAAGCTAATTTATCCGTACGCGCAACAATGGTAAGCCTAATCACCCTCATCATTAACCGACAAACACAACAAATCAAAATTACAAAATCAGTTTGAATCTGATAGTTTCCAAAAGAAAAACAATATTATATCCAATCATCCACAATAATTGTCCCTTGTGGCCAGGCCACATTCACTAAATACACTTCAATTCTCCATTCAAAATAAACAATCAATCAAACGGGATCCCATAGCCTACAAAATTCTCTAGGCTTCAGAACCCCAACAAACACCAATGACCATATATATAATCGAGAATAAGAATAATCATGCACAGTTGATATTCTATTATTCTTCTATCTGCATCAACCGATGGTAAAAATAATTACGAAACAAAAACTAAATTCCAGATCTCAATCGTTGCAGTTAAAACCGATTGAGGCATCGGCGTTCGAATGCACAAGCTGTATTATTCTAATTCCCGGATTATCTAAATTCAATTGTATAATTTGCATGCAGTGTGTGTGAGATAGAGAGAGAAATTAAAGTTACCGAGATGAAATTGATGACCGCATTGAAGCTTAGACCAGGATCTATCCCCATTATCGGCAACAACCTCGAGGCAAATGGAACACGACACAGAACCGAAAGACTTTCCTCCTCCATCTCCGTCATCCACAACCTTATCATTGTTATTCTTATTATTATTGTTATTGTTATCCTCCTCTTCATCGTTACCGAGACCCATTAAAAAAAACCCTAAAATCGGAACAAGAGAGAGAGGGAAGGAACGACGGCGTTTAATTGAAATGGTGTTGTCTGAGTTAGGAGAGGGATGAGAAAACAAAGGAAAAAAGGGTGTAATCTGAGATCTGAAGTCTTTGGTTTGGTCTGCCTTGGGGATGAAGAAGATTGAATTTGTTTGGGATTTTTTTTTTTTATTATTATTTCCGTTTAATCCATTCGCGATCGTTGGATTCTTCCTCTGACTCCTCATAACTCTTGTCCAATCAACTTCACCGACGGTTGCGATTCATTGCCGGTGCTTCACCACCCTTTGACTTCAAATTCTTATTTTCCACCTATTTTATTTTAACTCTAATTGCTTGTTTAATGCTTGTCTTGCTGTATCTACTATCCTTTCTTGTCCGATTATGATTATAAATAATGTGATTTTTTTTTATGTCAAAGTATGTTATCTGTCATTTGTATGTAAAGATGGTGTATATAAAAATAATTTTTTATTTATAAAAAAATTGTTCATATTTTTATTGTTAAAATTAATTTTATAATTAGATTTTTTATCTTTTTTAGTTGAAATCTGATTTCATTGTATAATAAAATACATATAA
Source organism: Glycine tomentella (assembly GCA_007407185.1). Classification (NCBI taxonomy): domain Eukaryota; kingdom Viridiplantae; phylum Streptophyta; class Magnoliopsida; order Fabales; family Fabaceae; genus Glycine; species Glycine tomentella. Next base: position 143,897 of record PYAF01005999.1, read on the forward strand.
TTTTAAAATTATAATGATATATTAACATTATTTTTATCTATTCTAAAAAGCATTATTTTAAATTAATACAAAATAATGTTTTAAATATTATTATATTAACAGAAAAATGTGATAAGTTTTTTTTATTATGATATTATTGGTAAGGAAAATACTCATCATTTTGTCTATGATTATAATAAATTATTTTATAACAAAATTTTTAGGATCCATTTATATGATAAAATAAAATAAGATATAGCAACATAGGATCGAAATGAAATAAGTTTTAATTTTATTCAATATTTAGTGCATATTTTTTCATTTGTTAGAAAAATAAAGAAACTAACGTCTAACAAACTAATAAAGAAAAATACATTTTTGATTTAATATATGCTTAATTTTTTGTTAATAGTAGATCACATATATAATTTTATACATAAAATTAATAATAAATATTCTTTTAAACTTATTGTTTATTAAATTAACTTAATAATTTTTATTTATATATAACCTTTTCGACTGTATGAAATTGTAATTTATTCATATTAATACTAATAACAAGAATTAATGAAAATCATTTAGTTGGAAATTGAGTAAGAGAGAAAGTCTACCCATACTATTCTTTAATTATATTACAAATCAGAATCTTTCCCCTCTAAAAAAATTAATTTTTAAATTAAGTTAAATTTTGAGACAAGTAATAATATATAAATTTGTTGAGAAATTTAATATTTTAAAATTAATTATGTAACAGTTTAATATTTTAAATTATTTTCAAAAACAATTTAATATTATATAAGTATACATAAATATATATATGTATATGTGTGTATATATATATGTATATATATATATATATATATTAAGGTATATTACATATTACATTAAAAAAAAATTATCTCTTTTTTAAAAAGCAAAATGAGATTTTATTGACGTTATTTTGTTTCAGGCTTTCAGCACAGGTTTTGCTAAAAACTATTTTATCTTATATTTTTTAGGGATTAAAATAATCCATCCAGCTGACAATGATTAAAACAATTTCACTCTCCTAAAAAAATAATTTCCCTCATTTTTTTACTATCCCAAATTAATCGTCTAAACCATGTAAAAATAATTAAATCAAAATTTTTAAAAGAAAGTCAACAACAAACATGCAGGACATCATGTTAATAAGGAGGTTATATCCATAATAATACTCCAATAATAACATTTTCTGGAATGGAACATATGGATATAAAAATGTATTTAATTATTTATTGACATATTATTAACATATATTTAATAGAAAAATTTTACTCCTATAAATTATTAAATATGAATTTAATACTTGTTTAAAGTACAGGACACCAAGCTAGTTTATTTAATAAAAAAATACTACCTTTTTATGTTAATTAATTCAAACAATTTTTTTATCATTTTACTTGTGATTTGTTCTCCTTTTTATTTTTTAGTTTTATTTATTTTCAAAAAAATATTTAGAAATAAATTGACAGAATTATATAAACAATTAAGAAGACTAACATGAGTATATATTTAAT
>PYAF01005999.1:153991-166308 GCA_007407185.1 Glycine tomentella
ATACATAAGAAATAATGTTAATGTATTGAACTAAACAAAATAAACATGTTAATAGTCTATTTTCTATTTAATTAAATGTCTTGATGTAAAAACGTGAAGATCAAAATCAGGAATTTAATATTATAGGAGATCAAAATTGTAATTTAACCTATAATATATTGATTAATTGACTTGAGTTGAAAATATTCATCTTCATTTTTATAATAATTTTAAACTTTCAAAACCTATTAACCTATTTTAACCAATATTTAACAAGTTTACTGATAGATACATAGTTAGTAACTTTCTTTTATATAATATATTGATTGGGATAAAATTAGTGAAGAAATGGTGAAACTTATGTATAATTCTATATTTATTAAATAATACAAAATATTAAAGTTATAGACAAAAATCCATTGTCGTCCAGCGGTTAGGATATCTGGCTTTCACCCAGGAGACCCGGGTTCGATTCCCGGCAATGGAAATGTATTTTAACCATTCATTTTTATAATAGGCTACTTATATTATATATATTCTTTACTCTCGCACACATTAAATAATTTTTCAAAAATACTTTTTTTTTTTTTTGTTGACGATTCAAAATGCTTGTCTTAAAAAAATGACATATTGCTTATCTCTATTTAAAGAAATCAAATACTGTTGGAAGCGATATCTTAATTTCATTTTGATTACTTGAAACAGAGTAAAGTGATAATACTGAAAGTTGATCAAACATTCAAACTATATTTGCAATGACATTTTATTTATTTTCTTCATGTTTGATCAAATACTAAAGAACATACTATAAAATTTGCAGTGAGAAAAAATCACCAAACTCTGCATGTATTGAATTGATAAAACGACACCATATCACATGTACTGTGTGCTTAAGCAATCATCTCTGTTATATTAGATAGATACTATTAATAAATGAGAAATTCTGGATTTAAAGCCTGTTCCAAGAAGTATTGAATAGTTACGTAGTAATAAAGCCTAAACTAGATAAATTGCTAATTTTTTTGGTATTGTTTAGCAATTTCCAAGTCATTCTTTGGTTTGGCTAGCAGATTAACAAGATTGTTCCTGTTATGATCACCTGCGGACAAAAAAAAAACGAACAGAAATAGATGTTTCAAATTCAAAGGTGTAAATAAAATTGTTTACTCCAGGAAAAAGAGCATAAGAGAAGGACAAAGAGAAAGGCATTCAAATTGACATTAGTAGCTAATAATAGAAATTCAGTATGGAAAGAGAGAAAGTAAAATAACAGAATACTTCCAAATGTTTATGAGAAATCTGACTAAGGAATTGCATCATGTGTTTCTATTCAACTCTAATTACAATGACACGAAAAGTTTAAACCCAAAAGAAAATTATAAAATGTTGTCAATAAATTAGTTAGTCCTAGAAAAAATAGCAAAGTAAAAGAAAATAGTAACAGGAAAAATAAATCAGCAAAAAAAAAAAAAAAAGTAACATGGGAAAAGAAAACAACAGTTAAGATCGTCATTCCAAATGATGTAAAAATGCAACAAAGAAAAAACAAATTTGACTAACCTCCTTTGCATTTTGCACGAATAAGAACATCACTCGCAGGCATCAACCCAGATGACGGAACAAGAGGCTGCTGAATCATGGCTGCAACAGTTATCAACGGGATACTTTCACATCTTTTAAGGATTCAAGGACAAAAACCACAAACTTAGAACTTAACAACATTGACAACACTGTACCTTTCACATCTGCTTATGAAGTAAAATCCAAAGACTTGAGATGTATTCAGATATCTGTGAAGAAGAGAATGGGCAAAACTTGGCAAGGGTTAAAGATTCAGGATTTGAAACGATTCTGAGAGAGAGGAAAAAACTTATTATCCACTTGGCCTTATTTGAATACAACTTATTCAGATAAAGACTGAAGTTATATCCCAACATGCTAGGTGATGTGAGAACAAAACGTGAATTCTGCTTCATTACTTACATAAGTGAATGAAGCTACAAACCAAGTTTAGGTATATATATATGTCACTATTGCTGCTGGAATCTTACAATTAACAGTCGTCACACTCACATCCTTATTCTTCTCATTTTCTTTGTTCCCATGACATTCCACAATTGTCTCGTTATATTAATAACCTCACTAATAAAAGATAATTAGATAAACAAAAGTACAGTCATGTTGTGATGTTTAATTTTATCGAAAAGGCAAACCTCATTTTTTAACTGCGTCATAAGCAAAACCTTCAGTCTCCATTCCTACCGGAATGCAAAAATTTAAAATGCATAGGGTAAGAGAGGGGGGAAAAGAAGGAGGCAAGCACTGGAAGGAGAAAAATAAGGTAGTATTAAACAATAGACACATCTAAAAGACACCAAGTACATGTTCATATACCTAATAATAAACATATCACATGAACTCCAAGCTGGAATGGATTCAAAGCTTAGATTAAAGATAAATATGAGAGATTTATAATAACTCATATATTTGCTCAACCAACTGAAGTATATCTCTCATATTTATAAATTATGCAAGTCTGACTTGTTAAATTTTGAGATTGCTGTTATTATTATTTTTTTCTTTCTAGATTCTTTTGTTGTTTTGCTACTGGTCAGCAGGTGCTTATATATTGGTTGCACTTCTTAGCCAATGCCTCTTATATATAATATTGTGATATATTTATTTTACTTATAAAAAATATTAGTTATATATTAAATTTATTGCTTATGTTCTTTTAGAAGAAATTTATTGCATATGTTATGCATGTGACTTTAAAATTTCTTTACTAAATCATATATTTTGTTTTGCTCCATTAAGTCAAAAATTTGTCACCCCTTCATATGGTCAAAGTTAATTTGATTTATAAATTCATGGAGAGCGTGATTTAAGGTATAGGAGTTAAGAGAAGTAATAAACTAGAAATTTAACAGTTTTTTTAGTTTTTAGGGTATATTAGAAAAATCCTCTAAAAAAAGGGTATTTTAGAAGAATAAATATAAAAGTAGTTAAAGAGAAGTGACAATAGGCTTTTCCTGTATATCAGTTTGAACTCATTGCTAGAGCCTAGGGACGAGCAAAAGGTTTTCAGATATTGACAATATAAGTACCATGAGAGGAATCAGAAAATAGCACCCGCGTCTTTGGGTAAGCAACTAGGATTTGATTCCCTTGAAGAGAAAATATTGGTACAAAAATAAAACAAACTGTTCACTACAACTAAGCCTCTACCTAACATATCAAACAAACGAATCCCAGAAAGTGAATTACACAGCTAATTCCAAAATGTGTCCATATTATATGAAATATATGATGACCCAAGGCCAATGATTTGGTAAGGCAAGTAATAAAAATTATCGAATTATTAGCCCGCCATATTAACAATTTCAGAGCTTTAGTCTGGTCCCCCATTTCCATGACCGATAGAATCTCACCTCTTAGATGATTTCCCGAAAGTAAATAAATAGAAAGCCAATCGAAACCTAACTACCTGCTTGGCATTTTTGAAAAAAATACCTTAATAATTTGTGGGGCCTTAAATGTACATCTAAACCTATGGCTGGGCAAGGTGGGCACTCTTACCTTTAAATTTTGGTCTGCATTAGAATTTGTGATATGATGGAACCCGTCATTAACAAGTAACCAACAGCTAAGTATGGAAAAGGATTGATTACCAAATGAAAAAAAGGGAAAAACTTAAATCAACTTATATACCCTTTTTATCCCACCAAAAAAATAAAATTTATCTATTCTTCTGCATTTATTTTTACCAATGACTATATCTATCTGTATATACACTCTTCCAGCTTCTTTTCTTTACTCTGATTTTTATTCTGTTCAGTCCTATCTTCTCCATTTGATTGGTATCATTGGTTACTACTTGCGTCTTGCTAGACTAAACCTGATGGCCTGTAGCTGTAATTCAGTTTTATTTAGTGTGTGTTTGGTTTTTCCTTAACAGATCTTGGGGTCAACGTAACTAATTTTTCCTTTCCCGGTTTCTTCTTCGTAATATGTGTAATGACTTTTCATTGAATAATACCCAAACATACCCTTAATGAATCCTTTAGAAAACAGAAGAAGCGAAGGAACACCACATAGGCAAATACGACAAAATAGAAAAACGAAATTCTATCTAAGAGTTCCTGAACTTTCCTGGAAAAGCAAACTCGCAGAACCTTGTTTTTGTCATGCGATACAAAGAATTGAAATAAATTACCGAAAACTAAATATGTTTAGTCCGAATGCTCAACCCAAGTAGGCCCAACAAACTTAACAATCCCTCATAACGGAGTAACACATTTCATGGTGTTAAAAAAGATTACTCACTCGTACATTTTTCACCCACATACTCATTCCCTCTTTCATATTTAACTTGTCGGTTCGTTTTTCACTTCACTGTTTCACTTCCACCTTTAATTTTGAAATAAAAGTTACCTCAAACCAAAAAAATCACAAATCCTCGTGACATTCAAAGTTCAAAAACCCAGCAAGCACCACTTTATTTTAGCATGCAAAACAAAGCACGAAGCTTTAGCTCCGCGCAGCAAAGCATTAACAAAAAGCAACAGGAAACTAATTTAATTTTTGAAATCCCGGAATCTCCCAATCCCAATTTCCCACTTGGTTTGAAACTTTGAATAGAAAAAGTGGAAAACCCAAATTCTTTTGATTAATAAAGCTACCCAAAAAAAAATGTGGGGGAATTAAAAATAGAAAAGAAAAGAAATTCACATCATATGAGGGACTGAAATTTCAAGAATCGAAGACGAGAACATTAATGAGTCGCTGATACCATTCACCAATACACGGACACAGCCTCTGTCTTTTCCTCAACCACTCAGATTCAGAATCTGACTACCACAGAGCTTCACAGAATAGCCAAAACCAAAGTAGTAGTAAAAAGGGAAGCAAAAAAAAAAAACACTTTTTTTTTCTTTCTTTTCTTCTTCTTACAGAAACATTCAAATCCAAATAAACAACAGCAACCCGAAATGGATTACCACAAATGTTCGTGAATAACAATAGTAACAATTTTATATAACAACAACAACAAAACACATTGCAATTCACATCCGAATTTTTTTTAAATTAAATTAAAAAAAAAATCAGCTTCTGCACCTCGTAATGGCGCTGCAACCGCGGCTGTAAGGGTTAGCCTGGGCCCCGGGTCTGCAATTGTAGTAGGAAGCGCCGCGGCGAGAGCAGGGTACAGTGTTCCTCTGCAGCGCACCGTAGCTGATGTACTTGGTGGTGGCTAAGATGCGCCGGTTGATCTCCGAGTCCAATTCGTACTCTTCCCCTCCCAGGCACTCAGCAATGGACCCTTTGCACGTGGAAGCCCATCCCATTCCCAAGTGGTGGTCCCCGCCACCGCCCACGGCTGTCGGCCACCGACTCATCGCCACCAATACGGTGGCGGCGCAGATCAACATCATAGCTAAGGAACACGACTTCGCCATTGCTCAGACCTCAATTCGGAAACGTGTTGTTGTTGTTGTTTTTCTTTTTCTTTTTTTTTTTTTTTTTCCAAATGAAATGAATTCAGCTCAAGCATGAATGGCTACAGCTAGTTGCGAGTTTAAAACTTGAAGCCTCTCTCTGCTCTTTGATAAAAGGACACTCTATTATGATTTATTTACGTTTCTGCCATTCGGACAATGACAAGCACTCTTAAATCTTAATTTACCGATGGTTTTTGTTCTGGAAATGGAAATTAATTATTATTCTCATCCCATATGTTTTACAATCACTGGTGATTAGAAAAAGAATAGTAGTAGTAACACTTAACTAATAAGCAACCCCGTTAACAAGTGGGCCTATTACATCACGAGGGGTGAAAATATTACTAGAGAGTAGAGAGTAATGAAAACGGAAATGTTTAGCCGAATTTGACAAGTTTATCTTGAATGGGTACCTTTTTAATATTTATTTGGTGGACCAAAGAGGGAATACATGAGGGGCCAAGATGGAGCGTGAAGACGAGACGTGTGGAGCATCAATCTATTTGTATTTTTCTTTTCAAAGTAGAGGGTGTGATTCATTAAGGCATAATCCCTATGTTTATTTCTTTTGTTGTTTTTTTATAAAATTGAGAAAGCTTATGTATATTATGCCTAGTTGACTATTTCTATGCCCGTGCTAGTTATTAGTTTCCACTTTACATTTTACAATAGTAGCTAGCAGAACACGAGAAAATGGCTAGCTATTAGTATATTATAGTACTCTTCTATAACATCATGTGTTACATTCACCTACTCCTGGCTTAAATTTTCCAAGTGTGAGAAATTGTCTGTCTTCATAGATTGTGTGTGCGACTTCCCAACACGTCGAAGAAGTATTTTAATGAGTGTCAACAAGGCGAGGTCATTGACTAAGGAAGCGTGAAAAACCAGCTTACAGTGTAATTGTATGGTGGATAACAACTATATTTCACACATAATAAGGATTTAAATAAAAAAGAGAAGAAAAAAAAATACGTAAAGAGAATAACTATTAGTACTTGATGAATTATACAGGGGTAAGTTTGAAAGGATTTAAATAAAATGAATGAAACTTTTTTTTTATATTTTAGATTAGGTCATTTAGGTGTCCAACATATAAAATTGGATGTTCCTTGTACAAGACTGTTAATTTAAAATTAAAGTTGTTCAATTACACCTTAAGCAAATATGAAAGATAACAAATTTATATGAAACTATTTTGAAAGAAAAAAATCTCATTTATAAGAATCTTTTTTAATTGTTGATTGCATTAATTATTTTTTCACCAAAATATTTTTAATAATTCTAGTTCACAAATAATACTACTACTAAATCCTATGAATTGTTTGTTTCTCTCTTTTTCGAAGATTGGAGAATGGATGAGTTTAAATTTAAAATTAAAATTTTACTATTATTAATTTTCTCTCTATGCATTAATTATTTAAGGGTAAATTAGGATTACAATTATAAATAAATTTAATGTTAATTTGTTAAGTTAATCAATTTCCTTAATAATCGTAAATTAAAAGTCTAATAAAAAATTATGAAGAGAATATATATAAAAAATAAGTTTCTTACAAATTGCGCTTAAAAAACCATACAATTTGAACAATCCAAAAAAAAATTGTTTAGTGCAAATATAAAAAAGTAATTACTCCTAATGAAAATTATTTGAAAGACAGACCAATGAACAATGTAGTGACATTTTTGTGTTATTATTGTATTCTAATTAAATTTTAATAACATTTGCAATTTTTTTCTTGTTAAATGATATAAATAAAATTTTCAGCTATGTTTTTTCCAAAAAAAATTCAGGAAGTGGAAGATCAACGACATTGAAAATTGGGCCTTCCCAAGCTCAAATCAGTCCATGGATTAAGAGGGTCGACACCCAAGACAAAACCGTATTTTGAATTGAGCTACTTTTTGACCCAACAAAAGAAAAAAAGTGCTACCGAAACAATAACTTGGATTAAGACTTAAGAGGAGACTCGAGACAAAAGAATCCTATTTTGAAATGAGCTACTTCTGGACTCAAAAAAAAAAAAAAATAGAGCTACTGAAGCAAGGCTATTGCTTCCTGCATATAGCAATTTCTTTCTGCACTTCCTATTGAATGACCAATCCAAAATGTAAAATTATATTTCAAAATGTACTCCCTTTTCTGATTTCTGAAATGACCAATCAAAAAGATAAAAAAACATTTTGGAAAGAGTGCAAGAAACAACTTGAGATGAGCAGACAGCATAGTTTTCTTCTTTTAATTAAATAATTAAAAGAAGAAAATATTTATTATGTAAAATATAGAAGAACATAAAAAAAAGTTATGGAAAACACAATTTTACACATTCCAAAAAAAATCTCTCTCATTTTAATTTTTTACGAATGTTTCAAGAATACATGTTAGCATTTGCCTTCTTCCTTTGGTGTCCAAACTGAAACAATAGAATACCCAAATTTCAACTAAGGAGGCTTTTCCAAGGACCGAAACCTCTTCTAATGAATAATGATCAGGGAAAAGAAAAACCTTCTAATGCCTCTGTTTAAAAGTTGTGTAAGCCGACATTTACACTTGAAATCAAACATTATCTTCTAATAAGGTTTCTTGGTGTGAACGGTCTTGTGAGGCTTATATAAGAAGGTAGATTGAATCTTGAATAAAAGGAATCAGATTCCTCTATGGAAAAAAGATATGACAAGAGAGAATATGCAAATTGGCCAGCATAAATAAAATCAGGAGCCTGATTGACTAACCGCTATCTTTAAAATATTTGTTACTAAGCTTTCTCGTCACTGTTATTCGATTATTCCATAGGGTTTCCCAGAGTATTCCATTCAGACCGGATGTGACTGTGATTAACTTATTTTTACGTATAAAAATTTACTAATTAAAATGCTACAGAGGTTTGAGCCTATTAAGAAGTTTTTTTATAACAAAATAAGTTTGGCAGAGACCCAGTTTCTCAATATCTCCCGTAAAGTAAAGGATATGATGCTATGCTACCCGTTCAGCCTGAAAGAATGACAAATTTTGAATAGTTAATTGATTTCATAAACACTAAAACACGTGATCTTATTGTGGCAGCAAATTAAAATTCAGAAAAGAGGAAATGCTGTTTAATCTATTGGACAACCGAGGTGCAATTTATTATCTTTCATCACAATAATTTGAAATAGTTAAAACAAATTTTAAATTGTTTCTCGCCGACCTTATAAATCTGAATTCTTGCATATACATGGTTTCCTCTCACGAAAGAATAAGAATAAATTGGTGAAAATTCTCTTGAGTTAAAAATAATCTCCGAATGTCCAATAAGCCTCTCAAGTTGACAACAGAATCAAAGCCAGAAAAAGCTTATTTCCAGAAAGCTATGGAAGACATTAATGTTTGCGTGATTTCAATCGATTTGTGAAAAAAATAAATATTCCTGATAAAGTTATATCCACAAATACACCTCCAGAAAAAGGTGGTGTTCGTCCCCATGCCAACACGCCAGAGAATGCGGGGATAATAATAATCACATCTAAACTGAAAAATATGCGTATAAATTGATGAATTAAATAATGATTATTGTTACTATTATTATTTTGCTGATCAATTCTGATTTTTTTGACAACCTTTTAATTTAACTTTCGTGATCAAGCTGACAAGGAAAAGATAAAACCTTCATTTGCCCAAACTAAGCGCAAAGTGCAACTACAACCAAATACCTCAAAGGAAAAGAAGTTCTATCTCTTAGAAAGAGTTGCTTTAAATATCAACGTGGAGTGTAGCTGCCCCACAAGCCTAACAAGATGAGTTGACAACAAATAGAGTTAATGAATAATTACCCAAAGGAGTAGATCTACTTTTTTCCTTTAAAGATGTTGATATGTCTTCACACACCACAAGGAGGTTTGCTTTCAAAGAAAGTCTACACAAGCCTTAATCAGTCACTCTCAAGGGGCAGCTGAAAATTGCTAACTAGCTATAGCATATGGGTAGCAAAGAAAGGCACAATGCAAAATGCATTATGCAAAGCAACAACTAAATAATTGTATTCAAAAGGAAACCAGTCCAACAAAGCTCATGTTTATATTGAAGAATCTTTCCTGGAAGAGACAGCAAGGCCAGACAGTTGTTTTCATTCTCCTATGAAAGATGTAAATTCCACATCACAACACACAGCCTTCTTCCGGGGTTTGGTTTTAAGGTCCCCTCCAAATCCATACGCTCAACCACATCACAACTTGTACGTCTCTTTTTTCATTAAGTTGTTCCATTTGGCCCACTTCACGCTACCTTCTACTACTTGATGCCTAAGAAGCATATGATCCCAGCATAACAGTAAAGTGATACATATGGACTGTGGGGTAGCATCTGAAGGACAATAATGTTTCAATTCAACGTATTATCCTATAGTTCTAGTGTGGTAAAAGGCAAGAACAACCACTGAACAAAAACCGGAGGCTCAGAAGTCAGACCCCATTATTGTACCCAGCTTTTCACCCGTTTTTTTTTATTTATTTAAAAGAAATAGTTTTCTTTTTCATAAAAATAAAAAAGAAGCCTGTGATAATATTCTTGTATATCTACAACTCTACAAGCATTACAAAATTACTCCATGCTCGTACAAGTTGTATCTGGTAAAGCAGTTCAATGAAATAATTGCGCGTAATGATGCATCACACACTCACATGACCGAGCACGCATTTGGATTTTCATCGCTAAAGAGCTCGAACGAATCCGACGGCTGTGATGAAGCATACGATTCCCTTCCGTACGTGTACGGTGGTGGAGGCTCCATTTCGTTCCCTGGACGCACCACGTGGGCGTACGAATACGGTTGCGGAGAGGTGTAATACGCTGCACCGTAGCTGCTGCTAGGATGCGCCGTGTGATAACTCATCACCGTATGAACAACAGGGGTAGGAGGAGGAGGAGCATAGTAATGCGGTGGGTACTGATGGTAAATGTTATGATGACGTGGTGGACTCTCATTGGCTGGGCTTGAAAATGGAACTGAACCTGGAAGCCTTGGCCCATGAACATGGACATGACCTTGACCATGAGTTTGACCATGTGACTGGTTACCGGAAGGTCCGGAACCATCGTTTGTTTTAGCGTGTTCAACAGTAACAGTAGTAGCACTAGCACCCTCGTTGGCGTTGTTATTAGTACTCCCTTTCACGGTCGCCTTCTTTTTCTTCTTTTTCGCTGCACCACCACCACCGCCACCGGTACCGCCGGTTTTATTCTCATTCCCGGTTGCTTCATTGTCGTTAGGAACTTGAACTGCGATGCTGACCTTCTTCTCAGTTACCGGTCTGACCGGTGGTAACACCACGGTCTGCCTGATCACTTCTGGCTTCGGCTCTTGAATCTGAACACCGGCTGTACCGGTCGCGCATCCTTCCCTGGGTTTGTTAACGTTACTTTTTACGGCGTTAGTGTTAGTGTTACTATTCGCAGTGCCTTCAGTGTTTATGGATACGTCTTTAGCAACAAGGTTAACAGCTTCTTTATCGCTTTCGTTAATTCCTTCGCTGCTTTCTGGTTTGGGTTGCTTTTTCCTTTTGGGATCTGCTTTTAATTCAGGCCATAACTCCGCATGCTTCCCTGCCTTAGTCAATTTCCAAATCAACGTCTCGCTGTTAACGTTCCCCCTTACTACCACTTTGTGCTGCCTCAAATCAATGTCTATATTGTGAACACCTGGATCATAGAACAAAAGTTTAAGGACAACAACAATAAGCACATAAAAATGAAATCAAATGCAAAAAGCAAAACGGTTTAGGTTTTGGAGATGGTTACGTTACCGTGAACGGCTTGAAGAATTTTCAGGACTTTCCTTTTGCAGCCTTGGCAGTGGATGGAGACTCTCAACACGACGGTCTAGGAGAGAGACAGAAGTGTATAACAAGTTCAGAACCTGTTGGAGAATACTCACTACTCGAGAGTTTTTAAGCAAATAAATAAACGTAAAGCGGTGGAATAATCGATGTTTTACCTTGTATGCGAGAGGTTCTGCTTCTACGTTTTGTTGTTCTTCGGCCTCGTAAGGTTCCGCTATTATTGTTTCTGTTGCGGCCATCTAAAATTCAAAGACAGAAGCTATAGCAGAGGAAAACAGAAGAGAAAAGATAGGAACGCTTAAAAAGCAGAGAGTTGAAGGCTTTTTGAGGCATAAGAGAATAATTTGTAATTTAAATGAGGGAAGGAAAGAGAAAAAGTGAAGTCTTTCATAAAAAGAAGAACCTCTATCGGGAAAAAGAATGTGAAAACATATCGTGGCTCTATGTATACGTAATTGAATATCAGTCGTTCATTTTTTTTATTTTTTTATACAGAATTTTCATTTTTGTAGTGGACATATTTGATGCTGTTTCTGCAGCTCTTTTTTTTTTTTTTTTCCGTCTTTTCCATTGCATCATATATTCATAAAACAAGTACATGCATTTTGTTTTGTCTAATAAAATAAACTACTGTTTGAAATGTTTTATTATCAAGAATTTCGAGGATATATTCTTATAAGTTATGATAATGGTAAGGTTTAACTGTATTTTTGCTATCAAACTTTAATTTAAGTGTCATTCTTGTTTTCTTAATTTTTAGTATTCATATTTAATTTTCATAGTTTTTAAGTATTGAGATTTTATTCAACAAAATAAAAAAAATTGAATTGAAATTTTCACCTAAATTTTATTGAATGCAATTAAAGTGTGACTTATTGTTCCATTCCATTATTATTAAAATATTTACGTGTTATATTTTTTTATTTATTTTATTTAATTATATGTTTCATTCCTTTAGTTTAAATTCATGTAATTTAAGTCTCTTAATTTCTTTCAAACCAATTAAGAAAACAAGAATGACAC
>PYAF01005999.1:166408-187817 GCA_007407185.1 Glycine tomentella
ATTATTAAAATATTTACGTGTTATATTTTTTTATTTATTTTATTTAATTATATGTTTCATTCCTTTAGTTTAAATTCATGTAATTTAAGTCTCTTAATTTCTTTCAAACCAATTAAGTACCTCTATTATCAATATTAAGCAAATTTAATCTTAACTTTTTTACTTAAGACTTTCAAGTTCTCCTTTTCTCACTATTAAATCAATTAAATTGTATTATACTCAAAACCCACCAACCAAAACTTCAAAATTAATCCAAATTAAATATAGAAAGCTGAAATTTTCTATTCTTTAAATTCTTATCTTACATCTTAAAAACTTTCAGATTTTAGCACGTTCTTACTAAATATTTTGTACTTCTGAACTTTTAACATACTTTCATGTCTCATATTTACCAATTATAATAATCTTTGTTAGCAGTTTGGATTCTATATTACTCCCTCGTATAATAATATTAACTCAACCTAAAAGACTCTCAAAATTAAGTTTGTTTTAATTTTAAAAAAAAAACTATCTTTCATTTATTTTCAAATCAAATTAATCGATCTATTATTACTCCTAGAATTATTTAATTAAAACTCAGTATTAATTTACATGATATATATATTTTTAGAAGCAAAAGAGAAACAATATTAAATTTAAATGATAATTCAAAAAACCTATAATACTCTATGGTATATATTCATATAGGAAATGAGATTGATAAAGCAGATGTGGTCATCATAGAAGCTTCACCATTAGCCAGATATAACCATCAGTATCTGCTTTCACTGCCTTTGGTTATTAATATCTATCTCCACCTCCTGCCAAAGATAGAAAGAGGAATCACGTCTTTAATAGTAAACCAATGAATACTTGAAATATGACTGGTTCTAGGGTGCGAAGGCGAAACTGAGTTTGGTTGGTGCAAAACCTAGATAGGTCGTCTGATTTAGTTGTCCTTAATCCAACGGTGTATTTTGGGTTCACTGGGTAATATATTTATATCCGAATAAATACCATGTGTAGCTTATTTTACTTAGAGAGAATTAAACATAAATTCTCCAAAGCCTATGTTTGAATTGCCAGTGGCATATCCAACCTCGGTTAGGAGAAAACACCATCTTCCTTGCTTCTGTCTTGGACCGTGTGCTACAATAAATTCACCAAAATTTCATACACATCAAATAGATAGTTCTTTATAGTGTTGTGAAGAACCGGTCAGTTGGACCGATCCAACCGGTACCCAATAATATAAGTGGACCGATTTGATTATTGGATCAATCGTGCATCTAACTTGGGATGACACGGTCAGACTTGATCACTTTTGCATCAACCCGATGACTTGACCAGTTTTTGAAACCTGGTATAAAAAAAATTGGCTCCAAAACGACGTCGTTTTGGTTCATCCCTAATTTAACTTCACTTTCACTATGCATCTTCTCTTCACGCTGGCTTCAATGCTTCACACTCACGCTCTTCTAGGCTTTAGTGCTTCACGCTATTGCCACCCACTAGGATCCAGCCCACCATGGCACCACGATCTTCCTTTCTCGTTGTTGCTTCATGCTTTAGTTAGTCGTCGTGCCATCGCACCAGAGTTTAAAGTTGCACCAAAATAGAAACCAGAAAGGTCGAAACATAAGCAGCTCGTTGGGCATTAACCCCTTTGCTTTTGACCTATTTGCAACTGTCGGACGTTCACGCTACACCACTGCTACTGCTGTACGTCGTCGCCGCCGATTGCGCCTCTGTTTTGTGTACCAAACCACACTTCTCCTTATTCTCAAGGTTTCTCTATTCTGTTCATTTGTTTCGCTTCTCTCATCTATGATTTTCATTGTTCATTTGGTCTTGTAGCTCTTTTGTGTGTTAGTGGTTTGTTCTCACAGCTCTGTTGGATTAGTATGTATTGTATTTGTCTATTTGAATGAATATAAAATCACACATTGTATGTTTTATTTTGGTTCTTTACAAGAGAAGAAAATTAGTATAATCATATAATTGAACTATTGACGATTTCAATTTTGTATATTTGTCTATTCATTATGCTTATTTCTTTGTGAAGAGGCATTTTGGGATTTAGAAAGGAGGGATGGGGTGGAATGGAAATGGATTATGAAGTTTCAATTCTTTAATATGTTTCTATCAGTGCCTGTGTTGATAGTGTTTTTGTTAATGCTTTTTGTGTATTACTTTTCAATCTTCGTCTTCCTCTAAGATTGACTCGATTTTTAGTGTTCTTCCAACAATGTTCTTCCATTTCACTTTTCTTAGTTATTCCAATAATATTAATAATATATATTTAGCATGATGTGACACTTCTTTGACAAGTATTTTATTGGCTTTTGTTTTTTTAGATTATACCTACATTACTAATAATAGTCTAATATATAGCATTGATATTTCACTTAATCAAGCTTGTTTTTAGCCTAATTCAGTGCTCTAAAGATTGGTGTTTTTTTTTTATCATTTTATCATACTATATAGATTGAATATCTATTTTTTATCCCAAGGATGCATGCTACATCAATTTGTTCTATTAATTTAGTCACTGAGTCATAATAGATTAAAGAGACTACATAGAATGTGAGTAATATAAGAAATAAGACAAACAAATATTTATGCCATTAAGATATTGAAAAATTGAATGATTAAGTATGCCATTAAATAATTAAGTAAGTCACTAAACCTAAAAAAGACAAACAAATATATAATTTTAAATTTATTAATATATATTTAGTCAAATCAAATCAATTATTAATCTATTGATTGAATCACGACTAACTGATCTATTTCCTCAACCGAGTCAGACCAAATTTCGTAACATTGACTCTTTATATGTGAACTCACTAAAAACTTAAACTATTATACCAACTCTTAAGTTTATTCGGATTCACAATTGAGACAACAGTAACGTTTCTAGTTCCTACGTCAGAATAAGTTAGCATGCATATCTCATGATTAGACAGATTTTTCATATGAAACCAATTACAGTATAGCATATTGATATAACATAACAATAAAATTTATAAGTTTTGTTAAAAATTTAGATAAAATACGTTAAACTAATTTGTTGAAATAAAATTTATTAAAACTATAAAAATTAAAGATAAAAATGTAATTAAGTTTTTTAGAAAAAAAACATACTATATATACTGGGCCATCCAATGACACATAGTTAGAAGGGATTGAACAATATAGGGGTATTTCCCCTCATTTTTTAAATTTTATTTTGACAATATGTTGTTTTTTTCATTAACTATGACAATAAGTTGTTATTTACTAGTAAGTTTTAATATTTTTAACTTATTTTGATAACTCAATTATTTTTAATTTCCTTTGAGTTAGGATGAAACTACAAAAAGATAAATTGTGAGTGCGCGAGTAAGATGTGCTCAATCCTTCTCTTATTATTAATAGTATTTTTATCTTCTTATCAATTTGTTGTAAAGTTTACTATCATCTTCCTCTTAAAATAATTAATTACAAAATAAATCTTATTTAAAATAAGAGATATTATATTATATGTACTACTCCAACTTGCATTATATAAAGTATCTTTGAGTTGTCTCGTGCGATCTCTGTCACATCTTCTTTTTAATATTCTAAAATTTAAACAATAAAAAATATAAAAATTGCAATGTAAAAAACACTTTTTATTTATTTGCTTCCTGACAAGGGAAATTTTGAAATGCCAACTAATGAAAAGAAGAATATTTATTTCCCATTATTTTTATAATTAATTTTTTATATTTCTTATAAAATGTTAAGTCTCAAAATAACAATAAACGTTTTCACTTTTTTTCTATCCCTCTTTTCATTGCATCTTTTACTTTGTATTTGCTTTTTTCCTTTTTATTTATCTCTATTTTTATATATTAAGGTTTAAATCACTCATTTTCTGAGAAAAGAAGATTTTTTAATACATATTGTACTGACCAAAATATAATAGATAACAACCCTCCATCCCACTTATTTACAATTAAATAACTTCTCATTTCAACAACCAATAAATTCTACTATTATAAATACATAAGTATATTACAAGTAATTCATCTTCTAATTACACATTATTTTTATCATTCACATACTAACTTGCGTTTAACTGGAGAACACTTCAATCTAGTAAGAAGACATATATATAAAAATAGATGTAAAAAAAAAAACTAATAAAACTAGAAAAAGGAGCAAAAGGCAACACTGTACTTGAAGGCGACTATTTATATAAAGAAAAAAGAACATAGTTTCTTTCTTTTACTTTTTACACCACTTTAATTTATATATATGAGAGTTTGCAAATTGCAATTGGATATACAGATAGGATTTTGCTGTAAATTTATGGGAAAAGATTGGTTTGTTGTAAAGCAAGCTTGGAAGCCTTCTATGTTAAGTTATCACTTGCCAACATGATTATTAAACTCTCGAATTAACTTGTTAATTCTTAGAAGTTTAGGAGTTTATTTATCTTCTACTAGTTGACTCGTGTGTAAATTCTTTTTTAATAGATTTTGTGTAAACTTGGTAGACTCTCGAATTTACGATCAAATCAACAAGTTAAAAAATTAGACCAAAACGCAGATCGTTTTAGGTTATTTTCTGTGCCTTTAGTGGTTAATATACTTTTATTTAACATGTTGTTCTTGAATCAAAGAACTCTCACCTTCAACAATATCAAATCCTTATTCTCCAACATCAAGCCTTCAATGGAATGCTCTTTCACTATTATCACATTTGCAAGTTATTATTTTGTAGTGATGCATTACTTGGTTATTTAAGTATTATGAAATTTATGATTTACTATTTTATTTTATTTATGTTGTTGAAATATTTCATTGATATATTATTTATAGGCGTTTTACTATTATTTTTATATAAAATAGAAGAATTTATGAGTCAAAATTGTAAATTTCTCACGAATCTACTTGAATTCTTGAGAGAGTTTGATAACCTTGCTTATCAGTGAACAAAATTAAATGATCGGTTTACAATAGTACTGGCGTTTATAATGAGTTAATATTCATCGACTGTTTTGCACGGGTAGCTTATTTTATACTCCATCTCATTCGAAACATTTTGTTAACCATACAGGAGTAAACACAATTAAAACACTTTATAAATGTAATATGTAAAATGAGTTCATTTTTTAGAGAGTTAATTTGTTCATAATAACAAATTTTCATTATTTGTTATACATTAACTTTGGTTTGGGCCGGATAGGTTAATTTAGATTAGTATGTTTCTGGTCAGTATTTTGTAGGCAGTGAAGATCAATCCACTGATCCGAAATATAAATTAAATATATAGTAAATTTAATCATTAAAGATAATTGAGTAATTTAGGTATAATTTTATTTTCAACTAATGATGAACAAAGTAGCAAATTAGATAGGACCCGTTTAAGTAAATATGTATATAAGTTGTTTGTGGGTACCTGCGTACTTCAAAAACAAGTACTATTATTTACTGTTATTAATTAAACTACGAAGTTTGATATTTTACAAAACAATTACAATAATCATTTGAACTGATGATAGTATGAAAGCGTACAACATCACGACTTCACATTATTTGAAAGTGAATACAATTTTTTGATAAATGTAAGTTCCATGTATCCAATGCAGCTAGCTATATACCACCCACTACAACAAAAACTGATCCAACTATATATAACTACAGTTGCCAAAAATAATTATAAATAAACTGAGAAAAGAATCTAAAAATTTTCTTTGTGAAAATCAAACTTGGTGCTGGTTTTCCTGGAAAAGTCTAAAGAAAGCTTTTTCAGTTCCCCAACCAATCCATACGCCCCACAGTAGAAAACACCTGAAAATAGTACCGCAGATTAAAGATTAGATGAGTAATTAATATCTATGCGTAAATTTCACCAATATAAAATTGAGTGCAAAATCAATCAATATATACTTACCAACTCTTTGGTCAGGGTGTTTGATGGCTGTATGTTTAAAGACATTGCGCCAGTGGGGTCTTGCAAAATGAGTCTTCACCCTTGTCCCTGCAACTATATCCACACCATTTTTGGCATGGTGAAGAGACTGAAGCATTGTGATCAAAGCTGACCTAGCATCTCCTTCTTCGTACACACTTGTGCAATAGTTGTGAAGCTCAATAACTCCTTCCTTGTCATTCTCTTCCACCTCATTCATCACCCCTTTAAACCATTCAAAGGAACCTTCCTCACGGGTGACCCAGTAGAAATAAGCTCGCTTGGTGGCAAAAGGTTTTCTCTTGTCCTTTTCCACCCCTCCTTCTATATCTTTATGTGGCTTGATGTTGTTTAGCACGTCTTTGAGTATGCTTATCAAAGGGGTGGCACCAATTCCTAGCCCTACCAGAAGAATTACATCATAATTTTTGTAGTCCTGTGCTGGAGCTCCATAAGGTCCATCGATTAATAGCTTTGGCATTCTGCAATTTATTTTAATTTCACACGAATTAGAAATTGGTCATTTTGCCAATTTTAGTATCGTACAATTAGAATTACATACCTTGGTTTGTTGTTGCCTTGTAGCATATCAGCTCGTAGAAGACCACTTTGGCCTTCACTTGCTGGTTGACATGCCTGCATCAATCATATTGATATAGTTATTAATAGGAATTTTTTTCGTGAACAACAACAATTTGAATTCTCCAAATAAAAAGAACAAAGTGTTCTCTCATGCAAAATTCACCTTGGCGAAAACACCCTTCAGTTGTGATGTCCAGTCACCCAAAGTTCGAATGTGAACACTTAAGTAGTCATCTCCCGGAGCTGATGTAATAGAAAAGGGATGCCTACAAAATAGATATCAATACCACACAATTAAATGAACTTTGTTCATGATCAATGTCCTCATATGAATTGTACGTAATTATATAAGAACAAAAAAAAAAATGAACTTAAACAGGTGCATACCATTCAAATGGGGAGACATCTGAACAGTTAACGTATATATACTGGCCACTAGAGTATTTAAATCCTTGTGGTTTAGACACATGCAATGCTAGCACATTTCCTGGGTACACAGCAACCTGAAACATTTATGATTAAAATTTCATTTAGTGACTCCACAATTGATGATAAAACAGAGGAGTGAAGTTGTTTAAAATGTATGTACCTTGAGAATCCTCACTGATTTGTAGCCAGACCTAAACGCACGGAGTAACCTTTCGCATGCGTATAGTATCATGGGAACGGCGAGATACATCCATGTCTGTTGTTTAACAAATTAAATTCATCAATAAACAAGTTTCTTTTGCAAGAGAAAGGAACAGAGAATAAATTAAGGTGTATGTTTGGTTTGAGAGAGACCATGCACGTACCGTTTTCTTGTACCATTTCTTGCTGAGGTATAGGAAGTAACCGTGAATGATGAAAAGCACATAGACGATGACAAAAAGGTGGTGGGAGTACCAAAAGGCATTGAAACCGGTGAGCTTCTTGAGGGTTTTGGGGAGTTTCAGCCTGTTCCTTCGGAACCATGGTTGAGCCAAAATGAAGGCTATAGCCATAAGCACCACCATCACCACCCCGGTCCATCCCTCGGTCCCTTTCACGAACCACCAATAATTGCTGGGCCTCTTATCCCCAAAAAATTGTTTCATGGGTTCGTATTCTTCGTCCGTCGCATGTAACAACCTTGGGAAGTCACACGTCAGATGTGAAATCGCATGCAATCCAACCCCAATTGCAATGCCAAAGGCTACCACCTACATAAATGTTCCAAGTTAGTAATAGTAGCTCAATTTAATTAAAAAAAAATGTAATAATAGCATACTCTCTAACACACTCTTTTCACTATCAGTTGAGATTTATTGAAAATCAAGTAATTTTGTGAGTCTGATAACCTCATACTTAACAAGTTTCACTCATGATTAGTTTTCTATAAATTTTAACTCAATAGTTGTGGGTCTACTCTAGTTATACCTTGTGAAAGTTGATGTTGTCGTCAAAGGGAATGATGGCTCCTAGTTTGGTCCTGCTCCTGAGCCAAGTAATGGTGTTTCTGCAGACAGGCAACAAGATCAAGGCCATGTTGAACTTGGTTGTTTCAGCACCGCCCTTGGCTACTGTGACACAGTATCCCATGACATCGAACACAGCACGGTGCTTGTATTGGATGAACTTCCAAGTGAAAAGACCAGCGCAAATGGAAAGCCACAGGGCTATGACCCAGAGGCGTTTCCAATTGTCCTGCACGAAGTATGCCAGTGCCCGAAAGCCTCGCTTGATGGGGTTGTACTCTTTTGTAGGGACTAGTTTCTGGCTCAGCATTTGGCTCAGTACCCTGCTATCTGTGGTTATCTGTGTTGATTGCGCTGGGGCTTGCAGAAGAAGCATTTCCAAGTTGTATAACTGCATGAGACCATACATTTACGTTAGGAAACATGTTTCATAATAATTTAGCTTTTCATTCAAAGGACATAAACAAAATAAGAGTCTTCCAAGTCTCAACAAATTGATAATGAAAAAATTATGATAAGTTTATTAATTTTTAAAATAATTATCTTAAAATAATTCAAACAATAATTTATAATTAAATAACAATATAAAATTATTTTACAACGTAAACATTCATCTCTTATTTTTAAGAGTAAAACCATGATCTCATCAAGTCAGAGGATAAAATACTCTACTTCTGGTCATTCAATTTAACAGTCCTTATCATATTATCATAGTTGGTGTGAACCAAAATTTAAAGAATAGTTATTAGTTAATGTATTGTTAATAATTTCTTCATATATCCGAAATATTATTTATTAACAAAAAGTTGCAGCCTTTTTCACTTAGGATGGTCCAGTTTTAATGAGGCCTTAGCTTGTTATGAATTGGAAGATGAAATGGGCTGTACCCAGCGAAGGTGCTAAATGGCCGACCCCAAACACTCGGGGATTTTCTTCCTGCTGCATATAGTATAATTCTTCATACACCCAATAATGAGCGAAAAATAAAAAAATACCCTTATATACAATAGATACGGATTAGTAATTCGGTCTTAAACTTGACACCTTCTAGTTACTAATACAACGCTCTAATCAACTAAGTTAATAAATTAATTATATTAAAAAATAATTTATACCATTATATATAATATTTTAAAAACTAATGTATATTTAATACATATATAAATTTATATAATAAATTTTATAATAATTAATTTTAATCTAATAATATATTTTTTTATATATAAATTTTTATTATATCTATAATTTTTAATTAAATGTATGATTTTTATTAACAATCCATGTCAACTGTACATAAGGTATTTTTTGTTTTCTTTTAGTATTCATTGGGTGCAAAAGAAAAGCAACCCGAATTGGCCAGAAACAGTGAAAGAGCAAAAGAAAAAGCACCGAATGTTAATGGCCAATGATGCATCGTACCTACCAAGCATATAAGAATATAAAAACAATGACAAAAATTAATCATATAAACACCACCACCAAACCACTTATGAGGGAATTTTTTCTAAGTGAATATCTTAATTTGTTTTGACTTTATCCATGTGTAAAATACAAACCTCAATGTATCCAAGGTTGTCTGGATCCAGTTCCTCCATGATAAGGGCAGCATATTCCTCTGCACGATCTTTTAACTTTGACAGCTTATTGGCTGAAGCGCTTAAGGTGATAATCTGCAAAAATGAATCATACAGCAAATTTCACGCCTCCACAAGTCTCCAATTAATAAATAAGCACTCTAATAACACATTGAAAATTAGAATTTTAATTTGAAGTCATTAGGCATTTATGGTCTAATGGTCGCTCAGTCAGTAATAATTGAGCTTTTTCCTTCTCTTTTAAGTTCATGAATCAGGATTTGTGTATAACTGTACATCAAATAATAATAAAAGTAAATTTTAATTTGATGATAAACTCTTACCTCTTTTATTTCTTCTTCATTAATTCGTCCATCAGCATCTTTGTCCACCCTGACATGAGTTAGGTTTATAAGTAACCAGAAGTGCATGTATACCTAATCAAAGGTTATTTAATTGATGCTACGTAATTTGGCTAAAAGATGTGATTTTATTTTGGATAAGAAATGCATATATACGTAATTCCTCAAAATATGGCTGCTTTCCATTTATATTTTTCTTGTAGTCAACCAACCTAACCATTGATCAGTTAATACATTACTGTTTATTTTAATTCGTTCATTTGTCGCTATATGACTCCTACTTTGTTCATGAGAATTTTGAATAGTTGGTCAAATAATTAGAACAAAAAAAAAAAAGTTTTATGGACGTTAATGATATAACTTTTTTTTGCATGAACTATATATATATATATATATATATATATATATATATATATATATATATATATATAACATTTCATCCTATTGAACAAAAAAAAAGTATTGAATTGTAACTTCAAATAATATGCATGCTTTTAATTTTCTAAAGGAAGATTAAAGAAAACAACTATAAGCAGATACAAAATTAACTTTTTATTTATAGTTTAATTAAATGCAAAACAGTTGCATGGGATCAGCATTCTTGTATCGCTATTCACTGTACTCATCATAAGACTTTCTTGTCAAACCCTGCTACATTTTAATCAAATAATTAATAACAGTGTTGTATATATACGACAAATGATTTCACATGCAGATTCCGTGAAACGCGGTTTCGAAATCTTATATAGAAAAATTTATAAACGAACTCCACACATTAATCGTTACGATTTTCTGTCATCATTTGAAAACTGAGCACCCTACTTAGACAATAGACATTGGTCCAACTTAGAAATATTTCTATATCTACATGTTGAAGCCAACAAAACAACGTACCCGTCTCTTTCATGCTGCCTAATTAAATTAAAAAAAAATGATATAATCTCTTCTGGCATTCATATCCTGATTAAGTATTTTTTAAATACAAAACAATGAGCTGTGCTGTATTATTTGTTAGATATTTTTATAACATGAGCTTCCTAATGAAAATGAGATTATAATTAAATAAATAAAAGAAGAAGATGCTGAAATGAAGTCTTACATGTCAAAAAAGGTCTGAAGCCGTGAATCAAAACTCTGGTCTGTAATTTGCTCCCAAAATTCACGCAACTGATCCTTCGTTATGGAAGCTGATGTTATCCCTCGACGACGAGCTAATGCATCAAATAACTCACCGGCAAACTCCTTCGATTCGGTCATCCCTAGTTGCCACCAAAAATTAGTTCTAGCTAAGAAAAGTTTCTTGATGCAAAAGCAAAATTTACGAGTTTAGTATATACTCGGAGTATATTCTCAAACAATTAAAAATCATTTCGATATACACTACCACAGTGATATGTAATAATATTTTTGGCCTAACACTTAATAAAATATTGTTAAAAACTTTTAATAACATTTAAAAAATGTCATTAATATATTTTTATAATATTTATTCAAATATTGTATGTAGTTTATCGCTCTTAATGTTTGATAATATGAGCATATTGAATTTAAGGTTTTTATATATACCTATGCACTGGCTAAAGCGAGCCTTGGGGAGCTTTGCATCGATGGCAAACTCATCGAAGCGCTTCTCAACCTGCGACCAACCTTCCGTGCCTGCTTTGGTCATGAACTTAAGACCACGAAGGGCGCGCGCAGCACCGGATTTGCTGCGGTCAACCCTATCGAAGGCCTTGTTTGATGTCATGCGCTTCAGTTCCCGCGACACCTGTCTCAGGCGATCGGAGAACGACGACGGCCGCATCTCGAGGCGGCTGGCCAGGAACGCCGTCTCGGAGTCGCCGCCGCGGATGTTCTGGACCGAAACGGCGTCGTCGCGGACATCCAGTGTGATCTCCACCATCTCCTCGTCGTCCTTGATCCTCGCGCTTTTGTTCTTGCTGCTGTTTCTTTTGTTGGAAGAAACCAAAGGCCCACTCAAAGGCCCGCTGAGAGGCCCGCTCAGTGGGCCGCTCAGAGGCCCGCTGAAGCCCACTCTCTTTCTCCGGCTTCCCGTGCTCTCCGTCTCCGACCATGACTCGTGTTGGTTTTCGTGAATCTCCATGTTGCTACTCTAATTCTCTTCACTCCCAACCTATGTTTTTTTTGTAATTTATGATCGAGAAATTCTACGGTATTGGATGCGGGAGAGTGGGAGCTATAAGTTATAAACCAATGATTTGTGTTATTTTTGTTTTCCTTTTTGAACTAGAAATGTGTGGAAGGCTTGGGTGGAGAGGGTTTGAGGTTATACATGCTGAGAAATTGGAGTGAGGGGGGAAAGTGTGTATGTGTATATAATATATAATGCAAGGAGAGAGTGTGTGGTGCATACGTGGCTAGGTTGGTTAAGGATGAAAAATGATATATAAAATTGTAGTAAATGAGAGGTGGGATATGTCAGTCAAATAATGGGGGAGGTGAATCAAGGGGCGCATATGGATATTGTTGTGTGCTGGTTTTTTAATTTGGGCGTGTTAATTAGTTGACAAAGACACGGTGGAGGAGGGAAGAGTTGTTGGGATTCAAAGGCCTTCTCCTTCTGTTCAAACTTCAAACCATTTCGAATATACGGTACTTTTGTTTACGTGTAGAAACAGCTAAGGTGCATTTTGTCATTACAAACAGAAAGGAAGCACAAAAATTCCACTTTCAAGTGCCAAGATAGGCCAGACGAGTGAAAACGACACAATTATTGTCTCCTTCTGGGCTATTTAGAACACTAAGTGGTTACATTAAAAGTCAATGCATATGAGTCTGATTTTAATTTACTTCTGATTATATCATCTTGCACGTGTGTAAGTTCTATTTAACGTTTCAATTAACTACATTACTCATCAGGAATTTTGTGCTAAGAAAGCTACCGAAGAATTTCATATAACATGAGGATACATCAGATATCAGACATGTCAACATTCGAGTTTGTAGTTAAATACTGGGAGTAATAACTATTAACAATACTATTGCTGAGATACATTTGTATACGGATAAATTTGGTGGGCTATATATATCTTGGTTATTTGCTATTTATTGCTCATCGATCTGTGATAAATTAATATTGCATAATCAAGAGAATTCTAATGTAACTCTTGGTACCGTATATTAATATATATTTTTGTTTGCCTTAAATATATATATATATATATATATATATGAATTGAATATCTACATATCACAAATATCTGTTTCATGTAACGTACACCCAAAAATAATCTAATAATTATTTAGATAAGAATATTTAAATATATTTTTAGTAAAGGAAAAAATAAATTAAATTGTTATTTTATTTTGAAAAAATATTAGTATAATGAAATATTAGATTGGTTAAAGATAATTATAATTAAAGATAATAAAAATAATAAATAAATAAAGATCAATTAAACAAATTTTAAATTAATTATAATTTTTATATAAGAATAGACAATTTATTTTCTTAAAATTGGTCTCTATTACTGGATTGTTCAAGGAATGAGAAAAAGAAAAAAGAAACAAAAAAAAAATTTCGACGCGCAATTGGTAGAAGAGAAAATAAAATAAAAAAGAACACAATTTTTTTACGTAAAACAATATTTTCAAAACTTTCATGACTCTTAAAAATGTGTTTTTGTATTCTTGATATAAATCTGAGTATTTCAATAAACTTCATCGAGAATTCGTTAGGCATAACTTCAACGTCTTAAGTTATTTTAATTATATATACAAGGTCTGCTATAGTCATTTTTAATTGACGGTATAATCACAAATTGTGGGACGATGCTTATTGCTTTTTCTTGTTCACGAGTTAATAACCTGCGAGGAAAATATGGTGTTGAGTTTCTTGATTTTATATGTAGTGGCCTCGATTCCTTTCGAGATTGGCTAAAAGGATTTTAAATATTGTAATTACACACAGCGAAGTTCGTTTCCTCTAAAGTCGTTGTTACACCATATATATATATATATATATATATATATATATATATATATCGGTGCATTGGTTTATATTAGAACGTTTTTATATTCATAAGCAAAAGTACTTTAATTGGGTGAAAGTGGTTAAAAAAATTTGGCATTTGAATGGAATATGCATACGCTACTAAAAAATTCCAATACTTTATGCATGTATATATATAAATGTATAGGGTTACCTTGAACTTGCTTTCCGAATTGTGTTTCAATGGGTCTGTGTCCTGCATTTAACTGATCATATATGTATACTTATATGTTTAATTATAAACAGGTGTGATGCATTGCTAAGTTGTGTTATTAACTGATGTTACCAATTTTATAAGGTTTAGGGATAATATTTTATAATTATGTGTGTTGGTCATTATTTTTTGGGGAAGAAATGAGGATATATATATTCTATTTTGAGAAATTAATGAGATACTTTCATTTGAAATGATAATTAGATTTATTATAGATATTGCTATTTGAGATGAGAAAGAGATCATGAATACTCCATTTATGATGGAGAAGACACTAGGATGTGTTGCATGAAATTTGAGTTCAAAGGTCTTTTGAAATATATGAGATCTACACAGATCTCGAGAATCAAATAATTGAGTTTTGTAATTATGGTAATCACTAAGTTGTGACTGTCATATTTATTTGAATATTTAGAGGTATTTTTATTTATTTAAATATTTTATTTATTTAAAATTTCATGAATTATGATTGTTTTTAATATGATTTTTATTGGTGTGTAAATATATAATCTTATTTTAAATTCATTGCAGATACCATTGTTGATTTTTTGGATTACCGAAGAAAAAGTTGTTGAGTTTGAGCCTTTGAGGAGACTTGAAGACATGGGTTTCTTAATTACATTTATTTTAGTTCATTAGTACTTCAGAATGAGGCGCAGGATGCAACTACTTTCGTTATATCTTTAGCGTTCATTTAATTTAGATGCTCATATTTTGAGAACAATAGTTTTATTTATGTAAAAACTTTTTATTTGACTTTATGTATTATACATGAGGTATTTTAATACTAAACATATTTTCTATTTTAACAATTTTTTTTGGAAGAGGAATTTAACCGTTCTATTATAACAAAATTTATATTTTCAAATAATTCTCATTAAATTCTAATATAATAAACAAAAGTTAATAAAATTTGAATTCTCTTTTCTTTTATTACCATGACATTGGTGTATAATATTCATTAATATTATTGATGGATGACTAATATCTAAAGGAGTATCCACTCCCTCTAGACTTAGGATTTTATGCAATAACATGACATTTGTTTCTCATATTGAACCTAAAAACATGGATGAAGTATTACATGATGAGCATTGGTTGTTGGCTATACATGAAGAACTAAATCAGTTTAAAAAGAATGAAGTGTGAGATTTAGTCCCTCAATTTGGACAAAAGCTCCATAGTATGCTATGAATACAAAAAGTCTGGACACATCAAGTCGAAATGTCTAGATTCCACCATAGCATATCCTTTCTCCAAACCTATCCATAATTTCAAATCTGAAAAAAAGGAAGCCTAAAGCCCAAGTCCAATTTCCTTAATGACCTTGAGGACAAGGTCCTAGTGAACCTGCTGACAATGTTAGAATGGACTTAAAGAGACTCAAATATTATCCTTTTATATTGTATGGTTTTATTTTATGTTTCTTAAATTATAAGATTGTGTCGCTTGTAATTTGTGATGTATGTTTTTTAATAAAAATCAGGTCATGTGGATCAACTAATAACTCACTGATTTGACCATTGATCCAATGATGATGATGATGATGATAAATAACGATAATTGTCAAGTGAACCTAGAATCAATAATCATCAACAATTACTAAGTCATAGTAGTTGTCACCTAAACTCGATTCTTGAAGGTCCAAATAGATCCATATGAAGTAGATCAAGGAATTTTAAAGTAGAAATAATGTTTTTACTTTCAAAAGAGTTTTAACTTATTTTCCCTTTTGACAAGTTTCTCACAATATATTTTTCTCAAATTTGAGTTTTGGAATACCAATTATTAAGTCTTTTTTAACTAGATAATTGAGCATGGAACCTGAATGATCACTTTCTTTTTCTCTTTCAATCATGTTTTTTCCATTCATAAAACTCGAATTAATTAAAGACTTTCCTTAAGGCGACTAAATTCAAGATCACCCATACCAACAACTTGTTGGTAATTTTAATTCTCTTTAAAAAATAATTAGCATGAGATTGCATTAAATTAATTAAAGTTTATGATTTAATACAGGAATTTTGGACTTTGACCAATGGAAACTGTTACTCGTTGGACTAGATGTTACGTCTATTTATTTTATACTTGTATATCTAATATTTCAACGATTGAACGTCTACTTTTCCATGCGCAGCAAGGCACCCTAAATTAAATTATTTTATTTACAGTTAATGTGTTTGATAGTTACATGTATTAATTAATATACTATGGTGTTTGCAAACAACCCAATTGGGAAAAAGTTTGGCGTACAACAACCTATTCAATTTAATGGGGGAAAAAAGATAAATGTAAACATAATAGATAAATATGAAATGATAGCACATGAGTGATGACGATAATAGTATATGTGACACTAATGTTAGTGATTATAATGATGATAATGATAATATAATAATGAAAGAGGGATGGGGTTGGAGGTGAGTAATGATGATAGTAATAACAATATTAATAATGATAATAATGATAATAATAATGGTGGATATGATAATAATGATAATTTTATAAAATTATTTATTATTGAATTTTAATCCCAATGATTTACTATTTTTAATTTTGATTAATTTGTTCTCATATGAAATGATGTAGCTTGCATTGTTGTTATGTGCGTTGCACTCTCTTACAAGATGACCATAGCAGTCACAAGTTGAAAAATTCAGTGTAACCCCATGTATTCGACTCAATATATACTAATAGCCTTAAAGCAAAACCTTGCCTACCACAAGATTGTTAATGTCAATCTTATGCACACCCTAACAAAGCTACCTAGCTCGTCGGATATCCAATGTGTTATTGTGAATCTTGATAAGTTACCCTACAATTGATGTTAAGGCTAATTGGATTTTGTCGTCATAATGTATAAGATTCAACCCTAGGAAACAAATCCAAACCAATGCCTTGTCAATGTTAACTACCAAGATAAATTCACGTGTCCATGTTTGCTCCATGAAATAATGGTGGAAGATCATCCATGGGTCGTCGTCCATTACCATCCCCTGATCATCTTCATCATCAAATTTTACCATAAAGAAATAATTTCTTATGCCCATGATCACAAAATCGCAATCATGTTTTGATTACCATTCTCGTATGGTATGCAAACAAATATTTTTCCCAAATAGTTTGACGAGTAGGGAATTATGTCAAAGAGTGTAAAGCCCCTTAAAATTTGAGTATGCACCATGCACCATTGATTTTAAAAGATTGCCATCTTCATACTCAATTATTATTGGAAGATTTTCCTTGAGTATATATTTACCTTTGATCTAGGAAATGTCATTAATTGTTTCTCCTAACCATATATTTGAAGTAAAATCCTTAATTGTATGCTAACGTTGTGGTTAGGTGGTTCGTTTTCGGAGTTAATTAGCACCACTCTTAGAGTCTGTAGAGAAAACAAAATCCTAAAACATTTTATGTCTTTAATTTATTTATATTTAATAATAATGAAGACAATTACTATATCTTTAATTTACTTTTATTGAAAAAAATTATTTATTTTAAAATGAGTTTAATGGTCATGACCGTTAAAATAGTTTTATATAATCATACAATCACAAATCATGATTAATATGACTTTTAAAATAATTATCATAAAAATCAACAATTTTATTATATATAATATATTATGATTGAATAAAGGTGTAAAATTTTTTACATTATTGATGTATAATTTTTTCTCTTTTAAACTATTTGTAGTGAGAAACTTGCCATTAGAGTTTATATTATAAAAAATAGTTGAATTTTTGTGTGTGCACTTTTTTCTTAAAATATAGTTGGCGTCGTTCTTAATTCCTCTTTTTAAGTTTTAAATTTAAATTATTTTAAATATGTTTTATATAATTTAAATTTTTTATTTTAGTTAAAATTTTAGATTTTCCTTAAATTAATTATGAATGTTGCTCTCATAATTTTAAATGTTTTTATCTTTTCTTTACCTTTTAATCTTTTTTCCTGAATATAAAGTATCCGTACCATAATACGTAAATAATTATATCTAGCTAACATGGAAAAAAGCTTTATTTCAGATCAGCCAAAGACAATAAAGACGACCAACATGGAATTAAAGTGGTGCAACTCAAAGATTGTATCTCATCCCCTCTCAAAATAAATCTGAATATTTACCCAATCCGCAAGACAATGAACACAGTAAGAAATCACAAAAAAACTTGTAAAAACCATTCAAAGAAGTAAAAAACAACTAAAAGGGATGAATAAAAAAGAGAATAATATGACTTAAAATAAGCTAAACATGGTAAGAAATTAATATCTACCTCGAATCTATTATTAAACACAAATGGCCAAAAACTAAACTCCTACCAAAATCTATTATATTAAACAGAAATGGCCAAAAATATAAAGCGAACAAGTCAATAGGAGCTGTTTAAAAAAGCAAAAAAACTTGACAGTCCTACGCCTGCAAAAAAGTAGTAGAGAAACGTAAATCAAGATTTTAGAATAAAATAGAATAAATTATGATTTTGGTCAACAACGAATATGGGGAGTAAAAGACAGGTGGATTTAATGTTAAAAAAAAAACTAACTTCAAGTAAAAAAGGAAAAAGAGGATGCTTAATCGAGTGTTCCATTCAATAGAATCGAAAAATTAGACGCAATATTTAGCACTTGTTATTGCTGCATTGTATTTGTATGGATTGATGGGCCATGTGAAAATGTATTGGAAGACAGCTTCGTACATGGTTTCCCCATTCACAGACGTACCATAACCTTTTTAGCACTTCGTCCAAATAGAACTTGAAGTCAATCAAGGATAACCCCGGGAAAGTGGGGTATAAACTGTAAACTCAAACTGGATAAATTGATAATTTGTGATGACTTTAATCCACCATTGCTTTTATGATTTTAACTACGACTTATCGTTGAACGGATTGATTAATTAGCAATTTAAAATTTACTTCTGGGCACGAGAGACAGCATTAATTGCACCATCGTGTCGCTGACCCAGACTGAGAAAAAGTCAGATATTTCTTTGACTTTCTTGTTGTATGATAAGTAAATAGTTTTTGGGTTGATTTCGATATTTATTTTTAAATGATGTGATTTAAGATATTTTGTAGTGTATTCAATTTAATGAACACACAATAAAAAAAAATTAAAAATTATATATTTAAAACATTTACTATAGTGATTATATTAATATTTATATATAAATTTGAGTTCTTATTATTGAATGAAAATACTTTAAAATTACTTTTACTTTTATATGACTTATTGTCTTATCCTAGAATAAATATATACTTAATTTTAATTTTAAATGTTAGTATATTATCTAAATTTTTCAAAAATATTTATAGATAAACCAAAATTTAATATTATTATAATCTTAATTTTAATTTGGTTTTATATTTTGACACATGATATCAATAAAAATGATATTTTTTAATTCACATAATTTATTTCTCCAATTTTCTCCTTACTTTTAGAAGTCATAGTGCTTCATTGTTTTATTTGATATAGTACAAAGATCTACTATTTTTCATTTTTATATGAATTTTATTTAAATTTAAGAATACTTTTGCATTGAAGAGGCTTCAACTTAAAACTACATGCAAATTACTAATTTTTTCTACAACTATGTTTATTTTAGTGGGATAAGAAACTTGCTAGTTATTTCCTTAAAAGCAATGGTTAAAAAATAAAAAATAAAAACTTTTATCACACATTCTTATTGCATTTTTAACTTACAAAACTAACGTGTAAAAATCTCGTTAGAAATGTATTAATAATATTTTTCAATTTCTTTAATTCTAAATAAGCGTTTTAAAGTATTTGATTAAATAAGTGTTCGTGACCATTTGGGTAATTGGATTTCAGGTTTTTCAGGAGCTTGTGGGACATCAACTAGCATTAAAGCTGAGTTGTTCCATGGTCTCAAAAAAGTTTAGAATGGCGTCTACAAGCTTATTATTTGTGAATCCAATTCAAAAAAAGCTTTGCAATTAGTTCGCAATAACTCTGAGAAATTCTACCCTTATTTTCCTTTAATAAAGATGATTCGGAATCTACTAGCTCTTGATTGGAAGGTATGCTTGAAGCATATTTTTCGTGAAGTTAACTCTTGTGCAGATTGACTTTGTAAAGTATGAGCTAATCATGAAGATATGTTTATGTCTTTGATGCATTGTCCTCTCTTCCTTTAACTTCCCTTATTTTTTCTGATGTAATGGGAGATTGGGAGTTATGCACGTTAGGTGTTAGTTTTCAATTTTTATTTTTCTGATGTATAAAAAAAGCATTTGATTAGCATTTGCCAAAATACAAACCTACTCCATCCCCCTAAAATTTTAATTTACAGTCAGAAAGAGATAAATTAATAAAAATTCTAAACTGAAGCTTTCCACGTATGCTTTTCGAAATTCAACATTTTCTGCCTCTTGAACTATTTGTAGTTAGATTAATTATTTTTCATAAAACAAACAACCTTTTTTTTCGTTACATTTTGTCCCAAACAGAGCATTACATTGTAAGATCTTGTTAAAATGGCAAGAGTATGAAACATGAACCACGCAGTCAAGCACGCACTTGGGGTTGTACTCAATGGATGTTGTTTAAATGTCAATGGAGTTAGGATGAAATAAAGGAAATAAAAGACACTAATGTTATAAGCCTTAGCGAAACACAATTTGCATGAGTGTGTTTATACTTTATATGATCTTTGATGGATCTCAATATAAAGGAGCCAAGATATGTTTCCACCTTTGAGTTTCACTTACTCGGTTGGAATTTGAATTTTGAAGGGTTTAATACTTCATATTTCAGGATTAGACGATTCTGAAAATGACGAGCACTAATGACCACTTCAAAGAGACGGAGTAAAAGCGCGTTAAGACGGTCAAAAGCAAAACGACTGTGTGCGTCACACAGACACGCTAGCTCAACACAACACAACACGATCTATTAGATTTTAGATTTAATAAGTAATATGCTCATCGTTTTTTGAGATTTAATAGTATATAATAATTAATATTCTATAAGTTCTAATTTAATCTCATAAGTCTGGGGTTTAAGTCTTATCTATAATGATTCTATCCGTCTTTAATAAAATTATTTATAGTTACATATGATTTACATAAAAAATCTTTTTTTTTTATTAATTTTCTTATTTTATAAGAATCTTGTTAATTAGTGTCCTTAGAACATTAATTAATAAACTAAAAAGAATAAAGTCTTTAATGTAGAGATTATATGAGAATGTAAAAAATCATAAATAATATAATTTTATGTATCCTAATAAAAAAATCTTTTTATTTTTTTAATCAATGTTCTAAAGACAAATCTTTTCGACA
>PYAF01005999.1:187917-206349 GCA_007407185.1 Glycine tomentella
GACTTTTCTTTTTAATTCACAAACAGTTATTGTTTATCGAGTAATTTTTTATAGTAATTAAGAATATTTTTATAAATAAAAAAGTAGCACAAGATAATTCAGAGGGAGTTTTATAAAATGTGATATTTTTTCAATAATTATAGAGGAGTGCTAATTACACTCTCTCTTATATTTTTTTTTTCTAATATTTCTTTTATGATTGATTAAAATTTGTTAAAAGTCATTTTTTTTTTGGTGGTTCTCACTTATCATTAATGATTTATCTCATAATTTAAATATGAAATCCACTAAAAAATTGGTAGGTTAATTTTTATTTTATTGCAAAATTATCATTCCCACATAAATACCACTGTTGAATAAGTCTACAACAAAATTGTAGTTTTGTTACACCTATAATGAAAATAAATTAAGCAATGAAATACAATTTGGTTGTATAATACAACAAAATTGTATTTCTATTATTTTATATTTTTACCCTATATGTGCAATGGAAACATGACTTTGTTATATAATATGCACAAAAAAATTGTATTTCCATTGTTGAACAACAACCACCCTGACACCACAAATCTGACCATCATCCAAAACACACTGACAACAATAACGCAAACAATAAAAACCACCCACAGAGTCGTCAATCACCTACGCCACCGTCGCGTCGCGATCACCACCATACCAACAACATCATTGCGTAACCAAACAACACCCCAACAAGGTACCTCTAGCACCACTGTGCGCAAGCCATCCCACCATGGCTACACCCAAATCTCATTCTCAACCGCAAGAACAGCCATAAAGATCCACGCAGGACCCCAATTTTATCACCCTCCACACTTGCTAGACACGGCCACCAAAGCCACATAACCAACATGATCCCCATTTGAAATTTCGGCCATGAGGGGTGATGGTTGTGGGTTGGTGCGGTTTGGACGTGGGTAAGGAGAGGGGGTGAGAACAATTAAGTGAGTGGGCAGAAGAGGAATTTTACATAATTTGGTAGTTCCAATAGCAAAGTTGATAGTGGCAATAGCAGTCCCCATTTTAAGGCCCATTCCATTCGTATCTGTTTGCAAGTCTTTAGCGGGTTATGAAGTCAGAGCCCAGCCGAGAAAAGTAATGAAAAAAGGTCCAAAACATCTATATGAATTGTAGCTCTTTTTTGGTATTTAATTAACTGTAACTTTCGTTGTGAGTAAATTTTAATCAGTTCTTAGTATACTTTCTGTCAGGAAACGGGGAAAAACTGTAGTGGGTCACTGAAGAAAATATAAAAATACATAGTGGAGAGAGGCTAATAATTCAATTAAGAAGAATATAATAAGCAGAAGACCACGACGAACCAAAAAGAGCCTGTGTTTACGGACACAAGGATGAGGAAGCATAAAGCAGAAATAGTTTACTAATTCCTCTTATATAAATTCATTTCTGACAGAATTTTGCATTGGATTCTTTTTTCATATTTTGTTTCCCTCCTTTGCTTCGTCTCTTTGTTCCTTGTCCTAAATACTCTGTCTATTCATATACGATATTCTTTATTCTTAGTCTTCAATTATGTATCATTTGAGCCTTCACCGCATTATGGGCCCTTCACTTCCCTTTCTGGTATAATAATAACGGAAGAAAAAAAAAAATACTGTTCTACTAATAAAGGATAGTAAGATTTTATTTTTATGCTTCGCCCTAAGAATGCTCACAAGTTAAGAATTGAAATTTTTATCAAATTGTAGTTGTTATTTTAACTTCCCCAACTTGTATTTTCTAGTAATAAAGAGTTTTTTTAAGCTTTTATTTAAACCTAGAGGTGGATATACGGGTTATCTAGGTCTGTTTAAGTCGATTCACATTGATTTGTGTAATATGCATATAGAATAAATCAAATTGACCAATTAATTAAATAGTTATGATTTTTGTTTAGTTCGTGTTCAATTAACTTATCTTGAAGGCTAATGAACTAATTCATTAGTTGAATAACAAAAGAACTTTCAAAAATATCATATTCTGTAAAAAACAAATAAATAAATTTTATATATTAAACTATAAAGTGAAATGTAAGTTAAAGACCTCAAAAAAAAATGTAAGTTAAAAATATCTACACCATTAAGGTGATCATGTTCCTACCACTTACTGACTTACACTTACGGGTAAAAATAAATTCCATTTCCCATCTCTGAATTAAATTACATTGGTGCTACTACAGTCACTCACTGACACATACCTACGGGTAAAAAAAGTTATTTCCCATCTCTGGATTAAATTACAAATTTACGGCAAAAAGAGAAGTACAAAAGCTTATATTATAGGTTTAACAAGAAGAATTTTGTTTGATACATAAAGTTTGAAATGAGAATTTAACTTTAATCATCACGTATATATTAACTTTAATCTTAACCACTAGACCGATATTAGTAGATTTTAGCAAGAATAATAATAAAGTTTTTTTTTCTTCTTGTCTCAAATCTATTATATCTTTAAAATATAAATGACGTCAGTTTATACCCAGGTACAACTGATTAGTTCAGCTTTGTTGAACGCTACAGCGTCAACAACAAAATTTATGGGAATGCGACACATAGCAAGTTTTGCAAGCAGCTGTCAAGACCACAGCATTCTCGGTGGTTAAATCAGACATTCATACGTGTAATGTCTACGTTGTTGTTAATATCACCATACTTTCTTTCCCATAATAACTTATAGCGCATGAGCGTCTAAACTAATTTACAAGAGGACAACGTAGGCTAAAAAAGCATTCTACTACTACTACTACTACTATTATTATTATTATTATTATTATTATTATTATTATTATTATTATTATCAGCACCCTTCCAACAAACAAATCGTGGATACTATTTTCAACAAGAACACACTTGAGACTGAATAATCAGTACAAAATCATGTGGGGAGAAGACTAACATCTCATTATTAAACAATCAACATCTTGCTTTAGCCGTTGATGCTTGTCTTCACGTGATATGATGAGAAAAAAAGTTTCTGAGTGTAATTAGCATATTTAGTTAGGTGAATCTAAACGTTTTATATTTATTTTTAGTACAATAGTCCTCATATAAAATTCCTAAATTTCAATCACAGACACACAAAAGTCTAAATCATTAAATAGATCTATTTAAAAACATAGATTTCTCTAAAAATTTCTCGAATTTGTCCCCACCATACGGATCCCTGTTGTAAATAATAATAATAATAATGGGGTTAGAGAAATCTTATAGAATCGCCCGATAGCGTTAGGCAAGGCCAACAAAAACAGGACCCCACTATCTACTTTTACATGGTCTTGATTAGGTGACTTTTTATTTTTAGCTGCTAAAAAGTTTTATTCAAACTTCAAATTCTCAAGAGACCTTGCTTTTGATGAATGATGAATCCTCAACTTAAGGCTAAAAAGGAAGGGGGATCTGAAAAGTGTTTAATCACAACGAGCGGGAGAAAAGCCCAATAACTTTGCTTTTTTCTGACAAAACAACCTAAAATAGCAGATAAGACAAAAGAATTAAGTCAAAGTGAAAGGAGGGAAAGCCTTTGCCTTTGCCAGTGTTATGCTATGCATTAACGGTGGTGTTTGTTTTGTAGGGTAGAATAGAAATGTAGAATTCATTATGGTGAGAAGACATAAGAGTGTATGAACAGGGAAGTAAAGAAGGACCAGTACAACCACAACTGCCAGGTTCAGGGGTTCCTTGGAGTAGCATTAAAGACACTGTTCCAGATCTTCTCTCACACATCACCACCCAAATGACAATTCTTGAAAAACCAATGCAACATCAAAAAGAAAATAAAGCTAACTACTTTTTTTTATAAGAGGAAAGCTGCATTGATGTCTTGATGACTTTTAGTTAGAACAAGAACAAAAAAAAACAAAAAAAACAAATGGGTTGTGGTGGTTCTGAGCATGTTACCATGATCTTCATCATCACCATCTTGATGCTCGTATCATCACAAAGCACCAACATTTTGACTGTGGCTGGTTCTCTATTCAATGCAGTTGGAAGCTTCCAGGTTCATGGCCTACCAGAGATGTATTTCATTGAAGAGAATGACGAAAAGCTGGTTAAGAAAATCTCAGGAATAGATGAGAATGAAGAGAAGCAAGCCTTAATAGTGGAGAAGTTTAGATCCTTGCTTGGACTCAAGAGTTTCCACACCAAAGTACCATTCAATGGTGATTTGGAGTTTCTCTCTCCCTCACCTTCTCCATCACCTATCATTGAAGAAACTCAGGCTCCAGCTCCAGCTCCAGCTCCTTCTCCTTCTCCTCTTCCACACGTGCACCATCATTCACACCATTCACCACATCATAAGAATCCACCACTTCACCAAACTCATCATGAAGATAGAGGCAGGGCTAAGAGAATACTAATAGCTGTTCTTGTATCTGCTGGAGTTGCTATATTGATTGGTGCTTGTGGGCTATTCTTGGTGTGGAGGAAATTCTCAAATCATACAAAGAAAACCAAAAGGACAATGCCACTATATAATAGCAAGAGCAAAGGAAGTGGAGGTGGTTATCCAAGTTCATCAAGCAAGGTGAGTTTAAACTCAGGACTAGATCTGTTTTATCTTAATGCTTTAGGTGAGGACAGAGAGCAACACTCTTGCAGCTTCAAAAAGACTCGCGAGGATGGTTTAGAATATGATATTGTTAACGGTTCTTCCACGAAGGAAATTGCATCTGTTCATGAAGATGAGGAATCAGTTAAAGGTGAAGGTGAATCTGATGGCGGCAACTCTTCTTCTGGGGATAAAATTATCCCTGAAGATTGCCATTCATCAGACAATGAAAGTTTTCATTCCTTTGTTAATGATTCACACTCAAATAGTAATAGACTCTCCAATGCTTCAGCTTGTAGTCTCAGTGACACAAACTCTCTGTCCCGTCAAAATTCAAGTTCATTACCAAACCAACAATTTCCTAGTTCTCAACATAACTCAATGTCAAATATACAACCTCACCAATCACCAAATAGTGCAAAACATGATCAAGAGAAAGAGATTGAAACCTCTCTCCAATGTCCAAAGACATTCACTTCCCCTCCACCTCCTCCTCCACCACCCCCACCTCCACCATTGCGAATGCCATTATTTTCTTTGCATTCTCTCACTTCTTCCTCTAGACTCTCCTCTCACTCCCCACTTTCCTTGACATCTAATAATTTATCATCTCCGGTAAATTCAGACACTTCCTCATCTTCAAATCAAAGTCCAGAAAAGGAATTGCCTTCTCCAAATAGACCTTACCCTACACAATCTCCTCCCAACATCCCCCCACCACCATGTCCACCTCCATTTCTTATGGGCAATAGTGTCAAAACCCCACCTCCTCCACCTTCACAACTCCCTCAATTTACCCCTCTTGGTAAAGATGGTGCACCATTGCCAAAACTCAAACCACTTCACTGGGACAAAGTAAGAGCAGCACCAAATCGCACAATGGTTTGGGACAAGCTACGGTCGAGTTCATTCGAGTAAGTTCAACTTCATTAGTAATAGCAGTACTTATTTTCATTTTATTTTCTTTGAAGTTCAAGCAATTTAGCATATTATGAATTTGATTTTTATTATCAGTAAATGTTAGTTATTAATTAGAATGTTAATTTTATTAATCGAAAAGGTTGAACCTCCAAACTTTCCCCTATTTTCTTATTCATCAATCATCTAATTCACTTTATATTTTGGTATTATGAATTTGATTCAGGTTGGACGAGGAAATGATCGAGTCTCTATTTGGTTACAATTTGCAAAATTCAATTAAGAATGACGAAGCAAAGAGTAAAACCCCGTCTCCAGGCAAGCATGTACTTGAGCCAAAACGCCTGCAGAACATAACTATACTCTCCAAAGCTCTGAATGCGACAGCTGAGCATGTCTGCGAGGCCTTAATGCAAGGTAAAGTAAAACTCCTAAATTATGAAAATATGCCTCAAAAGAGGGTCCCCTCCACGAGGTTAAATTATTGTTTAAAGTTGTTCCTAACTCCAAAGTGCATCTTGTCATAAGTATATATATATATGATGGAAATTAATAATAATACAAAATGATAACTGTCCCATACTCACGAAATAAAGTAGTATCTTACTCAAGTAATAATTAAAATAATGTAACAATTATTTGTGTTATGACCACTAAATAAAATTGCACACCGACTTTTATTTATTTAGCATCAGTGTTCATGTGCATTTATACCTTATGCTGAAGGAAAATTGATGGTCAAATTAATATTGTCGAAGATCTTATTGATATCTTGAAAACCAGGGAAGGGGTTGTCTTTGCCCCAACTAGAGGCACTAGTGAAAATGGTACCCACCAAGGAGGAAGAGTTCAAGCTCTTCAATTATAAAGGTGACATCAATGAATTGGGGTCCGCCGAAAGGTTCGTGAGGGAAATGCTCGATGTGCCATTTGCCTTTCAAAGAGTAGAAGGCATGCTTTTCAGAGAAACATTTGATGATGAAGTAGTTCACCTCAGGAACTCATTTTCAATGCTTGAGGTAGCCATCAAGGCCAATCACTTAAGATACATTTTTTTTACATCTTTTTTTATTCTATTCTCCAATCAAAATTAAAATTTTACTTCAATAACCTGTATATCAAATGTTTGCATTTAAAAAGGTTAGGTTTAAATATATTTTTGATTTATGTAATTTAGTGTTTTTTATATTTTTTGTTTTTGCAATTTTATTTTTTATTTTAATCTTTGTAAAATGTGTTTGTTTTATTTTTTATCCTTAAAACACTGTCTAAAAAAAAGTTTTGAACAATGATAAAGTGTTATAAAAAAAACAAACATAATTTATAGATATTAAAACATTTTTTTTGCAAAGATAAAAAATAAAAATAAAAACACTAAATCTATGAAATAAAAAATATATTTAAACCAAAAGGTGAACATAGATTACCGAGTAAAACTCCAATTTTTTTAATTACAGAATAACAATAAAATACTCTAGAAAGAATGAAAAAAATGTTTTCTCTTAATTATTGGAGGAGTACGTTAGAAGAGAGAGACAAACACATGAGATTTGTATTTGTCACTCTTTGTGAAGAGTATATAAGTTTTGTTTTACCAAACCAAAGCTTTTTCACCCTCCATTGAAAGCAAAAGAAAGCTTTATGAATTCTCACATTGTCTTTTGTCCCATTACTATTACTATAGGAAGCATGCAAGGAACTAAGATCAAGCAGGCTCTTCTTGAAGTTACTAGAAGCAGTGCTCAAAACGGGAAACCGAATGAACGTTGGAACAATCAGAGGAGGTGCTAGAGCATTTAAACTCGATGCACTTCTCAAGCTTGCAGATGTTAAGGGAACTGATGGGAAAACCACGTTGCTCCATTTCGTTGTTCAGGAGATTGTTCGTTCTGAAGGAATAAGAGTTTCAGACAGCATTATGGGGAAAATCAGCCAAAGAAGTAAGAACAGAACAGAGGAAGAGAAGGAAGAAGATTACAAAAGGATGGGGCTAGAACTTGTTTCTGGTCTCAGTACTGAGTTATACAACGTGAAAAAAACAGCTACCATTGACTTGGACGTTCTTGCAAGCTCTGTGTCTAACCTATCAGAAGGAATGAACAAGCTACAACATCTAGTGGATAAGGGGTTGCATAAGGATGAGAGAAGCATAAACTTTGTGCAGTGTATGAAGTCATTCCTTAACTATGCTGATGGAAACTTGAAGGAGTTGCGTGGAGATGAAGATAGAGTGTTGGCACGTGTGAAAGAAATTACGGAGTATTTTCATGGGGATGTGATCAGCAAAGAAGATGCAAACCCACTTAGGATATTTGTGATTGTGAGAGATTTTCTGGGGAGTTTAGATAATGTGTGTAAAGAACTTAGAAGGTCTAAAGCTTCACGTAGCCCGAATCCTCTTGCTATGCTCCCTTTAGATAGATCATAGATAGACTAGAATTAAACACTGTCTCGTGTGTTCATAGGAATTCATAAAATTTTAAACGAATTGAGTGTAACTTTATTTTGATTTTTTGTGGAGTTTTGGAGTATGTGGATTTTGTATTCTCTGACTTTGCTAATCATATGGAACTTCGTTTGATTAAAACTTTTTTCCTGTTCTTAGGGAATGATTAAGAACAGCCAAGGGACAGATCTTTACAATTTAAAATAAGTGTTGTCCCAAAGGTGTTTTTTTCCTTCTTCTTCTACACTAAGATGTATGTTCCTTGATACATGGATAACAGAATAGGAAGAAAAAAAAGGATGAAAAAAACTGCTCGATCTCACTTTTTTTATTTCATAGAAATGAAAATAGAAACTAACAAAGTAAACATAATAATAATAAGAATAGGAACGATACCATATACATTCGTCAATATTAAGACTAGAGTTAAGTCCAACATTAGTTTGTTTTTTTTTTTTACTTAATTATGTAAAGGATG
The DNA here is from genome assembly GCA_007407185.1 of Glycine tomentella. NCBI lineage: Eukaryota > Viridiplantae > Streptophyta > Magnoliopsida > Fabales > Fabaceae > Glycine > Glycine tomentella. The sequence goes on from PYAF01005999.1 coordinate 196,326, forward strand.
GTAACTTTATTTATTACTAAATTATTTGAACCGATTATGTAATAGAACAAACGTTAACATAAACGTTGAGACTTATTAACCCTAAAATCGAAGGTCCCCCCACCTACTTATTGTCACTTTATTATTTGAACTTAAATATTTTTAAAAAATATTATAGTTAAAACTAATTTCATTGTACGCTTTAAATTGTTAATTACAAATCCAAAATATAATTTTAATATTTTATGATTATAAAAATTAATTATAATTTTATATATTAAAAATATTTATTATAAATTTAAATTGTATAAAATAAATATTTATCATTTGGTTGTATTTCTTTTGGCTTATGTAAAAATTAAATTTGAAAAGTATAATGTTAGGTTCTTGATGTTCAAATTGAATGTTACGATTTTGAATTTTTTAATTAATCTTGAGAGAAAATTGATTATCCTTCATAATGAACTTAGCATGGAGTTGAGTGTTAATGCATAGTTTATTAAAAATGCTTTAAAATGTAATTTTGCTTGACGAGTATAAGACCTCCTCCTCTCCCAATAAAAAAAAACGTCGTAACATACAGTCTAGATTAATTGCTTTAGAACCAACATGGAGCATACAAGAGTTACGGTTCAAATATATAAGAAAAAATAAAGTGTCCATGTAAAAGAAAAAAAAGCACATTGAGAAGTTTAAGGGAAAAGGATGGTACCTGTTTAGCGTGTAAATGTAGGGAGTTAATGTGGGATTTGTAGGTGTAATTGAGGATATATAGGAAATGATCCAACATGTGTGGGAGTGACTACTTGCAATCACTGATACTAAGTAAATATATTGTGCTCAATGAGATAACGTAAAAGCTTAAAATATAGTATAAAAGAACATGCCGTAAGGGGAAGTTCCTAAATATAATGACCTAAGAATAAATCAGACAAATATATACATGTCAGTTAGGTGCATGTTAACTTGTTGAATTTTGTGGTTGTTTAATCATGTCGACTTGAACATGTGTCAGTTATTTTGATTTTACCAACATAAATAAGTGGTGATGCTTCTTATCCCATACTTTTGTGACATATGATGTTTTTTTTAAAGTATTTTGTGGACCTTCTGTGTCCTATCGAAACAAATCATATATTTAGCTATGCATGTGAAACATATTATTAAGGTGCATAGTTGATATGTACACTTGAATTTTCTAATAATTAATATATATATATATATAATTTTTAATTTTACGATTTGTACTTAACATTTTTTTAATATATTTCATTATTCTTTCTTCTTTCCCTCTATATATGTTATTTTCTTTATTTTAAAAAAGTTTTAAATGTAATTAAAATTTAAAATATGAATGTATTTAAAATGTATATTAAAAAAATTACACTATCATCTAATAATAAATTGTTATAAATAGTAAATTTGTTAATTTAATAAGCATTTTAAAAGTTATAATTACAATATTTTTTTATTAATTGACAATATAAAAATATGCATGAAAATTAAACTTTTAAAAAAATATACGGTTTAATAAAAAAATGAATATAAAATTTGAAAAAATTATCATGAAATTATTTATAATTTAATTGCAGGGATGCAACCGTTACAGTAATGTGAAAACATGTTAAAGTGGATAAATTGGTACTACAAGATATAGAGACATGTGTGAGAGTGAGACGGTGTCGTTTGGAGGTGGCGTTTTTGAATTGGGAAATTGCCAATGTCTTCAATTTGATCGTAATGTTTTCCGTCCTCAAAGATATGGCTCAGGTATCTGTTCTTTGCTTGAACCCTTTTAAGTGTTGCAGATTAATAGAAGAAGAACCATAATTCTATTTCGCTTTGATTTTTCCCTCTCATTCCCCAAAATAAAAGGGGATTTTTCTTTCTTAGTAAATGAATGCGATGGATGGCAACAACATCAACAACTCAAGTTCCGATCAAGTCATTGAAGAAATGATTGAAATGGGTTTTGATTATTCCGATATCGTGAAAGTCATAAAAGTAGTGGGTCCATCTATTCCCAGCGCCGTGGAACACATCCTCAATTTTACTACCCACACCCCCAAATTGCATGCACACAACGGGAAGAAGAAGAAGAAGAACGTTCTCAAAAAACAAGCTTTGAGCACGTGCTGTCAAGTCCGACAGTCCAAGATATTCGATCATTTCCACTCCAATGATGTCAAGGAACACAAGGAGGAATCCGCTCAAATGGAAATTGATCCCAATCCAATTGTGCTTTCAGAGCCATTTGAAGCTCAAGATTTGGATGTTGCGTCTGATTGGGAGCAGAGAGTTAGCATTCTGATGCAAAAGCATTTTGGTTTTTCATCCTTGAAGGATTTTCAGAAGGAACCCCTCTCTGCCTGGGTTGCTCATAAAGACTGTCTTGTCCTCGCTTCAACAGGATCTGGTTTTCTTCTTTAACTATTCAATATTTTTGTCTTACTGTATAGAATGTATTGTAGCTATTGTGCATTGATTTATAATTCTGTTTTTGGAACAGGGAAATCTATGTTTTCAGATTCCTGCATTGTTGTCTGGGAAAGTGGTGGTTGTGACTTCGCCCTTGATAAGCCTCATGCATGACCAGTGTTTGAAACTAACAAGACATGGAATCAGTGCTTGCTTTCTTGGGTCTGGGCAACCTGACAATACTGTTGAACAGAAAGCGATGAGGGGCTTGTATTGTATAGTGTATATTTGCCCCAACACTGTATTAAGGTATGATTAGGGGACTTGATCAGATTGTCCTTAGCTCCAAGGACTAAAAGTTGATCTTGAAACTCGTCATGTGTCGAACATCACAGGCTTCTTATGCGAAAGATTTTCATGAATTGCTTCAAGTATATGGTAGAAAGCAAAATATAGCTGGAAATGAAAAGGATTTCATCTCAGATTATTCAGATCGTGTTTCTAATAGCTCTGATGCTAGTAGTATCTCTGATACAGACAGTGTTTCACCTGATGACGTGGATGACAACCAAGATGATTATGCTTATAAAGATATTAATATAATGCACTCGGGAAACACAGACGGTTTTTTAACAGGAAGAAAATTGTCAGTTGATTTCCTGGAAAATGATATTGATGTCTTTCAGAGTGTGGATAACTCAGATAGTACTAATCTTTCTTCTATTTCGGACTTTATTGCAAATAATTTAGTTAAGAAACTGAAAGCAATTTTGGTGCAAATATATAAGAAAATCAATCTCATTAACATGTACAATTCCTAATTGTATGTATTGTCACATTTTTATAAATGCAGTTACCCGTGGTGAACTTTGTGTACAACCCCCTCACAAGGAATGGGAATTATCTGAGACAATTGATCCACCTAAGAAACCAGAAGGAAGACTTAAATTTCTTAAAAAGCCTTTGGAACAAGGACCAACAATCATATATGTACCCACCAGAAAAGAAACACTGAGAATTGCAAAGTATCTACGCAAGTCTGGTGTGAAAGCTGCTGCTTATAATGCAAGAGTATGGGAATATTATACTCAATCTTGTTTGATTAGATGGTCATTTAGATGGTAGTGAATTAAACTTTATCAGGTTTATCATGTAATTGACAAGAGAATCTTCAATTCTAAGACATCACGACATACTAGGAAAGAAAAACTAACATACCCTGGTGCCTAAGGCTCCTCACTTTGCAAAGGTATGGGGGTAATTATATGCAGCCTTCTTCTTGCATATGCAAAGAAACCATATCCTGATTCCAGCTCATGACCAACCAGAAACCAAGGCGCAACTTTGTCATTGTGCCAGCACCCTCCATGATGTACTAGGAAGCAGAATTTTAAATTTATCCCGTCTGTTTTACTTTCAAACTATTCTGGCATGCCCTCTTGTGCATTTCATCAAACCAAGCTTGATTGTTATGTTGCATTACTATCCAAGAAATGTTTGCTGCACATTCTCCTCTCACCATTTGATTTATGTTTTTTAGGTTTTAAACTGATTTATGAGTTCAATCTCTTTTTCCAGCTTCCCAAATTGCATCTAAGAAGGGTTCATAAAGAGTTTCATGAAAATACTTTAGAGGTATGTATCTGGAGCCAGAACTAAATATTATAGATGTCCCATGGAAGGGGGGGTTTAAAGAGGGACCAATTTTTTTTATTTAAATTAAGATGGCCAGTTATCAGTTATGGTATGTCATCCTTGAATCTTCTTATATCTGTGGTGTGCTATTCACATAACTACTATTATATATGGATAGAACTATTTATCTGATTTTGATGGCTTTTTGAGTTTCATTTGTTTTCATACCGAATCTCTTCCTCCCCCTATGTTAGCTTAGTTCTATTTTTACATTCTTGTTTCAACCTTGGCTATTTGAAACCCTGCCCTACCTGTCATATATCTAAGTTTGTGTTTCTTTGTAATTATTTTTGCTACTATTTAAGTTCTTATATAATCAATCCCCCGCTCCCCTCCACCCAAAAATGAATAATTGAATTTCTTGAAAGTTTGGTGATACTGAGACATGGATCTGATTTGTTTTTACCCTTGTTTATTCCTATGTTGTTTGAGTTTACTACTTAATTTCAATTATTTCCTTCATTCTGGAACCATAAAAAGTTGTCAAATAACATGTGAATCTATATCAAAATATTAACTCTTGGATTTTCACAGCATATTTTTCAAACAAATGTACCTCTTCCTACTTCATGAGTATTTGTGTCTTTCTCTGGGTTATGTTTCAATATGATAAATTGATTAAACAAATGCTTTCTTTTGTGGAGTTCCTGGATCTATAGTTTTAAGAACTCAAGTTTTGTGGAACAAAATAGTTGTATTTTCTTTATTCTGAAATAGGAAAGAAAATGAAGGGAGATGGATATTAATTTTTCAGGAATGTAACAATTCTCTGGATTTCTCATATGATGATGATATTCATTATCACTCCAAACATAGAGGACTGAGAGAGAGGCCAAATCTTAAGATGTTGGTTGGGAAAATAAGGCAGCAGGTGAACCTAGTTATAATTGTCATTTCTTAGTGTTTGCTATGTTGGATGCTCTATCTTGTTGCTAATCCATGTAACTAACCTTACTTGTTTTCATATGTGGATGTCCGTATACAGTTTCAGAAGTTTTTAACCACTGATATATTATGGTGGAGAGGTCTTGCTCGAATTTTTGGAAGTTAAGGGATACATCAGGGAAGGAGATGGCAAGGTATAGTTAGTTGCTTTGCCTAGAAATAACCTATCCTTATAGTTTTTATATGTATAAAAAAATTAAATATTCTTATGGTTATAAAATTATGTTAATAAATTTAATGGTTGAAACTGTCGGCCTCTGAAAATCAACAAATGATGTATACAATTGAATAGTGATCATACAAGGAGGTAATTTAACATAGAAAAATACTACTAACATACTTTTTTGACACTCTATCCAACACACTTTCTATTATTATGTGAGATTTATGTAGGTTCAACTAAAAGAGAGTGGACTTCGATTCTTCAGTGACACCCATATAAATTTAACTCATTAATAAAGAATGGGTTAAAAGACTGTGCTGTTAGTATTGCTCTTAAACTTAAATATAAAACACATCACATGGAAAACCCTTTTTAATGTGTTTATATTTCTGCCAAGTCCTAAACTCCAAGCAAAACTATGGTGTGACTGTCTTATTGTGTATGTGCTGTCTTATGTACATGTATGCAGTCATGTGCAGCGAGTGCGCATTTCTGTCATCTGATCTAAAAGTTTTTATTGGGTACTGAGTAATCGCACAACAATCTAGAAGAAAGAAAAAAAGGGAAGAAGAAAACAACACACAGAGTTTACCCTGATTCACCCAATGTGCGCTACGTCCAGCTTTTCACTATATTCCTTCACACACCCGTACAATTACACTCAGATTACAAGGAAATATATAGGCTTAGAAACACTAAGCACCGTAGCTATTCATGTACCCAAGCCCAAAGTACAAATAATAAAACACGAGACCAACAATAGTATTAGGCCTCGAAATACCCGGAGCCAGGCCCCTGTGCATATCTGACGTATGAGTCATACCCAACAGTTTTCAACCACACAATTGCAGACCTATGTTCAGGCAAAATACCCGGAGCCAACAGAATCGGGATTGGAATTTGTGAAGTCCATGAGTGAGCAAGACTTCTATGTTTACCCTGAGGCAGATATATTACTTGCAAGGAAACTAACAAACCATTTTCCTCATTTTCAGAATGGGGAAAAGGTTGGGCTGATCCTGAGATCCGTCATCAGCGTCTAGAAAGAATGCGAGTCAATAGAAGTCCCAAGAAGCAACGAGAGAGAAACGCTAGAAAAGGTTCGGCTGATTTGAGGACTTCTCGTGGTAGACTAACAGCAAAACTCTCAAAACATAAGTGATCTTTTATATAGCTATTAAAACATACCATTTACTCATTAGTTCTAAAGTCATGATCTAACATCATGTGCTTTTCATATTTTTCTTCCCCTACGTGTGTATCTTCGGAGGAAAACATGGATGGCCGCTGACACTGATCGTGCTGATACTCCAATATTGTAATCCAAATGGATGGCAGCTACTAATCCAATTAAGACAAAGGGAAAATCATATGAATAGCGAAGATATATATTTTTTTTTACCAATAGGCATGCAGCATGTGTTGTTTACTTCAGCTGCTATCGTCTGCGTTTGAAACCAATCGTGACACCCTTGTGTATTCAGTTTTACAATTCTGGTATACTTTATTCTAAAAAATTGTAATTTACGTTTAATGGCAGCATTTGGGATACTAAATCAGGAAAATGACACTAATTTTTATTTAATAATGAGGAGTAGTGAATTATGTGTTATGAGTTTTGATTTTTGAGCTGTAAAGTCTAGAGTTTAGAACTCAAAAGTCGTAACACATAATTAGTGAAAATAACACAATTATGTTATTCTCATAAATTTTTTATAAGTTAAAGTTTGCTTTTCACTTTTTTTTTTAAGGAGTTTGTTTTTCATGTAGTCGTTATGATTTTTGAGTTTGAAATGTTTCAAGATTGTAAAGTTTATTTTTTTATATTAATCTCTAAGAATAATTAATTTATTGATATAACATGTGTACTTATCGTTTTATAACCTTATCTCCCAAAAAAAAGTGTATATTGAAATAGAATAAATAACAATATGTAAAATTATCATAAATTTTGAAAATTCGACTTGTTAAAATTAATGTCTTTTTCTTTAACTGGATTTTTCTTTCTTCAAAATCTTCATTTTATGTTTTTTTTTCTTTCTATTTTATCCCCTTCCATCAGGACAGAGGGCAAGGTGGCAATATGTGGAACACTTGGATATGTATTTTCCCACGAATAAAAAAGAAAGAGAATAATAGATAATTAATTCAAGTTTAAGTAATGTGGTAACCCCCAACCGAAGCAAAGCACAAGGGTCTTTATTGTCTTGATCATATATGCTCTAGGACAAGTTGAACAATGAATGAACTTGATTCATGGACTTGGGCAACATCGTTTTCGCCATAATAGGCTTCTCCACGTCCTTCTTATTTTGCGTGCCGAACATAAAGAAATGGCAGAAGAAACAAGTGGCCGCAGAGAAACTAAAAATCGTTAGCGAGGCATTGGAAGCTGCAGAAGAAAGAGCAGTGAGATTTCAACAAAGACATGACAGAATACTTAGCCAAATATGCGCGTCTTACTTGACCAATACAGAGGTGGTTGAAGCACTAGCGGGTGCTCGATCAACCATGAACCAGGCATTGGACTTTGCAGTTGAATTGAGGAAAATTCAGTTTAGAATCATTGCTTCTTTCCCCGATGTAATCGATGTTCTGTTGGATACGTCAAAACAGACTCCAACAAATATACGGAGCTTAGGCCCTTCAAGAGGTGCTTCAAGTTGAATTCGTCTTTATTGATTGTAATGTGCTTCCTTCAGCTCCTGTTAATGTAATGTGCACTACATCTTTATATTTTCATACAGATTACCATTTTCGTGGCATAATTGTATGTATTTATTTAGTCTGTTTTAGTAACGTCGATATATTTTAGATGAGTATGAACATTAGGCAATTTAGGCTGGCATCCATTGTTCCAATCTCTTTTCTGTCCATTTGCTTTTTGGTTAAATTGCCAGCTTAAGAATGTTGAATTAGAGACTTGACCATCCTTTATGAATTTTTTAATTTTATTTTGAAAAAACGATTTTGAATATTTTTTTCACTAATTTAAAAGTCAAACTTGTCCAATTAGATTCACCTATATCAAAATTATGAAACTTAGCCAATGTTCGGAAAAAAAAATGTCAAAAACAAAGTAAAAATTATGTTAAAATTGAGTTTCATGCAATTGAAAAACTGAAAATTTAACCACTATTTTGAAAGTGGATGACATTAACCCAAATCTGAGAGATAAAAGACAAACAGCATTTTAAAGGATAAAAAGGCCAAAACAAAGTTTAGGTAAAAGATAACAGACCAAAATCATATTTTAGAAGAAAAAAAATTATATATCACACTCAATCACTATAAATTATCCTCTTCCTATCTTTTTTTTGTCCATATCTATTTCAATTTAAGAAGAACCTTATGTCTCATTTTAAATTATTTGTGCAACAAAAAAAAAAAAAAAAGTCTATCAGAGGTGCCCAGGCCAGTCTATTGTTCGGTACTAGTTCCCAGGGTTTCTTAAGGCGTTACCTTGCCCATCATTGAAATTTACCGAAAGCTGTTATATATAGCAAAAGTGTAACGAATTTGGAGCGAATGCTGCTGACAATTCATTCTAATTTATAATAAGGTGTCAATATACAAAAGCCAACAGAGTGAACCAACCGGATAACATCAGTGGATTTAGCAATATTCATATTTACAGTTTACACGTATAAATAACGAGGTAAATAGAAAATTCAAATAGTATTCACAGCAAGTGCCACTGAAAGATGATGCATCCACACTAGACTAGAATGTCTCCTCTGCCTTTAGGAAATTGTAATATTCAAGTTGGGTCATCTCTCCACCGGCTGCAGAATCAAACTGACATCGATAGAAGCTGCATAACAATTTCAATGAAGATTCACATCAAATTTTCAATTCACAGGAAAAAGAGCAAGTCTAAGACAAGGAATTAATGATCACTTTGGCATACATTTAAATCTTTGTCACATCAATCTTTATTTATTTGTATACCTATGTAAATGCCCTCATTTAAATCATTTTATCTAATTGTTTTAAGATATAATGTTTCCCAAAACTGGCATCATTTATCAGTTATATCCTAAATTGTAAGCATATGGAAAAAATTATATATAAAAACAAAAATATAATGATGCAGCTAGTCGACTGGAGCCAATATTGAAGAAGCATCTTAACCTTGAACTTTTTAAAAAGGAAAACAAATAAATAAGCACAAAACCTGAATGAAGCCACCAACCTTGGACAATTTTAGCAAAGCAATGCATAGGTATACAAATAAATAAAAGTTTGATGGCTTTAAAGTTTAGTCCTCAAATCATTATTCCACCATAATGAATGCCTAATATGTCTTAAGCAACACCTTTCCCCTCTTTCCAAAGGAAAAAAAAAAAAAAAAACAGAGCATGACAAACTAAAGAGGGCACAGATATGATACATTACTGACATACCTGCCATCCATGCCTAGTATTACAATTGTATTCTTTTGGTGGCCAAATGCAACAACATATTGCAAACCTTCTTGCAAGCGAAATTGAGCCACAGACCACTCTGAGCTAAAATACTTAGGTAGCACACCTACAAAACAGACAAAATTAGATGATCGTGAGAACAATTTTCAATACAAAATTCTTAATTTCCAGACTAAATTAAACTTGGTAATGTTACAGTCAGTGTTGTTAAAATCGCGAGTCAGATCGTAAAATCGTACGATTTTACGATCCTCACGGCATAGGGCGATCCGGATCGGGGCTAAGATCGCTGGCGAGCGAAATCGCAGTGGGATCGCGAGGTTGATCGTAGGATCGTGGGATCTTCGATCCCCAACGATCCGACTTGAGCGCTGGAAATTAAAAACCCTAAGTTTTG
>PYAF01005999.1:206449-227370 GCA_007407185.1 Glycine tomentella
GCAGTTTCATATTATATTTTTGAAATGGGCTTTTGAGTTTTAATTTAGGTAATTGCTATTTACAGTCTTTCCATACCCATTTTTTTCTTTCTGCAGTTTCATAGTAGGATCTCGATCCGATTTTACGATCCTCGATTTACGATCTTTCATCCCCCTTCCCGATCCTAGGTAAAATCTCGATTTTAACAACCTTGGTTACAGTGACAAAGGTTCTAAAAAATGGTCCATGTTCTCAATTGTAGTTGCATCAATCGCATTTGTTTGCAATATGAAGGATTATGACTGCAACCATAACCACAATTTAACACCTCAAAAGCAACAATGTGCTGTTCTAGTTCTTTCACAATCACTAAGCAAGGCACCAAATTTCCACACAAGATCATTCACAAATAACTCATGGCACACAAACCTTTAAAAAAGGAAAGAGACGAAACCGCAGTGGGGCTAGAAGGATTTGCCTCAGAAGTACCATGTGATCTTTCATGCCCCAACAGTCCGGAATCAACCTTGAGGTTGAAAACATGAACGGTCCCCTTGTCACTTGAGACAGCCAGCCACTGTGCAGTAGGAGAAAAAGCAAGGCTGTATATCTCTGCTCTGTCTGCACCCCGCCGTACCTGAAAATCATCACCCCCACACATTCCTATTCAAACCTCCAAAACACTTTGAAACCACTAACATCTCAAAACATTAAAAGCAATTTATTTCTCAACAATGTTATTTGAAATAAATTAACACCCCCTATGGTTTCTTGAAATTCCACATGTAACCATGTAAAGGTTATTTGAAATACAGTACCCTAACACAGTAACACCCATATAACCACGTAAAGGTATCGTGTGAATATCAAAGACAGAGGGTACCGTGTGCAATAGCAAGAAAGCACAACGATTTGTAGAATGATTAAACAGAGGAAAAAACATAGATGTTTTTGGTGTTGTTCTTCGATCAAAGTTAGAGTTTCATCTCTCGATAATTAACAAAGTGAAACTTTAATTTTGATTGGAAAACAACACTAAACATAGAGGCAATTCCTTAAGAGCTTTTGCTACATTTCTTCAAATAAGAATTGAAGTTTCATCGCAATAAACTCCGTTGATATTTAATGCAAACCAACCTTTGTCATATAAATAACCGAAGTGAAACTCTAATTCCGCTCAGAAAAAACACTAAAAACACATATGCCAAATGAGGTTGAATTCATTCATTAACCTCTTGGAGCAGGGAACCGTCGAGGGTATTGAAGAGCCTAATGAGTGTGCCCTTGGAGCTGGCGGTGGCAAGCAACCTCCCATCATTCGTGAGTGCAAAACACGCAATTCGGGAATCATGAGCCATGATGAACTTGGTCCTCTTGGAAGCGTAGTGCTCAACCCTAACCTGACCCTTCTGCAACCCGGGGCACACCAACACCATCGTGGCTGAAACATGTGAAAGGTCGCAAAGGCCCTTAGGGTTTGCAATTGTCTCAATTTGGTGCAGTACCTTGAGATCGGAGAAATTGTAGACGAAGATCTTGTGGGCGAGGACGACGACGATTCGGTCGCGGCGGAGACGGACGCCTTTAACTTCAGAGCGGAAGGAGAGCTCGCCGATGCAGCGGGACTGGTGGTCGTCCCAGATCATGACCTTGTTGGGAGGGTAGAGGGGTTCGGAGGAGGAGGAGGAGGCACCGACGAAGGCGAGGATGTTGCAGCGGAAGAGCATGTGGACTAGGGCGACGCCGCCGCCGCCGGGGCCGAAGTCGCGGCGGAATATCTCGCGGAAGGGGTCGCAGTTGTAGATGCGGAAGCCGCGGTCGGTGGCGGCGGCGAAGCAACCGGAGTCCTGGTTGAAGGAGACGTGGAGGAGGGAGGGGGTGTGGGAATCGGTGGTTTGGGGTGGCTCATCGGAATGGAGGGTTTGGGGTGGGGTCTGAGACATTATTATTGGGAATCGAATAGAATGAATGAATTGTTTGGTTTTGAAGGAAGGTTTTTATATTTGGAGGTTGGGTTTGGTTGGATTGGCTTTGGCTTTGGCTTCGTACTTTGCAAGACAAGGATGAATTTACCAGAATGAATGCAACTGATTTCACCCAGAATCACGGTCGTCAGTTAAGTCAACAACCTATTACCTCTCTCTTGTACTACTAATCCAACGTCTTATTCAAATAATTTTTCAAGTTTAAATTAAGGCGAAAGGAAAAAAAAATGTGAATGAAATTATGGAAGAAATAGGATAAAGTTAAAGATACATGGTTTTATTGAAACAGTGAAGAAATAAGATAAAGTTAAAAATAAGTATAAGATAAATTACCTTTGAGCAGGCAAATTTTTCTTTTTATCTCATTTTTTCAGAATTTATGGTTTAGGTTCCTCTTCCTTTTTCGTTCACATTTCATTCCTCTTTATAGTTCGTAATTTCTTTATCATCCATCTTCCAGTTCATGAGTTCTTCACTGTTCATTCTTTAGTTCGTGACATTCACAACTGTCTATGTTTGTCTTCCTTTTCAACATTCACTAGCGCTCTGATTCTCTTCATGTTCCACAATTTCTGTTCACGCTAGGATTCTGCTTATAAGTGACAACTGGATCTTGTATATATGTTACTTTTTAAAATTATTTATTTAATTTTGATTGTTTATTGTTGTCTATTTCTGAATGAGGTTTCAATGGAGACCATTTGGGGATCACTTATGAGTTTTAAAATCATTTGTTTATTATTATTGATTAAAAAGATGTTGATCTTTGGGACAACAAGAAACAAAATAGATGAATGGTTGTTTATAATTGTTGATTAAAATAGTGTTGATGTTTGGGACCACAGTAACACATTTGATGAACTAAAATACATATTTTGGTCTACTTTATGGACCAACTAACGAACTAAGTGAGATATGCAATGTTGATCCCGATAAGTTTGGAATATTCAAACCACATTTCTAATGACTAATACTTGCCACCATGTTGTCATCCTTTTATTTTGTGGTTTCGTTATATTGTTAGTGGTAAAATTCTTTCCCTTAAGATTGATCATGATGTGCTGAAAATGTTTGGTGTGAATCAAAATTCAGTTTATATTCATATGTATGTTAGTAGAACAAATAATGAGTTTTGGAATATACCTCTGAATAGATGCGAGTGAAAATGTGAATTAACCTATGAGTGAAAATGTAAATGAAATTGTGAATAAATATATGAATGAAAATTAAAGAAGAAGAAGGAAAGGTGTTAACACTGCATACCAACAAGATAGGTTCACATACAACAAAAAGTTGGGTTCACATCCAATTACAGAAAAAATAAAAAGAAACGAGTTTTAAAATATTTTTAAGTTGAGAGGAAGAAGATGAAGGTATTTTAGATATAAAATTTCATTAAAAGTCATGTACTACCATGTGTCTAATTTCTATTAAATTATTAAATGGTGCTCAAGATGGAGGGGATATGGGTATAAGTGAGCTAAATAATTAAGGAATTTTTTGTAGGATGCAAAAAAGGATGGGTATCAAGTGAAATTTAAGCAAAACACAATGAATGTGAGTGTAATTTACTAAGTATACTTAACGACTGACACATTGTTGCAGCCTTTGTCATCCATAATGAATTATTTAATATATTTTTTAGGTGAAATCAAATATCCTTCAATTGTGACTCAATAACTAATTTCTTTATATATTAAGATTATATGAGGTTGATCTAATATTTTTAATTTATTTTTATCTTTAAAGATTTGTTTGGTGATCAAGATAGGAGTAAATAAGATAAGATAATTATTCTATCTTATTATAATTTGTTATCATCATATCTTATTACTCTAACTCAAATATGATAAACATGATAAGATAAGAATTCTCTTTTGATTGAAGTAGAATTTGTATATTTAAAAGTGTAAATGTACTCCCATATTGATAATGTGTGTTTAGATCGATTTTAATAAAATCATGATGGAATGTGATAAGGTGAGCCAAATTTTATAATGACCAAAATCTTGCATGTTTGGTTGTCTTAGTAAAATCAATTTTAATGATAAAAATTATGAAGTTCAAATAAATGAGTAGCTTTTATTTTTAATAAAATCAATTATAGTTGAATTTTATCTAATTTATCATTACATTAATACCCTCATGCATATGTTTATTATTTACGGGTTTAAAAAATCATGATAGTTATGATAAAAATGGTCGTGATGATGGTAATAGTGGTGGTCATATTGGTGATAAGTTTGAGATATTTTAAGATGACAAAAATTAAATTTTTAAGATATTTAATTTTTTGTTTGATAAATTTTTAAGAGATTTTATAATTAAATAAAATTTTAATTTGAATTTAAAATATATTTAATCTTGACTTTCCAATTTAATCTAAATGTTGAGATTAACCATTCTTATTTTTATATAAGATAGTCATTCTCATTTCTCACTATATTAGTTGCGATGACGATCTTGACATGATTTTTTTAATAAATGACATAAATTAAATCTTTAAAATATTTGATTTTCTGTTTGCTAAATCTTTTTGAGATTTTATAATTAAATAAAGTTTTAATTTAAATTTAAAATATTTTAATCTTGATCTTTCATTTTAATCTAAAGATTGAGATTGGCCATTATCATTTTAAGAAAAAATGTTCATTTTCATATAATACATCATCTACCTCTCTCTATATATATTCTTAATTTAATATTTGACATGAAGTAAAAAATTATTAAATGTCTATTTATGTTTTGGCTTAAATCCGCTTCGGTCCTTAAAACTTTAAGATTGTGCAATTTTAATCCTCCAAAATGAATTTAAGTCTTATTTTTAATGTTAACATAAAAAAATTAAAATAATGAAAATAAAAAAAAAGACAATAAAGAGAAAAATTAGAGACAATGAAAAAAAAATCATTCTTATTTTATTGTATCCATCAATACAAATAAGATGTCTAATAGGCATAAATTTACATCTCAAGAAACTTATTAAATTTGAAAAGATAAATGAAAAATGAATTGTAATCTCTTACGAAATAAGAAAAATTTAGAGAAAAAGCATCTACGCGTAATTATTCACAATTCTGACATTTTTAAGTTAATAAATTTGAATACGGCATTGCACTACACACGACACCAAAACTTGCCGCTCTTTGAAGGATGGCAATGTTTTTTATAAGAATAAGAATTCTATTGTTTTAAATATTTGACATTATATGCATTTATTTTATTTTTTTATACACATTTCAAAAACAAAAATAACAAATACTATCCCGAAATTAGTTTAATGTATACAGCATATTACTCTATTCTCAATTCCAACGGAGCAAGACCCATAATGCTCCAAAGTGTAGCCTGGCCAATCAATGGTAGCCATGCATTGCCATACACTTTCAGGACAATACGACTCCGAAGTACATGTACTATGAGCATTAGGTGGGTTTCAATTTCAAAAATGAACAAGCCCCCTCATCCCGGTAACCAAAAAAACTCCCCCACCCTCGAAAATGATTCAATTCAAGTAGATAAACAAGAAAACAGAAATGAAAAGGCAGCTAAATGAGATGCTACCATCAATATGGTAGTACATTTACATTGTGAAGATAAAAAAATCTCAAAATAAGCGGCTATTGAAGGATTATATTTCTCGGTTCATGCATTTCCTCAAGTCATTCACTCACAATCCAACTAGCCCGCATTTTTTCTTGTATTGGATTTCGGTCTACAGATGAGTACGGAGCCATTTTTTTTTTATCAAAGTGGATGATAGGGCACGTAACCTAATATATTCGTCAAGTTATTCACAATATCGTTGCACCTTGTCAGAAGGCTTATCATCTGCTGTGATATATCAACAGTGGGTGCAGTAGCTGATGCAGTCGCGTTTATAAAATTGGGTGTATTTCTGGGTGCCATTTCGGAATTATGCATATTATGTTGTGGGATTTTCGTAAACTGAGTAGGAGGGGGAGGAGTATTAGGCAACGATGGTTGAGAAATAGCCTTTTGAACGTTCTTACTATTAAAATCCATAGCAACAGAAGAAGGTGCACCACCATCAGCAAAACTAACACTGTTGAAGTTGTTCCTATTACCCACCATTAATTGCTCTCCCCTACTACTTTCTTCCCCACCTAACATGAATTTTACACGTGGAGTCCCCTTACTACTACCTCCATTACTGGCTCCCTGGCCTGGCTCATCTGCAGTAGATTTCTTCAGTATAGATTTGAGCTGGATCGTTGGCTGAGGAAGAGGTTGCTGCTGGGCTGATGACTGGCGTTGAACCACGGTAGGATTCTTGACCTGAGGTGATTCATTCGCACCATTGTCTACCCTAGCCTTTGCAGCTTCAGAGACTTCAGATGAAGCATCACTAAATTCCCGGAGGAAGCACTTCACACCAACGTTGCCAAATAAGGATTGGTTTGCTAGAGCATATTTATATGCAGATTGTGCATCTACCTTGTGCAAGAAAACAACTCGACATGTTGAGGTCTTCCAAAACACACGGAGACCTGATTGGTCTATTGGCCCAAAACGAGCAAACCTTGCTTTCAGCTCTGCAACAGATGGTAGTGATGTTTCTAGGGGGAACTTGATCACCAGTATGGTGGGTTCAACCGCCTTGGCTGGACGCTCCACTTTCCTGGTCAATTCTGGTTTCACTACCTTGGGTGGAGCCTGGGCCATGGATTCTTTTACATCTCCTTGACGGGCTTCAGAAGTTTTCTGGCCACCTGCCTTCTTCTCTGCAGCCAGTGCCTTTATATTCTTGATTTTCTTCCATCTTTTTTCAGTAATTTCTTCTTGACGATCAGAGAGGGCCCTTTTCCGCCCAGCTTTGGTTGGATCGTCAGGCCGAACAATGTGTTTTACAGGCTTTATAAGTGATGAAGCTCTGGCACAATCATCAGGACCGTCTGAGGTCCCAACACTGGATGGAGGTCTACGAACTTCAGCAGCTTCATTCTCTGATACTATGGGTGGGGATACAGGCAAGCTTTTCTGATAAACAAGAGACCTGAACCGCAAAAAGAACTGCCTAGTAACTGCAGGGATCCCTCTTTTAACACCATGAAAAGGATCCAAAGCAAGAGCTTGCAAATCACCCAAAAGATGGGGCAACTCAATATTAACTTCTGCCATGGAATCCATGGGCATCAAATTACAGGTTTCTGCATCCACCTGTATTGGTTCAGATTTCCCTGATAGATGTACAGCTTTTTCAGTAGTAGAAATCTTCTCCAGATGGCCTGAGATATGTTGTAAATTTAAAGCCTTTTTCATTTTTTTCTTCTTTTTCCCCTCAAGACCAGAAGTCTCAGACTTCAAGGTATTTGCAGGCCGCTTATGAACTTTTATCTTCTTTGGCACACCATCAACATTAAGTTTGTGATGCTTAACTTGCTTAACCTCATCAGATGTAGCCAGGAATCCCTGCTCTATTTGCTGAAAATCTTCATGTGGTCCTGATGGTGTTAAATTTCCATCATTTTTTACATCAATAGAAGTTTTGCTCTCCATATTGGTAGACTGAGATGTCTCATTAACTATGTTTGGCAATGCCATCTCCCCAGACAAATGAGGCCTACCCATGCTTTTAATAGCAACTTCCACTGGTTCAACACTCCTGGTCATTTCTGGGGATGCATGACCAATGCCATCTGATTGAACCTGGTCTGCAACAGCTATTTCGGCTTTTACAGTTGAAGCTGCAATGTCTTCGCTCATAAACCCTGTGTCTTCATGCTTCTTCAAAGCCTCAGGCATGGCTGACACTGCTAAAGGCCTCTTTTGAAGCACATAACTCCCAGCTGCATCCGATGTCTCCCTGGAAGATAACTGGAAGGTGTTACTGGGTTCATCTCGACGCATAAAAACATACTTGTCCTTCTTGGAAATGTCCTTAGCTTTGACAGATTTTGTTGCACTCTTCTTCTCACCACCCAAAGTTTCTGCTATCACCATTGGACCACTCAAAGGAGCTGGAATATGCAACCAAAAAAGCATCAGAAAAATGGTAGCATTCACATACTAATAGGGTTAGTATGTGAATGCTACCATTTTATGAGCTTATAATGTAATAACATATAAACACAGCTCATAAATGCAAATGGTCTAGTTATCCTAATGATGCAGCCTGCACATGAAGCTTCACCTTTCACACAACTTTTTTGCCAGGATAGTAGGAATACTTAACTAAAGTAATTATGAATAGATTATGATTATGATAATTAGTACAAAGGAAACCTAATGAAGAAAAAATTAGAAAGAACTGTACCATTGGTAATCTAAGGTGGGCAAAAGGATAAACTTACTGACCCTGTTTGGATAAACTTATTCAAAAACCACGTTTAGGAGAATAAAACAAGCAGATAAAATGCATTCAGCTTCTGCACAAGCTAAAATCAACTTATCCACCTTAACTTTTGGAGAAACTAAATAAAAAGAGCTTCTATAAAAATAAAATATAAAAGTTGATTTTAGTTCATGCAACAAGCTCAATTCACACTTATACGGTAATTGCTTATGGAAAAGTTTATCCAATCCAGGCCAGAGTCTCACAATGTTCACAAAAAATGCATATAACAACATCCAAAATGGAAAACATAGAAGAGCATTATAATATACCTTTAGCAGGAAGCCTCACAGGCTGATCAAGGCGATTACCGATAGAATCCGAAGGGCGCCTCGGCTGCACACTGAAAGCCTCAGCATAAGTCTCATCATACTGCTCAAACACTGCCCTTCGAAAAGCAAACGCAGTGGCCCTATTCTTAGTGAAACCAATGCTTCTCGTATCACCACCATGTGGATTCATTGCCAATTGCTTCACAAAAGAAAGCATCTCCAGAGTTCCAAACTCACTAATCGCCCTTCTGATCTGAGCATCAGAATACACTCCAGGCTCATAATCCGGCACCTGAACAGAATAATACCCTTCCACATCGGTGGGGCGAAAATTCCCGGGGGCCCTACACCTACAAACCAATCCAAGGCCGCATCTTCTACTGGCCTCATCCACGGCCTCCTCCACGGCCTTCAGGAAGTTTCTAGAACTTATCTGCCGCGATTTCTCCGCGAAATTCGCGTCAAATGGGATGAGCTCCGACGGCTCAAACCACCCGTAGCTGCTGTCACCGAAGAACGCCACCAGCACGTGGCCCTCCCTCTTGGTTCTTCGCACCGCGGAAGACGCGAAAGCTTCGTTGTATATGTGCCCCGGCCACCACGGGTGCGATTTCACCTTCCCCCACACCATGTCACCGATTTCGAAGCCGTGCCCTACGTTCCTCGACGCTCCGCCGGCTGCCACGTAATCGTCGAACTCCGATAGCAGCGAATTGACCTCGGAGTTGGAGAATCTCGCTGATTCGGATGCGGGTGCCGCGTTGTCCTCCGGTGAAACCCTAACCCTAACCCTAACATGTTCTGCTGCGGAAAGGGGAGCATCGACCGGTTGGAGCCGGTTGTCGGGGTTTGCATCGCCGGTTGAGACGGTGAGCGTGGCGTGGTTGTTGTGATGTTGACTCATGAGCGGGTGTGAGGAGAAGCTAATGGGAAATGGAAAGGGACAATACCATATCGCGCCAGGGGGGAAAATCGCAGTAAGACACAAAAAGTGTGAGTTTTTGGATGGGATTAAAGGTTTAAAACCCTAATTGTTGCACAGAGAGAGATAGAGAGAGAAATGCATTTTCCTGTTTATCATTTTTTGGTGGTGGATCAGCTATACTGGGAAAATCATTTCTTTCTCACTTTAAAATAAGCTTCAAGTTTTAGTTAAACATTTTTTACTAAAACATTAATTTGATCCTCTATTTAATTAAATAATTAATTTATTCTTTTTTATTATTAAAAATTTCAATTTAATCCCGTAATTTTTAAATTAATGCAATGTTATTCTTTTCGTTTAATTAAAATAACGATATCAACTTCTTGTATACATGACAACAGAAAAAAAAAAAAAGAATAACATGTATTTGTCACGCAAGACACCTCAATTAAAAATTAAAAAACATTGAAAAAAATAATTTTAATGAAATAAATTATATTGAGAGAAACAAAAATATTATCTTGTGTCCACTAGAGTTTTTTTAAGAAAGATTAGTCATAACTTTTATTGAAACTGTTTTATACCAATATTATGATAAAAAAATATTACATAAGTTTTGATAATAAAGAAATTCATTATAAAAAATAATAAATAAATTGAATTTTTAAATAATAAAAGGATCATCAAATAAATGAAATGATCAAATAAGTAATTTAATATTTTTGTTTAACTTAACTCATCTCAAAAAAAAAAAAAGTTAATATACATATAAAACTTCGATTTTGTTGCTAACTGAAATTCAGATCATAGAATTAAGGTTAAAGAGGTGAAAGTAAATATACTTTTTAAATAAGAAAATAATATAATCAAAAAATTATTTTTTATCAACTTTAAATTAATGTGAAAAACTCGTAAATTAAATTGACTCTCGTAAATCATTTTCAATGTGAAAAACACGAAAAGGAATACTCATTTTATAAACTCGTAAATAATTTTTTTTACTCCAAAGCTTGATGTAAAGATCAAGTAAATTGTAAAGCATTATAGTTATAAAAAATATATATGTAAGAATTGAAAAATGTATAAGGAGATTTGCAATAATTTATTTATCATCTTGAACTAATTGAATTGGACTCTTAATAGCATTATAGTTAAATTAGATCCATGAATAGTTTTTAAGAAAAATTGCAACTACAATGACACTAACACTTAATTTGAAAAAAAAAAAAAACACTCACCTCCTTAATTTGAAATGGCATCAAAGAGTGACTCTTTAAAATTATTGTATTCTTCTTCATCTATAAATGATCTGAATACTAATCTTTCTATCAAAAATAACAAAAAATCTTTTTAAAGTTATTGTATTTTTCTTCATCTGTACAAGATCTGAATACTATTCTTTCTATCCAAAATAACAAAAAAGCACACATAAAAGAAAAAAAAACATAAAAAAGCACAAACTTTACTAGTATTGCATGGTGGAATTGTTAATAATATAGGAGAATACAATGTATCTTTATTTTTGCAACATACAATTGTTTTTGCCTTCTAAAAAATTGGGAGTGTTGAGCTGTGCAAGAAGCCATGAGGTGTCTCCTCTGGTTACCAAAGTAATGTCATCTAGTTTGCATGGGGTGTGCAACACTTGTTAAACAAAATAAGGACGTGTTTCACTTGATCAAACAAATAAGGATGTGTGTCACTTGATCAAACAAATAAGGATTTGAATGTTTATTTAAAAACTAGAAAATATGTAGGAGGAGGCATGGTCCCCTGGCAGTGCGAGGCCACCGTGGGGGTGACGCATAGTGGTGACATGCGTTGGTTACAATGGTAGCGCAATGATTGAAACAAAAAATAAGAGCACAAGCAAACATGAGAAAATGCAAGCAAACGCGACCTCGAGCCACCATGACAAGGTTAGAGGTCAAGGCCATGTGTCAAAGACTCTTGTCAGCGGCCAAGTTGCTCATCGATGAGATGAAACAAGCAAAAACGAAAGAGAAGAGAGGAAAGGGGAAAGGAAAAGAGAGAGAAAGAGACGGAAGAATAAGGGATCACCTGAGAAATCCCTCTACTTTCTCTTATGAGATGTCAAATAGTGCTACTGGATTTTTCCATTCTCACACTCCGGGATTTATGCCTCCTCTGTGTAAATTTTTTTTTCACTGAGCCTATACTTTATGCTTTTATACTTGTGTTTCTTCTTACCTAATTGGCTCTAGAGTCCATTAAGTCCCTATGACACTTTTTTTTTTCTTCTTTTTGTTCTCTTTTGTTTTTTCTTTCTTTTTTTTTCTTCTTGGTTTTAACTGTTATATTTTTTCTTTTCTTTTTCTTTGGATACCCAGACAGAATTAGAATTAGGATATGACACAATTTAGGGAAATGGTAGTTTTGGAAACTAAAAAATGTTGGTTGGGCCAATAGCAACCCCCACTCAACCCAGGGCTACGGCCCAATAATTTGGGCCGAGTCACACGTTGCACCACCTATGCCCGATATCGATTACTTTTCGAGTTGTTTCTCTGCTCCGAAGACCTAAACAAAAAGCCAATTGCCCGTGGCATGCAAGTAGCAGTTTATGTACATTCACAAACTGCAGGTGCGCCAAACTCGAACCACCCTAAACGACGCCGCATTCAAATTTCCGCCACCGACGCGGCACCAATTTCCGAACCATTATCCCCTTCCAAGCCCCGACGGTTCCCTAGTGGTGATGGCGGAAACGCGCGAAGACACACCGAAAGAAACCGTTCACAAAGAAGAAGAAGAAGAGGAGGACCAAAGCTTCGAAGAGCTCGGCGTGGACGCTCGTCTCCTTCGCGCCCTAATCAAGAAAAGAATCGAGAAACCTACTCCAATTCAGCGCGTCGCGATTCCACTGATTCTGGTAACACTTTTTTTCCAACTTCAACTATCTCTATTCATCGTTCAGCTTCACTTTCGCTAAACTAGTTCACTTGCTGTTTTCAGGAAGGTAAGGACGTGGTTGCACGCGCCAAAACAGGTTCGGGAAAGACACTCGCGTACCTTCTCCCGTTGCTTCAGAAACTGTTCACTGCTAACGTTGATCGGAAGAAACTCGCGCCAAATGCTTTTGTTCTTGTTCCTACTCGCGAACTGAGTCAACAGGTGCGTTTACTTGTTTCAATTTCTACTCTTCTTCTTCTTCTTCTTTTTTTTTTTTATAATTTAATTTGGATAGAAATTGATTTCGTGTTATTTCAGGTATATGCGGAAGTGAAGTCTCTGGTTGAATTATGCAGAGTTCAGCTGAAAGTTGTGCAGTTGAATAGTAACATGCTTGCTAATGACTTGGTTGGTTATTGTTCCAAATTCTCGTTTGTTTGTTGTCATTATTTTTGGGAGGAAGTTAAAGTTAAAAGTTAATTTCTGCACCTGATACACGCGTGAACGTTTTTATTTCTGTTTTGTTTTAGAATGTGCATTGTTGTAATTGTCTCTGAATTTTTAATTTTTAATTTTTGCAGCGGGCAGCATTGGCTGGACCTCCTGATATTTTGATCTCCACTCCTGCTTGCGTTTCGAAGTGTTTGTCCTGTGGCGTACTTCAGGCGGCATCCATTAATGCATCGCTTGAAACTCTTGTTCTTGATGAGGTGAAATCAGATATTGTGAATTGTTTGTTTAAAATCTATATTTATTTTGCTTTCTATTTCTGAAACAACTATCATAGTGTTTTATTCATGTTGAGTTATATCCAGAGCAATTGCATTTTCCAGATGTGTCAATAACACTAACACCACTTGGTATCCAAAATATTGTTGGGTCATTGATTTTGCAATTTTCACCTTTTGGTTCACTTTTAATTTATTAACGCCAAGTCAAGTAGCTGTTGAACAATCCTTGACACTACTTCTTGATGTATGTGGCGATGTGATTGATATTCAAAATAATGTTTCAGGCAGATCTTCTATTATCATATGGGTATGAAAATGATATTAAAGCTTTTACACCTCACGTACCCAGAAGATGCCAGTGTCTTCTTATGTCTGCAACATCAAGGTGTGTTATTCCTGGTGTTTACTTCCACTTATGATATTTTCATGTTTTCTGTCATTTTCAAATCTCTCTCTCTAGCTAATGAGTTACACACACCTTTACACTTCAATAGCTTTATATAAAATGTGATTATCATTGATCTGGCCATTGAATTATTATCATATATATTATTTGAGTCAACCTGTAAAAATTGAACAAAAAGTTCTTATGTTCATTTATTTAAAAAATATTTATTACGTTAATTTTGATGTGTTTAAATGAGATATCAAATAACTTTGGATTAATCTAAAATTTTGCTCCTATGATCCATATGGTAAAATAATTTAATCTGGTGGAGTCTTGGGATCAAATGATCTAGTAAAGAAGTTATTAAATGGTGTGTGAGTGTGACTTAAACTAGGGATAATAGTGCTGCCACGCTTGGTTGTTTTTCTGCTAATCTTGGCATTAACACACACTTTATGCTGAATTAGTTGGGGCTATGATGGCCATTGAATTTGCCTTCAAGAATGGTTGGCAAAAGTTGTGGTTGGAGTGTGATTCTCTGCTGCTGGTTAAAGTGTTTTCTTCTGAAAACATTGTTCTTTGGGATATTAGGAATAGATGAAATGTTTTATATAGTTTGCTGAAAAGTTTGCATTTTGTAGTGGGTCACATTTATCGTGAGGGGAACACTTGTGCACATAGGTAGCCTCTTACGGTACTTCCGTACAGGGTTTTTTGTGGTGGGATCTTATTCCTACTTTTCTTTCTGGTGATTTTTCTAGGAATAGAATGGGTGTTCCCAGTTATAGATTCAAGTACTCTTCATGGGTTTGGCCCTTGTCCCCCCATGCTTTTGTAATTGGTTCTTCTATTTTAATATATTCTTGGTGTGATTCAGAGCTTGGTATTGTTTGGGGTGCTAACCTGGTTAGGATGCATTTCACTACTGTTTTGCTCTTGCTTGCCTTCTTTTGCTTAAAAAAAAACTTACACTAGTCTGAACCAATTCATTTTCGTCCTCTTGCAATGTGCCTTGTTTCTTCATATTAGATAATATGAAACTGAGAACAAACATGATGATTTTACTTGCACATTTGAAGAGTATATTTATGCTAGCTAAAGACATGAAATATTGTCTCTGTAAAGTTTTGCTGGCCAAGTGTTTTCCCATGTATGGTTATTGACCATTCCGTGGCATTATTTTAGGATTAGGCTTACATATATTATGTCCATTTGTTTAACCTCTCATCTATTGTAAATTTATTTTTTTCTAATAAACTGTCTGCAGTGCTGATGTGGACAAACTAAAGAAGTTGATTCTGCACAACCCCTTTATTTTGACTTTGCCTGAAGTGGGAAATCATAAGGATGAGGTCATTCCTAAAAATGTTCAGCAATTCTGGGTAATAAATTCTACCTGCTTTACATTATGAAGTTAACTGCATTAAGTTAGTTCTTCATTGTATCTTAAAAAATATTGCATAATTTCTTTCCAAGGGGGGAAGGGTTACTGCTTTTCTATATTTGGGATCTGTCTTTTTCATTGATATTAAAAGGAAATAAACCATTCTGGCAAAGAAAAGTTTGATTTAGAAGGAGAAGGGTTTAACACTTAAAAGATAAAAATGTCATTCGGTTTAGTGATCTTAAAAAAAGTTTGTTTCTATGAATTTAAAATATTTGATATTGTTACTTTTCTCCCTAGAGCATGTTTGAAAGCTATAACTTTGCACAATAGATTTTAGGTCGTGTTTTTCTTCTGTTATTTTTTTTCATTTATGCTTGTATCTTTCTGATTGAACATTTTTTTCTGTGGAATTGATCAGGTTTTAACTGTTTTCATTAAATATTTTTGTGTCAGATATCATGTCCTGCCAGTGATAAGTTACTTTACATCCTTGCTGTGTTGAAATTGGGGTTGGTCCAAAAGAAAGTTCTGATATTCACAAATACCATAGACATGAGTTTCAGATTGAAACTATTCTTGGAAAAGGTATGTTTGATATATAACTATTCATGAGCATTCACTTAATAGATTTTCAGCTTTAGGTATGTGTTAGATATATAGTTTTTTTATGTATATTACACGTTAGGGTCCTTGTCTCACTCAATATCTGGTATTTCATCATATAAACTGTATTATCTTTTCGTTATGGCAAACGATATCAATAGGATTACAGGCATCTAGTTCATAAGTTGCATTCTCTCTTTGTTTCAGCACCCAATGCTGGGTCCCATTATATAACCCATAATGAAAAAGCAATCAAATATACCACGAGAAGTAAAATTACATCTGTCTATCAAGGCTATATTTTATTATTCTATCTCAGATATTTCATCATTAGTGTCAATGTCATCACAATTTGAAAGTAAAATCAATAGTTGCTCAAAATTGTGCACAAATCATCACCACTACGACTTTGAAATATAGAATTTCATAGAAGAAATTTAATGGAAGAATTATTAAAGAGTGAATGGCTACTTTCGTCCCTGGAAGTGTAAAGCAGTGACAATTCAGTCCTTAAAAAGAACAAAATTTTAATTTAGTACCTAAATCAAATGTGTAAAAAGTGTGACAATTCGTTAAGTTTTCATGGACCATTTTGTTATTAAGTTTTAATGTTCAAGGACCAATTTGACATTAAGTTGCAAAGTTTAGGGTCTAATTTATTTAATTGCACTGGAGAACTTATAAAATCTAGAAAGTTAACTCCTAGAATTTTAAAGAAACACATAAAATCTAGGATTTAACTTAATACTACTCTATACCCACACTCACTATCCATGCATTCCATAAAATGAATTCCCAATACAAATGAGTTGTAGGTTTACCTCAAAGAATTCCAAATAGGCAAGTTCCTATAAGAATTCCAAATGAGTTGTAGGTTTAACTTTCTACTACTCAAAGCAACAACTACTGACCTTTACTTCTCATGGATGCAAAGATTTGGGGTCAGAATGTAAGAAGTGAAGGAAAAATTGATGAAAGAAAATGCAAATGCAAAGTTGGTCGCTTCCATACATTCTTTGCAATGTGCACTTGCTACCACTGAGTTAGTGTGTGTATTTGGCCTCCCTGTGGGCTTATTCCTGTAAAAATAAGCTTCCTCTTTTTCTTTCCTTTTTTTCAATACCTAGTTCACTAAGTGAAACAAGGGATTTCAATATGTATCATACTCAATACATACATCAAAATTATCAAAAGTGTGATTTTTTTTTTTTTTTTATATATATATTTTGATTTGGATTGATTTTCATACTGTAACAGTTTAATGGGTAATACACTTCTATGCTTTGAATCCCCCCCCTGGATTAAGATTTAAATCAACTTTGGAATATCCTGAAGTGGGTTGGATTTATTAGCTAATTTTTTTTCTACAGCTCTGCTTCTAGGCTATTATAGTTGCAGTGGGATTATTTTGTAGTCATTATTTCTTCCTCTCTCTCATTTCCCCTCTTTATCCTTGTAGTTTGGAATCAGATCTGCTGTTTTAAATCCCGAGTTGCCTCAGAATTCCCGTCTCCATATTCTTGAGGTGTGCAATGTTATCCAGTTCCTTCTTTCATTTGGTACCATAGCTGCTAAGACTTTTCTACTTAACCTGGTGCGACAGCATTTCTTGCCAACAAAGCATGAGAAATTCAAGTTTTCTTCAAAAAGTGATTTTATTATCAATTCATTATAATTTTTGGATCTTCATTTTCTCACATGATTTTGACAAACCTATTTTTATCAGGAATTCAATGCGGGCTTGTTCGATTATCTAATTGCAACAGATCTTAGCCAGTCAAAGGAAAAGGATGAAGTGCCTAAGGAAAGTATTGTTGGATCACGGAAGTCTAGAAAACATGCTAAAATAAAACTAGATTCTGAATTTGGAGTTGTAAGGGGAATTGACTTTAAAAATGTATACACGGTACGCAAGTCTTCTCTTATATCTCTCTGTTATGTTTGAATTTAGCGTTGACATGTTTGAATGTTTTGCTCTACATATGCTGTTTTTAGTAAGAGTTGTATACTATGTTAATTGGTAACATCTTCTGGTTTATATCCATGTTTCATGGGGAGAGTGCCTGTTCACCAAAACCAGTTAGTTAATGCTTTCTCTTGTTGATGAACAGGTTATAAACTTTGAAATGCCTCAGAGTGTTGCTGGATATGTGCATCGAATTGGACGTACAGGAAGAGCATACAATTCTGGTGCTTCTGTCTCTCTGGTGAGTTTCTTGGACAAAACAAATCCCCCTTTTCCCATTACGTAAATTTCAAAATGCATTATTAGTTGCATTTTGCTCTCTAGCCTGTCTTGGTCCATTGGGTATTCTATCCTAGGTGGCACCAAGGCCCAAGCTGCATAATGCTGGGTCACTTAGATATTTGTTTGTTTTTTCTCAGGTTTCCACGGATGAAATGGATACTTTAGAAGAAATAAGATCTTTTGTTGGGGATGATGAAAACAAAGGCACAAATTCAATTGCTGAGTTTCCTCTCCTCACCAAGAATGCAGTTGAATCTTTACGGTACAGGGCTGAGGTAATTTATTATTTCCTTTACTCTTGATGAAAAACTAAAATAGGATTCCATTGATGCATCAAATCTATGAGAGCCTTTTTTGGTTGACTTGGTATATTTTTTCCTTCAGGATTCGTATTAATTAATCCTCTTATGTGTCAATTTTTTTTCAAATTTTGTGACCACAAAAATGAGAAACATCCTTTTTGTGATCTTGTCATGCATATCAGCATCTTGCACATATTACCGTCTGTTTTTCTTTGCTTAAATGAATAATGTATAGAATATATTTTGCACCTTCTGTTCTTTTCTGACTTTAGGTGGATATGCTATCGTGCCTAAGTAGATTTGGTGTAACTAGCTGCTTTTGTAAATAATAATGATGATTGACTTTTTCTTGCAGGATGTTGCAAAGAGTGTGACTAGAATTGCTGTCCGAGAGTCACGAGCCCAGGATCTGAGGAATGAAATTTTGAACTCTGAAAAGTGAGTATTGCATTTGGTATGAGAACTGTAACTATGATCTAAGTTTATTCCCTTTCTAATTCATTTTTGCACAACTGTGCTTTTATTTTAGGTTGAAAGCCCACTTCGAAACTAATCCAAAAGACCTAGGTAATGTAATAGGTTGATATTATTGTTAAAATACCATTGATATTTATTGTTTTTTATTTTATTTAAAATTTTATGTTTGAAGTTAAATTTAAAGGATTGAAATTGTAATTGAACAGATCTACTGAAGCATGACAAAGTTTTGAGCAAGAATGCCCCACCTCCTCACCTACGTGATGTGCCTGAGTACCTATTAGACAAACCAACGAAAGAGGCAAGGGAAATGGTCAAGCTTGCAAGGGATGCAATGGGAAATAATAATCGCCGCAAGGGATCCAAGAGAAAATTAAGAAAAGATGGAGACCCTCTGAAGGCTATCTATGCTACGGTATGATTAACCTTTACCCATCGACTTTACCTTTTATGCCAATTTTGAATCTTTAATCATGAAGGTTAAGAGAAGGAGCCTGTGTAGTGTGTAGAGGAGTGAAAATAAGGGATGGAGAAAAAAATTATGTATGGAAGCTTATAAAATATAAAGTACAAATACATACAATGTTGCACAGATCTAAAGATAATGCCGAAGAGTGTCATTAGTTGTTATTTTTTTGTTTACACTATTTCTGTATTCTGTTTGACTTTTATACGTTTTTGTCAGGCGTCATCAAAAAGACCGCACAAAGCTAGGAAGACTGGTGGAAGCGATAGCAACAATAGCAGTGACAGGCATAAACACAAAAAGAATAAGGGTATTTGATTGATTTACCCTTTTCCTACAAAGCCTTATAACAGGCTCAATTTTGTTGTAATTTAGCTCCAAATATCGTAAAACAAAAAACAGTACAGTATTGGAATTGTTGTTTCCTTTATACCGCGTAGGGCCTGAAGTTATTTCTCATTACTGAGTTAAATTATGCTAATTGAAACTAGAATTTCGCTTTCGTCCATGTCTCTTGTCTCGCATGGCATGTGGAAGATCATATTGGTGACACTAGAATGTCTTCCCATCCCATTCCAATAACGTTACTGCATTTGCTTGTGGCCAAGTCAGTTTTATTTTTGCAATTATTAAAAGGTGTTTATAATTTAAAAATGTCTTAAGAAACTTATACAAATCATTAAGTTTATTGTTTTGTAAGAAAACAGTGTTGAAATTTAAAATTATTGGGGAGAATTTAAAATTATTTACTTTAGAAGCGATCTTTTCCTTTATTTTGTATGTTAATGAAAACAAGTTAGAAAAGCTTTTAAATTCTCTAATTGTTTTTTAAAATAATTTAGGAACTAATTAATTTAATCTATCTTTTATTTGTGAAATAAAGTTTAGGCACGAAATGGGAAAGTATTATAAAAACTTTATAATCAATTACTTTGAAAAAAATAATTTTATTTTATACGTTGGTAGAGTAATTAGTAATCTCTTTCTTTTAATCTTACAAACTTTTCATATGATTCTAATAATGATGCGTTCATACCACCAACTCACTACAATCTATCCTATAAGCCTACATCATCTGATCAATGTAGTCCATAATTCCATTTACCATTAGGTTTGGAGGTTCTAGCTAAAAACCAAGCCATCATAAAAGGAATAGATATGAGCATGAAGGGAGTTCTAGCTCGGTCGGGACCAACAATAAAGTCAAAGTATTAAAAGATCTTTCTATTGGTATTAAGACGATTGCAGGCAATTTTTAAAAAAATCTAACTTAATGAAGAAAAAAGATAGAGAAAGGAAGAGTAATGTTTGAGATGCTATGAAAGAAATCCAAAATCTAGATGATAAAACTTATTACATGGCAGGTGATTTGCTTAATATTAAAGCAAAGAATGACTTGTTCTAATAGATGTCATTAGACGAAAGCTTATCTTTCCTTATCTTTGATAAACTTCAAGTTAGGATTATGAATATTTTAATCATCTCTTAATGAGCAGGAGCGAGAAGAAATAATTGCATGAAGGACTAGCTTATATAGCTTTAGATATGTGAAAAATTTCTACATACGAGGACAAGAAATTAGAATCCATTAGCTATTAAATATAGGAAAATTTATATTAGTTTTACTTTTTTTTTTTTATCCAAATCTTATGATTTATTTGTTATCTTTCTTATTGACTCATGTAATTGGAAAATTTATATTGGTTTTACTTTTTTTTATCCAAACCTTATGATTTATTTATTATCTTTCTCATTGACTCATCTAATTTTAAAGGTATTCTAAAAATTCAAGGAGTCCTTTCAAATTTTATAAATCTGTAAAATCCTTTTAAATCTTATAAATTCATACTTTATAATTTATTAAAATAAAAATCGTTTAAAAAATATTA
>PYAF01005999.1:227470-333707 GCA_007407185.1 Glycine tomentella
AATTATTTTAAAAAATAATAAATTTATTATACATAATAAATTATAATTAGGATTTTAAAAGCCTTCTTTTTGATAAAAAAAAGTCTTGTGATATTTAATTAAGATTTTTTTTTAAATCTTATGGTATTCGGTAAAGTTTTTAAAATACTTTTAAATTAAGTCTTGGTAATTTTATAAGAATATTAAGTAAATATCACAAATCTTAGTTAGATATTGTTAATTTAAAACCAAATATATCCTTACTTAATTACTTATTTTAAAAATAAATTTGCTCTAAAAGAGTTATTTTTAAAATGGTTATTCTCATATCCATTATAAATAAACTTGTTTCTAGTTTTCAATTATATCTTGAATTGGAATTCTCTACCAAAAGATGATAAAGTAAGAAAAAATGCATTATCACATTTATATAATCATCTAATTATAATTTATTATGTATAATAAATTTATTATTTTTTAAAATAATTATTTTAAAATAATTAAATGATGATTTATAATTAAATGATATTGTAAAATTATTTACATTGACAATACATAAACATTAAACTATTATCACATTATATTTATATATAATAGGTTTATTTATTTTTAAAATAAAATATATTTAAGATGATTTTTGATTAATTAACAAACTAAAAGTATTTTCATTAAAAAATAGAAAACTCATAATTTAATTATACGTGATTATTTATGGATAGATAAGTTGTTACTGTTATTAATAAATCATAACAAGATTCCAATCCCAACTAACTTAACAAATCTTGTGCAGGATCAACTTTAAACTATTAAAATCCATTGGAAGATTTTGAAGAAATGATTAACTAAAATAAATAAATTTTACATTATTATTCAATTTATAAATTACCTATATACTAAATTTATTAACTCTGTAATAGTAATAGTAATTATTTAAAAAATCACACTTAAAAAATTAACACAGTTTCTAATCAATCCATATTCCATAGTTCCCCCTCCGATATATGTTGTTTTTTTTTTTTTTTAATAAAAAATCTATAAATTAATTAATTAAATTATCTTTTTTTACAGTTCGAGTTGCAGGCGCAGAAAGGATCACCCCACCCCACCCCTCTCAGGCCATCGTTTACTGTATGTAATGTAAGCTTTTTCGAATTCTTATCTTTCACAACACAACTGTCTCCATTCCCACACTAAGCGACGCGCGCCGCCGTCGCCGCTGCAACCTCAATCTCCGAACAACTCACACATTCAACTCACTTGCTTCAAATTTCAATTCCTCTCTCTCCGCGCTTATCTTCCACTACATTCCAACAGTTAGTAAAATAGGGTTTACTTCGGTTAGGGTTTCTTCCTCGAATGGATAGCGCGCGATCAGCGAACGGCGAGGAGAATGCGGCGGGAATCCCGGACGATTTGCGGTGCAAGAGGTCCGACGGGAAGCAGTGGCGGTGCACGGCGATGTCGATGCCGGACAAGACCGTCTGCGAGAAGCACTACATCCAGGCAAAGAAGCGCGCCGCGAATTCCGCAATGAGAGCGAATCTCAAGAAAGCGAAGAGGAAGTCGCAGTCGCTGTCGCTGAACGAGTCCGATAATGTTTATATGGAGAGCAAGAGCGACGATTTCGATGTTCCTCTCTCCTCCATTGGCCTCTCTCAGAAGAAACTCTCGAAGAATCAGTTCCGCTACGAGCCGGAGCGCGACGCGCCGCGAAGAGGCTCGTCCGCCAGACGCTCTTCGAACCTCAACGACGACGATGATGATGACGATGACGACGACGTGGATGGGGATGCGGATGCTGATGTGGCGCTCTATGAGGAAGAGAATTGGGTCTCCTGTGACTCCCCGCCGGATTCTTCGCGCAAGAGGTCGCGGAGGAGCTTGGAAGTTAATGCTACCACTGTGAGTTGGTTTGAGTTTTGATTTTGATTTCGATGTGAGTGTAGTGTCATGTGATGAATTCGGATTGTTGTGTTGTGTGGCAGGAATATTCGGACGGAACATCCGGTTCCTCCAACGAGGACACCGGCGGGCAGACTTGTCACCAGTGCCGGAGGAATGACTGCGACCGAGTTACTTGGTGTCAACGGTGTGATAGGAGGGGATATTGTGATAGCTGTTTATCAACATGGTGAGCTTTTGGAATTTTACTCATGATAAGTGGTAATTCTTGCAGTTGGGTTGTGGCTGTTATGTTAGTTAGTTAGTTATGGTTTACTTGTTTTTAGGTACTCGGACATTTCTTTGGATGAAATTCAGACAATATGTCCTGCTTGCCGGGGTATATGTAATTGCAAGACTTGTTTGCGGAGTGATAATTCGATTAAGGTATTTTGATTGTTATGGACTTAGCCTGTTGGGATGAACTTCTACTTAGGTACTTAAAATGATTTGAGTTTCTCCCATAAGCTAAAATGAGCTTATGTGCTATAGCTTTTGGAGAAGTTAAATGCGAGAGTTTCTACTAAGTTAAGTGCATAGGTTAGTTTTAGCATATGGGAGAAGCTCAATTCGTGTTACCTTTTTTTTTATTTCCTTCTCCTATAAGTGTTAATGGAGAAGTTTATCCAAAGACGGCCTTAAAATTTGATGAGGCATGCCTTTGAAGTTTAGCATATGTAATTTCTTTTGTTGTTGGTGAATTTTCTGGTTTTGCTGGGTTTAAGGTTCGGATACGCGAGATACCTGTTCTAGATAAGTTAGAATATCTCCATGTGTTGCTGTCGTCTGTGCTACCTGTGGTAAAGCAGATCCACTGTGAACAGAGTTTTGAAGTTGAACTTGAAAAGAAGTTGCATGGTAAGGTTTATTTGGGTTTGCTTGTAGTTTTGTGGTTGTCTATGTTGTTTTTCTTTTTGTGTGGTGAATAAGTAGTTGATGATGTTGTGAAAATGGTTTCTCTCTCAGGTGCTGAAATAGATCTTCAAAGGATAAAATTGAACTCAGATGAGCAGATGTGCTGGTATATTTGTAACAAATTTTGTAGAATTGTTGGTTTTAGTGGGTGCTGAAGCATCATGCACCTGTTCCTTATTCATAGACAGTATAAGGTTCATTATTTATTTTGATTTGTTTTCTTGCAGCAATTTCTGTAGGATACCTATTACTGATTATCATCGACGCTGTCCAAGTTGCTCTTATGATTTGTGCCTTAGTTGCTGTCGAGATCTTCGAGAAGCAACTGCAGATCACAATAAAGAACCCCAAACAGAGCAAGCAAAAACTTCTGATCGAAATGTATTACGTAAATTTCCTCATTGGAGATCCAGTGACAACGGAAGTATTCCATGTCCCCCTAAGGAGTATGGTGGCTGTGGTTATTCTTCATTAAATTTAAGCCGAATTTTCAAGATGAACTGGGTTGCAAAGTTGGTGAAAAATGTAGAGGAAATGGTTAGTGGCTGCAGAATTAGTAATGCCGATGGTCCACCGGAAACCGGGCTGAATGATCTCAAACTTTGCCAATATTCTCACAGAGAAGCCAGTGATGATAATTATCTTTATTGCCCAGCATCTGACGATATCAAAACTGATGGGATTGACAATTTTAGAAAGCATTGGAAAACTGGTGAGCCCATAATTGTTAAGCAAGTATTTGATGGGTCATCCATTTCAAGCTGGGATCCAATGGTCATATGGAGAGGGATTCTAGAGACAACGGATGAGAAAGCGAAAGATGAAAACAGGATGGTTAAGGCCATAGATTGCTTAGATGGGTCTGAGGTACAACTATATCTATACCTCTTCTCTTTTTGGTGATTGAAATTGTATTGGTTTTATCTATTTTACTGTTTTTGGTTCATCATTTATGCTAAATTACTCTGCATTATGGCTGCATTTTTGTTATTTTTATATTGACAGATTGATATTGAGCTTGCTCAGTTCATGAAAGGATACTTCGAAGGGCATATTCTTGAAAATGGTTGGCCACAGTTATTGAAATTGAAAGATTGGCCTTCACCTAGTGCTTCTGAAGAATTTCTGTTGTACCAAAGACCTGAGTTTATCAGCAAACTACCTTTACTTCAGTATATTCACTCCAAGTGGGGCCTTCTCAATGTTGCTGCTAAATTGCCTCATTACTCCTTGCAGAATGACGTAGGACCCAAGATATATATATCTTATGGGATTAGTGATGAACTTGGTAGAGGTGATTCAGTGACAAATCTCCACTTCAATATGCGTGACATGGTATATTACTTAACCCTCACTAACCCGTGAGATGATAAATGGTCTTTTTTTTGTCTTTTATAGTTTGAACAGATACAAGTTATTATTTACAGCCACTTTATGGCAATCTGGGTTCCTAGACAGACTGCAACTTCTTTATAATCTGTGTTCCAATTTCAAGTGTCTTAACAATATCAATTTGATGCTTCATTGTTAATTTATGTTTGGTTATGTATTTATCATGGTCTTCCCATATTAATATATGCAGGTTGATATTTATACCTCTACCAATTTTCAATAATAAGTGCTATGCATATTCAAATGTCGGATGTTTATTCAAACTCTGCTACATACTGGGGATTTGTGTTTAATATTTTAAAGTTCTCTCTCTCTCTTCCCTGTTATCTTGTCTAGAGTGAAATTATGGAATTTTGATTTATTTGAGGAAAAGGAAAGAAAGGGGGCTATGAGTAAGTAACAAATAATTAATTTACCGAGTTTCAACAGGTGTACCTTTTGGTTCATACAAATGAAGTAAAGCTGAAGGACTGTCAGAGAACTAAAATTGAAATGATGCGAAAAGCTAAAGCTAATAAGGAATCTGAGGCAAAAGAATCACATGGGGATCCTCAAATATCTTCAAGGGGGAGTTCACCTGATTCCTCACTTGGTACAAAAAGTAGTGGACTGGAAATGGACTCAAACCAGAATAAGTCAATTATGGATCAAGGGTTTGAAATTTATTCTAGTGCTGAAGGTAATACGGCCAATTGTAAACTTCCATTCAATCAAAATGGAGACGTCTCTGAGAAAACACATCCTGGAGTTCTTTGGGATGTTTTTCGTCGGCAGGATGTTCCAATATTGACTAAATATTTGAAAATACATTGGAAGGAATTTGGGAAGTCAGAT
Organism: Glycine tomentella; assembly: GCA_007407185.1. NCBI lineage: Eukaryota > Viridiplantae > Streptophyta > Magnoliopsida > Fabales > Fabaceae > Glycine > Glycine tomentella. Next base: position 232,532 of record PYAF01005999.1, read on the forward strand.
GATCTAGGAAATGAATTTGTAAGTCTTTAAGAAAACATTTAAAATTTTACATTGCTTCCCCCTTTTTATTGGTTAACTAGTTTTGTTTTTTTATTATTGCTGATGGTACTCTCTGGATTCAAGGTTGAATGGCCTCTTTATGATGGAGCTATTTTTCTTGACAAACATCATAAAAGAAAGTTGAAGGAAGAATTTGGTAAGATCTTATGTTTTTCTTTCTTTCTTTGAATTCTTCAAGAGCTAGATAAATAAGTGGTATAAGTTAGTCTGACATGGTGGAATTACATAGGTCCTTGCCTTGCCCTTGGGAGCTCATCACCCCCCCTAAGTTGACAAAATCTTGTAGAGTTCCTTTAATGATAGTAATGAGTGAGATGGAAGGGGGAAACATAATTCCCCCCCTTTTTTGTGAGTTTAAGAATTTTTGAAGGGAAGTGAATATGAGGAGGACAATTCCCTCTCAATCCCCTAGAGCTATGCTTGAAAGCTTTTGATTGATGCGGAAGGGAGGGATGGTAAAATATTATTGTTTGGAAGCTTTAAGTAAAGGAAATGAGTGGAGTTCTTATCCTAGTTTTGGAGGTATAAATGGAATACGAAGGGGTTAGTTGCTTTTCCTTCGTCAAACTTTTTTCTACAAAGGTTTAAGTCAATTTGTTGGAAAGCCACTTTAATTGCTGTTACCCCTACCTTGCCTATTGAAGTTGGTTGCCAATGTCTCGGAGAGACCTACCTATGAAGGGTCTGACTAGAAAGCCTAAGTGAAGTGTCGTAGTGTGCAGCCACTAAAATGACTTTTCGGGGGTTGAGGTCCCACGTTGATTAGAGATAAGGCATAAGTAATACTTATAAAGCTTGGACAATTCATATCATACGAGACAGTTTTGTGGGGTTTAGTTAGGTTCTAAACCCTGAATCTAAAATGGTATATTGTTTGGGCACCAACATTGCCATGCTCTAGGTCCATAGCCCTAGGCGTTAGGGGGTGTGTTGGATAGCTGCCTTAATTGCAGTCACCATTAACCCTCCGTAATTGCAGCATGAGAGTTGGTTGCCAATGTCTCGGAAAAGGCTACCTATGAAGGAATTGACTAGAAAGGCTGGGTGAATCGTCGTAGTGTGCAATCATTGAGATGCCAACTCTTAGGGGTTGAGATCTCACATTAACTAGAGATAAGGCCTTAGTAGTGCTTATAAAGTTTGGACAATCCTCACCATACAAACCGGTTTTGTGGGATTAAGTTAGGCCCTAAGCCCAAATTCTAAGAAAACAATTTTCCATTCCCTTCTTCCTTGCCTCACATCCCAATATTGCCCAAAACAACTTGTATTTTTCACTTTTGAATTTAGGATGGCGAGGCAGCTTTGCCTTGTATATATAAAAACATTTACTATTTTAACCCTATAAATTCAGTTAATTTTTTTGTTAGTTTTGCGTATTGAAATTTTACACTTACAGCTTTTTTTCTTTTAAATTTGCTGGTATAAGAAAAGATAAGTGAGCACTTGTATAAGGCCTAATTGTAGGTATCTGAGAGACTGAGACCAATTTTCTCATGAGTACTATTTATTATTGGAATCTTAGTACTGATGTGCTAAATTGTGGGTAGCCCTAAGAATTTATGAAACAATTAATTTTATTTAGCTTCTTCCTTTTTAATGTGATTACTATCCTTCCTAAATAGGAGTGGAGCCTTGGTCATTTGAACAGAATTTGGGGGAAGCTATATTTGTTCCTGCTGGTTGCCCTTTCCAAGCAAGGAATGTTCAGGTGAGTTCATTTACCTAATGAGTTCATTTCATATACTAATTGCTTAGTTGATGACCATCATAGTTTTATATCCGCTTTCCACACAAAGGAATTTTGATCTGATAGTGTCTACCCATTATTAATATAATCCCTTTAGTTTTTATGAATATTTAATGTACCGAGTTACTAAGGTCTATTCTAGAGCAGATACTAATATAACTCGAGTGATTTTGAAATTTTGAATTATATGGTAAACAATTTTATTTGCTTCATTGTTTGTTTCCTACTTGAGCTGATTTATGACAAAACATATGACATTGATTGGTCCATGTAATCGACTGCACCTACTTTGTTATTTTTGTCGATTTTTGCTACTTGAGTGAAACAAACGTTCCTATCTATTAATATCTAACTATCTAAAGTTAAATTGCACATTTCCTATTGAGCTTTGGTCTGTTGTTAATCTATCGAGTATATTGAATTTGAGTCCTTTGCTAGCATTAATAGCTGTTTTTTGTTTTGTGGACTCCTCCTTTCCAAAGTTAATGTTACTCCCACCACCCATCAATTGGAAGAACTCTATAATCGCAGGTTAAGACTTAAGACCCTGTGCTTCTAGCATAATTCTGTGTAGTGGCAGTTCTAGGATTTGGTTTGTCAGGAGCTGGGATATTCTTAGAGCAATTACACTGACGTTCCTAACATTTTCCCACATTACACTTACCTACCCTTTTGATATATAAAATTAGAAATAACACCAACCTGCCTTACTAACAAGAAGTGAATTAAATGTGATATGGAGGTCAAAATAATGTAACTTGGGAGGTGTATTCAATTAGTATTTAAAGGATTTTAAAAGACTTTTTTTTTTGTTAAAAAGTCTTGAGGTATTCGATCAAGATTTTTAAATAATAGAAATAAGTCTTGTGGTATTCAATCAAGGCTAATAGGATTTTTTAAGAAATTCAATAAAAAAAATTTACCACTTAAAAAAGTCTTCTGGTATTCAAAAGTATACAAATTTCAATGAATTCTTTCTTAAGATGGATTTCATGAGACTTTTTATGAGAAAATACACATTAAACAATCTCACCCAAACCCTTGAGATTTCATAAAACTTTCTTTCTTTTCATGTAAATTGATGTTTTTCTTTTTCCATCACACATAATCCCGTCTCTTTGTTGAAAGCGGTAGACATTTTAATTTTTTTCTCTCTTTCGACAAATGGTCAACATGCCCTAGAACGTGTGATATGAGAAAGTTTTCCAATTCTTTGAATTGGGGGGGGGGTATCTTGACTACATGCTTATACATATAAATAAACGTGAATATATATAATATATTCACATGAGAAATATATAGTTTTAATGACCGTTAGAAGTTGACTGATGTATAAGTACATAAATATATAAATGAGGTTTGAAACAATTATTGTGCATGTTTTTTGTTTGGTGGGATTGTTATTGTGGGAATAACTACAAGTATCCATACCATTGACAGACATTGTGGTATATAGTTTTTATACAATTAACATGATTGATGATTGAAGATGAATGAATTTATTGAGCTTATAAATATACTAGGGAAATTGATTTGTTATGTAATAGGTTTATGGTTCTTTGTATAAGATGAGTTTTATTTAGAGTGTTAGGTGGACAAAATTCATTAATTTTTATCAATAATTTTAAATGTTTTTTAAAAATTCATAGAGTCCTTTAAAATCTTAAAAATACATAATGTCCTTTCAAATCTTATGAGTTCATATTTTGTAAATCCATTAAAATCTAAACTACAAAATTCTAATTATAGAAGTCTTTTAAAAAAATCTTGAAAGTCATTATGTTCTTACAATGTCTTTTGAAATCCATAGATTTTTTTATGTAAAAATAGTCTTTTAAAATCCTAATCCAATTCACCTCCCTTGATCTAAATTTTCTGAATGAACTCTCTTAACTAAAGAATCAACATTTTGGAAGTTATTAGAAATGTTTTTATAAGCTTCTTTGATTAATATATTGCACTTCTTTCTGAACTATAATCTTCTTATAAGTGGATTTTTTTTTGGGTTTAATGGAAACAATATGGTCGAATTTGTCATAATGTGTGATTGCTCTCAATATTTCAGTCCAATGTTCAGTTGGGCCTTGATTTCTTATCTCCGGAAAGCGTGGGTGATGCTGTAAGATTGGCAGAGGAAATTCGCTGTCTACCTAATGAACATGAAGCAAAGCTTCAAGTTTTGGAGGTCAGAAGAGAGAAGAGTTACATTTAATTAAGTTTCCTTTTTTGTTGCCACTTGCCTGTCCCTCCCTATTTTGTCCTTTTAAAATGCTTGTGTTTTAAAAATATTTTTGTTAGCGTGTTGATATATGCTTCTTGGACATTTATGCAGGTTGGGAAGATCTCTCTTTATGCAGCAAGTTCAGCCATCAAAGAAGTTCAAAAACTTGTACTTGACCCAAAGTATGCTAATTTCACACTTGTGTTGGCAATTGCATTAGTTCTCTCTCTCTCTCTCTCTCTCTCTCTTTCTCTCTCTCTCTCCCCCAATGTCCTTGTCCTTAAAAATGGAAAATAAATTGTTTTGCTTGACTGATGGTTCTTATCCGGGATAAGTTATCCCTAGGCTTTAAGTTTTATTATACATGGATTGTGGAATTGGTCAGTTTGTCCTGTTAGGTCCTGCAAGGTTACCATTGACAGAAATGTCATGTTTCCTTATTGATTTTTTGTGATAAATACTTGTCCCAATGTCAACATCTTCTTACTGCTACCTAAAATAGTGAAACGGTTTAACTGTTGTTTTGTCAGACTTGGTGCCGAGATCGGTTATGGAGATCCTAATTTGACTGCAATGGTTTCCGCGAATTATGAGAAGATGGTTAAGCGGAGGCAGATTACTTGTGCTTGAACTTCCACACTCGGTCATTGAATCCGGAAAGGGGGATTGTGTACATTAGTTGTATTTGAGCAATATTTTATGGGTTGGTATTTTCAGTGTAGTTTTGATCAAATACCTAGGTAATCATTTAAATGTGTATAATAGTTGCGTTAGAGAATCATATAATGACCAGCTTCAAATCTGATTTTATTTCAAAATGTGGAAAAGAAACAGTGTAATATATACAAAGTTAAAAACTTGTTTCTGCTGCCCTTTTAGTTAAGTTAAGAAATGCTTGTGATCTTATTTTCCATTGAAATGGCAACAGGCGCACCCAAAAAATTGAAATTGGTTCGGTTTAGAGGACATTCTCTAGCCATGCAATTAAAAAACATAGCTTCGGAAACAAAGGAGTTACAAGGTCGACCTAAGAGAAGCGTTTTTTTGGGTCTTGGCTTATGACCTTATTTGCCAATGAAGCTTCGTTTTGAACCACTTAAAAAGTGAGGCTAAATGAATTAGCAATCCTATTGAAATCTGACTTCAATCCTGGCCACTCTGATTCAGGTGCCTGAGCATTTAATGTAAAAAGCCTACCACCACGAGCGCAGCAAACGGAAACATTGTGTCGCCTAAACGAGGGACTCTCAACTCTGAACTCCAGTTCGTAGTATTTGACTTTTGTAACGGAATCCTCTCTCAAACTTGATTTTATCAATGTACCCTTCACGTCAGGGCGTTGCCCTGATCCTGTTATGCTTCGAACCACTGCTTCACCCACCTCATCTGGCCCCCCAAATGCTTCAATCCTAGTGAAAAAAGGTTAGATATACAAGCTGTCAATCTTTCTTTTCTTAATAATTAGTATCAAATGAGACATTGATTGACAAACTATTTATAATTATTTCATTTATTTTTTTAATGCTGTTTTTGGACCTAACACTTTTCACTGAAAGGAAAAAGCAAAAAGTTATCTTTTTTTTATTAATATATATAATAATTCTTTTAGTCGGCCATTTGGTTGGTAATAACTAATAAAGTGAAGTGAATCTCTGAAGAAATTTACTAGTTACCAGTGCTCATTCATACTCACGAGAAGTCTGGAGCAACAGATGAAACAATGACACTAACATTGAGTTCTCCAGTGGAACCGGGAGGACCAAATGCAACAACCGGTTCATTGATGTTAGAACGCCGCCGTTCATTCAGCGGAGGAGGATCCAATGATCGTTCCATCTCTCTTTTCTTAGCAGCTCGATACAGCAGCGTCTGATCTCCCACCCAATTTGCTGGGTATATGAATTCTGATAATCCAAATCCAAATATATATAAAAAGAATGACTTTTTTTCTTTACTTTTATACATTGGTTCTTAATAATATAATGAATTTTCAAGGCGAATTACCGAATCCTTCCTTTGTGTCAACGCAACGGCTGTAACCTCCAATGGGATAAAGCACGTCCAGCTTCAGATTACGCCCACTTTGTGGCGACAAACCGAGAAGAAAACTGGTGATGCCACCAAAGTTTGCACCCACAGCCACTAGTGAAGCTGACCCAACCCCCACAAGAAGCCGCCTCTGAAATTTGGTGGCTAATGGTGCAAATTCCTCCGCCGGAGGCCGCCCTCCATTGTCACGATCACGGGAACATTGTGGTATTCGAATTGGGTTGTATGCCCCAAACCTGGCTTGCACTGCCATACCCATGTGCTGTTCTAAATAACAGGGCACTTGTTTGTCGTGCTATATGGATGCAAAATTTAATTTACGTCTTCCTTTCGGTTCCAATCACGAGAAGGATGCAATCCAAGTCCGAGACACAATAATCTAGTGGTGGATTCTGGTTGAGTTGGTCGTCCATGCTGGCATTCTTGTGGCTCCTCATAGGAATGGGATAGCTCTTATCTGCTTCATGTGGTTCTCATTCCTTCGGGTAATCAAGAGCCACGGCATAAACTTAGTTTTTAATTCTTGCCTTCATTTGTGAAGATTTTTTACTATACATGAAATGTGAGAAAAATCAATTTTTGATAATTTAACTTGGTTATATGGTAAAATCTAATTCTTTCACGTGATAAGCTTCTCCTCTCTAATAATAATAATAACAACAACAATAATAATAATAATAAGTTGCCATGAATAGAGAATTCTTAATGACTTTCATTAATTTTAACATTTGAACACAAATTTATACGGTCAAAATCAGATTTCACATGATAAGTTTCACCTCTCTATCTCTATAATATAGTCAATTATACTAATTATTCTTTAAGTTTTATGAAATTATACAAACACCCTCTTGCTTTTATCCATTCTTACCCTAACTTTCCTTTATTTATTTTTAAAATATACATAACACCATTTGGCCTATACCTATAGTGGCGAATGTATTACCAAGGGGGTGGACGATGAAAAAAATTAATCTCGAATGAAAATATAATTCTTTTTTATCAATATTTAATTTTAGCTATCTATTTTAATTGTGCAGTTAAGATTCAATAACTGTTACTCCCTCTATTCCTCTCTATAAAATATATTATTGGTTCGTTAGTTCAAATAGTACATATTTGATTTCCTTCTTGGCTTTGTTAAACTTAATTCTTATAAAATAATTTAATTATTATTTTAAAAATGGTTATAAGTGATAATTATTTATTATTTAGTTTCCAATTAGTTACCACAAGAATCTCCCGTTTCGAAGAATATTTGTGTCATGACGACTTGGTAATCCCTAACTTTTCCAAACTAAGAATGAGTTGTATATACACTGAAAACTATTCTTGGATCTGCGATGTATTTAGTCATCTTGAGAATTACATAACTTTGATATATGAGATGTACATAAAGTCTATCCAATACAATTAGTGACAGATCTATTCTTTAATGAAAGTGTGTATATACATCCTTTTACTTTAAAAAATTACATATAATTATATAATAATTTTATATTTTGTCCTTCTAATTTTATATATTTGAATCCATCATTTCTAAACGTATATATAATTTTTTTGATTATATATATTAAAAAAATTATTATTTTAATATTTATATTTTTATCTTCATATGTATGATAATGATAATTATTAATTTTTATTTTTTAAATAAATTGTTCTCACTAATCCAAAATCCTAGATCAGTCACTCAATACAATGTTTGGAAGATCATCACTCATGGAGATGCCGTAGCTAGTCACCAAACTTAAAGAATAGTATACTCAAGACAACTTCAACACCCTTCAGCTCATGCTAAGATAAAGGTATATTATCACTTGTGCTTTATCTTGATTTGAATATAACAAGATTTTGTAGTTGTAAGACCACAAAAGGAGATGTGTGCCATTCAAATTAATTACTTATGTAGGGGACTGGAGATGTTGATCAGTTTAGAAAAGTTATCACCTTGATGAGGCACTATGAGATGTTGTTTACCACGAAGGAGGACAAAACCATTGATAAATGTTTAGAAGATTTTAAACCATCTCAAATGGTGTGGAAGGCTCAAAACAATCTAAAGATCCTAGACAGTCTTCCCAAGGTGTGTGAACCAAGTAGCACAGTCATCCAAGAAGGTCATGATATGAAAACCTTGATGTTGGACAAGTTGTTGGGAGCTCATAAGGTTCATGAGGTGCATCTTCAAAAGCGGGACAAGCTCAAAATGAAGGATCCCCTAGCCCTTAAGATAGGAGAATTCAGTCTAAAGAAACATGAGAAGTCTGAAAGAAAAGCCCACTCCAAAAGCTCTTAAAGCTAATAACATGGTAGAGTTTGAAACACAGAATAATTATAAATATATATTTACTTTCCGTTTTATCTCTCTATCTCTCTCATCCCATAATTTATCATATTTATTGTTTTCTATCTCTATTTTTTTCTTTTTCCTTTTTCCACTCACTCCGTCCCAAGATGGGGGTAAATATATGTTTACTATTTTCCTATCACATAATTCGTATTCACAATATATTTTGGGAAGAGATAAGGAGATAATATATATTGAGATTGTCGATCCGTATGTGTCATATGGATTGTCGATCCGTATAAGTTATACAGATTGTTGATCTGTGATAATTTAAAAGAGAGATTAAAAAAATGAACAATAAAAAAGTGTTTCAGAAATTGACATTATCCTTAATTTTAACATCTGAACACAAATTTATGAGATCCTCTAAGGATATGGGTCTACACTGTTACACTGGCTGGTGCTGCTAAACTCGACCACATTGTCGACGACTCAATGCGTTTTCCTCTTTAGAAAGACACGTTCGGTCGTCTGTCGCACGATTTCTATTCTATATATGTGGTCGAAAGGGAGGATTAATTAGTTAAAGAAAAACAAGCGCATAACGACCAAATCAGCTGAAAATTCCACCCTCTAAAAAAGTTGACTTTTATTCCTTGTCGGGTGATCTTTTTCAAATGCTGCCCGTTGCTGAAAATGATTCAAAGCCTGCGTTCTTACTAGACCAGTTTCTCCAAACCTCATCCGGTGCACCAGTTTCCCCTTGTTGAGCACCACCATAGAAATTTCCATGTGCACCCCCACCACTACCACTTCCTCCACCTCCTATTCCCAAAAAGTCAAGAGTCATAACATCCCCACTTCCTTTACTTCCAGCAACGTTATTAGTAACACTACTCGAACCTCCATTTGTTGGTCCTCCACTACTGCTTCTATTGTTGTTTTGCTCTATGATCTTCGACAAAGCCTTGCTTTGGTCCAAAATAGCGTTGAACATGTCCACACCGTTCATCCCGACGCTCCCTCCACCCATCCCATTTGCACTACCGAAACTATTATACTGAGCAGAAATGTTAACCTCTTGTTGTTGGTGGTGGTGGCCACTGTGCATGTATTGGTTCATGAAGGGTTGTCCATTTGGTTGTTGATGATGATGCTGTTGCAGCACACCAAACGATGGTGGTGCCATGTTTGTTGCAAAAGTACTTTTTTCCGTCACTTTTGCTCCCATTTGCGCAGCTTTTTGCAACAACGCAGTGGCTGACATGTGTGGCGACCCTGCAGCAAGGTGGAGCCCGTTTTCATCGAACATGTTTGAGCTTAGTTGAAGAGAGGGAGAAGAGGTTGATGACAGGCTTCTCGTGAACACTGTTCCTGCAGCCATGTTGTTGTTGAAGGGTTTTTGTGCAGGCGTTGGCATGAGCTCGTGTGGGAGTGATAGTGGGTGCTTATGATCAGCATGGTTGAACTCCGAGGTGGTGCCACCCATTTGTGCAGGGTTGGGAACAATGCTGTTGGTGTTGATTGGTAATGATGAAACGAGGTTTGGGATTTGTTGACATTGCGAGTTTGGACCTATCTTTGGCAATTGTCCTTCGTTGGCTTTGTTGTTCTCCTCAGCTAGTGCGTCACAGAAAGCTCTGTGCGTAATGAAGCTGTCTCTTCTGCAAAGTTAATTCAATATATATGAAAAGCATTCAGTAAGTAATAATGATGCATGCATTAAGCAAAATAAAGAGAGAGGAATTTGGGGACCTGCATATAAATAATGCCAATATAGTTGTTCATGAGGACCATGATGGGTATTATTATCAACAAAAAAAAGTGGTGGAATCTTTGACCGAGCCTATGTATTTTTAGGAGGAAGGAATGTGTGATTTATTGATTTGTTGATCATAATTTAAATTTAAAAATAATCTTTTTATATATACAAAAATAAAATTGTATACAATATTTATTTTCTTTATTTTCGCATTACAAGAAATCTTTGTAAAATGAAGTAAATGTAAAAAAAAAAAGAAATGTATTTACAGTAACTTATGCTTGTAGAACAAAATGACTTCGGTTATATATATATATATATATGCAAAAATATTATATATAGATGCTACATGCTTAATTGCATGTTTTGATTATTAATCAAGGGCTGCTTATACCCGGGCTTATTTTCGTATAATTTTTTTTTAAAACAGATAAACTAACTTAAAGGTATATATACGAAAATAAATTCAAAGATGGAAAGTAAGTAATTCATTTTTTTAAAAAGTCAACAAGGGTGTGTGGTCAAAGGAAAGACCCCATGTAACATTTTAATTATAAAAGTACAAGTGCTGCATGCAACTTATGCACGGAAACCATGGATGAAGATATATTGATGAGTCAAATTATATATATATATATATATATATATATATATAATATGACGTAGAAATTTGGATACATGTGTGTGCAACTATGTATCAACCTGGAAAAGATGGTACCACAGTCGCATTTGTATTCCCTTGTACCACATATTTTCGAGTGAGCTTTCCAGTCAGACTGAACAGCGTATTTCTTTGAGCACTTATCACATTTCCACTTCTTCTCGCCGTGCTTTCTGCAGAAGTGCTTTTTGATGCCAGTGAGATCTCCGAGTGCTCTTGCTGGGTTGTGGTGGACGCACGAAGGTTCTGGACACACGTAAACCCTCTTTCGAATTTCCGTGCTTGTTCTCTGCTTCAGCTTCCAAGGCAAGTTGTGGCCTCGCCGGTGCAACTGAAGGTTCTGGTCTCTTTGAAACCCTTTGTTGCAGATTTCACATATGAACCTGTTTGTGGCCATTAGTGTGGTCGGTGATAGAGCAATAACTTCAGCACTTGGATCTGCACACACGTGAGTGCCAAAACGAGTAATTAAATTAAACTATGCATATAGTTCTAGTTCCTTCACCATTAATTATTAATGCGCAATTATATATATATATATATATATATATATATATATATGCACCCTAACCAAGGATAATACTTATTATTATTTCAAGTTGTTTCAATGGATATTTAATTAATTATGGAAAGGAAGAAAGTGACAAAACATAGAAAGTGAAGATGTATAATTGTAATAATAATAACAATGGAGATAGAAGAAGCAAGAAGAAGAAAAATGAGTGATATCTGATTCTTTGTTCACACTTCAACCACCAAGATAAGAAGAATGAAAAGAGAGAAAGATAGAATATTTAAATTTGAATTAAAGCCAAACTCCAAGACTTCTTTCTTCTCTCTTTGTCTTTTCTTCCACAAACCCTTTCGATCATATTTTTTTTGACACATATCCAGATACAGACACAAGGAAACAAACACATAAGAATACTCAACAGACACCGCGTAAAGAGCAAGAGGGTATTTCATATATAAAAGCATATGGTCCTTTTATCCTGAAACAGTTGTGAAACAAAAAACAAAGGAAACAAGAGGAGAACTAGCAGTCAAGCAAAGTCAACAGTGAATAGCAATGATTGTAAAGCCCTTCAAGGCAATAATTGAGCTTCTTCTTCTTCTACTAGTTACTATACTCCCCAATAATTCATCATTTTTGCTATCTAATTCTGGCTTAAAACATACCCAGATCCTTGTCTCCATTTGAAAGATGATGACTTCTAACCAGATCAAGGCCCTATCCTCTTAATTTCATGGAGCCTATACATAAATATCTTAATTAAATGTGCTCTAATTAATTAAGAATGTCATCATCCAGAAATTTAATGTAGACCTTTTGTGGGATATCATTTTCTTAATTTTTTTATACAAAACCCCATTTTTTAGCAAATATACAAGGAAACTATGCATCATTATTTCATTTTTAAAATCAACGAGATGGGTGAAGAAAGTGTGACTTAAACTAGGAATTAGCATGTGCAGGCCATGGGTAACAATATTCATCTATGTCTGCAGCTTTAATTTGACTATCCATTTTTTAAATCTGAAAAATATATATTTGAAAGTCCAATAATTAGAAAGTGTGACTTAAACTAGTAACGCTCAGAAAGCAAAGACAAGAAAAGAAGGAGAAGAAGAAGAAAACAAAGAATATTCACCAATATATATGTAAATGGAGCTGAAAAAGAGTAAATTTTTTTCTGAGATGGTAGCTAGAAAAGTTACCTGGATTTCCTGGTAGGCTCCTTTTCTTCTTAACAAGCGCAGGTGGTTGTGAATTTGTGTTGGAACCATTGCTATTATTTGTTGTTGTAGTTGAAGTATGAGAATGTGGACTATGGAACTGACCAAGCATCTCGGATTGCTGTTGTTTAACTGCTGCATCTTCTCTGGTATTCTCTGTAGAGAAGCTCCCACTATCACAACTTGTGATGTTTGACATTGAAGGTAGCCAAAGAAAAGGGAAGAATCTGCTGAAAAATATTCCCTTTATTCAATTTTACAAATAAGTGTTTGTTTGTTTATTTGTTTTGTTTCACTCAGCTTTGTTGCAGCTGCTATAGCTACAGCAAGATGAATTTTGTTCAGAAAAAAACTGAGGAAAAAAAATTAAAGGGGAGGTAATTGAGACAGAAAAGATGGGATTTGTGAAACTAGAGGAAGACAAAAACCAGGAAACTCTCCTCTTTTATGGTGTAGAGATGAGGGTGTTTGCTGGCACAAGAATACAAGAACCTTGCTTTGGATTTGCATTGTAATTAAAAAAATACTATTATACTTCTTTTAGGCACTGTTGTTTGTAGCTATAGATATGCCCCTGGCAATGCTTGGTATTTAATAAAAAGCCCTTCACTTATTTTTCCTGGTATAAATTTAGCTACTTACAGTATATATACTCATTATGATTAATTAATTAATTAAAAAGGACAATTGCAATACCATTATATGGTTATAATCAAAAGAAAATAATTTTAATATTTCTTGTTAGATTATTTTATATTTATTTTTAAATCAATCAGGAGAAAAATAAATATTTTAATGTACTTCAATTTTCTTTTTTAAATATATACTTGTATGAAAAATAATAAAAGTGTAATTACAACAAACATTTCCCTAAAATAAATTATCGCACAAAGTAAAAGTAGTGTTTGAAAAATGGGGGTCAAGCCTCGCCATTAATTCAACATCTTTAAAATTAGAGATTGGTTTGGCCATAAATAAATATGCTGTGTAAGTACATGTATAATCACATATTTAACTCTTAAAGAGTAAACAGTGTATGTACTTATTGTATCAAGGATTTATATTCTGTTATTTTAATTAAAAGTTAATTATTGTGTATAAAAATTTATTGGTTTTTATAATAATTATCTTAAAAATGATACTATTATGATTTTAATTGGTTGATAATATAAAATTTAGGGCATAAAAATTTAACTCACCTAAATACAATATATGTTAATGAGATTAGTTGTTTATGAAAAAAAAGAAATATGGCAACTTCTAACTTGTGTTGACTATATCAACGAATAAGTTCTTTTTTCTTTTAAATTTTACCAACTTTACCATATATTGCAGTGAAGGAAAATTGATCGTGAAAAGTGCATGAAAACGTGTGCTATTATGGTGAAGTGAGCTTTATCCAAAAATACTATGAAAGGACTGAAATGAACATAAATTGATTCGCACACTTCAACTTTTGTTTTGTTGAAATAGTTAATTGTATAAAATTGTATGGGAAGAAAGATAAAGAATATTAACAAATAGTATTCATTCTTAATAAGGACTAAGGAAGGGTATTATGGGTACTTCAGTTGTGGTTGTCTTTTAAAAGTTTAATTTATTGGACGATGCTAGCGGACGAGGGCTTCAAGTTGGAAACTTTGTCTGTTTCTGGGGATATTTTGAAGGGAATAATATTGTTCCCAAAACACCCCTGTCCTTTAATTGAAATCACAAAAATGCCACTATGAGTAAGACTCAGCCGCCTAGAGCATGTAGTTACCGATTTAACCTTACCCCGTCACGGGTTGATTCTGATCGAATCATTCTCGAAAATGACCCCACAATAATACAAAAATTCTTCTGTTCACGTGTGTTCGGGGTAATTTCCGATGGGTCAGACTCCGGGGTAACTTTGAAATTAAAATTCAAACATAGGGTCTTTTTGTAATTTGGTCTAACTTCAAGCATGCTTAGCCGTGGCGTGTGGCAATTGGTTTCTAATTTTCTTTCTTCTTTCTTCTATTATTTAAGAATGATATTTAGTCTTATTATATATAAAACGTTTTATAAACCGTTGGCCAGGGAAACTAAACTAAAATGAACCGAGTAAATATAATATTATTGTCACTGAAGCTGAGTGAGGAATTTAATTAAATGAATGGATATTCAATATTTCAATTCCTATTAGTCTTTGAGTTATTTCACGTCATTAGCTACTCATTTATTTAGTAGTAGTAATTAGCGAAACTAATTTTTATTTTTTTACTGAGAAACTAAATCTTTTTTCTAAAGTTCAAATGTGGGATTCCAATAAACAAATGTCAGGAACCATAGCTTACTACATTACTTGATCAGACATTTGGGTTATTGTTATTCATTTTTAACTATCCTTATATGTTTTTTTTTTCCAGCGATTGTTATTCAATATTATATATTCCAAATCACTAGAATTAGTCTAATAATAAAGGATTTGAATAATTTACATGAGATTTTAAGTTGAAATTTCATTATCATCATTATTCACAAAATATTATATTTTTCATATAAGCTAATTGACTACATGCAAAAATTTATGTATTTATTTAACTATATTATTAGTTGTAAATATTATTTGAACGGCAAAAGTCAAGAATCAAGATTCGCAAGTGACGATATATAATTTTCAAACATAGTCATCATGAATCAACGAAGTTGTACGTAACCAGAGATATATTGGATTATGATTTTTAGAAAATTATTTTAACGTAGTTTTTTTTTATTACTTTTAAAGAATTAGGTAAGAATATAATAATTTTTAAAAAATTATGATTAAAATTTTATAATTTGAATTTTAATAGATTTATAAAACATAATTTTTAATATTTTAATTGAATACCTCATGACTTTTTTTTATAAAAAAATATTTTTTTAAATTCTAATTGAATACATTTCCTAATTATTTTTTTTTGTTTTTTTAAGTACAGTAAATGAAATTTGGTTTTTAATTATGTACGAAAATATTTTAAAAGAAAAAATTTTTAAATAACTTTTCATTTCGAAAAGATTAATTTCTATCAATTCAAAATAGTATCATTATTAAAATAAAGGCCTTAACTACTGTGACTTTTAATAATATACGTTATTAATTTAATATTTTCTTTTTGGGTTGGCAAATTGGAGCGTTTTTTGTTTGATTATTTAATCTATTAAACTAATTGAGTATTTCAATTTGTCATTGTTACAATCTTAAAATAAAAAAAGCAAGAGGGTAAAGAATATTTCGTTTTCACTTAATTTAATATTAATATCGTCATTTTTTTTATAATTCTTACACCATCGTTGCATATATATTAATTGTCGACGGTACAGGAAATACTGTAAAGTTAAAAAAGAATACCGTACACACAAAAAAACAATATTTTATACGTTTGCCTGAATTTTTTCTGTCAAATTTTTATTATCTTTATAATATGAAAATTATTTAAAGTTCTGACGTGTAAACTCGCCAATAACTTTGTTCCTGTTATACATGGTACTATTGGATTAAAGAGGGTATTTTCACTTAGGATTTAGGAGCTAAGTGTTAAGTAAGTAAATAAAATATGTATCATATATTAAATTGATGGGACTTTGGAACCGCAGGTCTGCTATATATTATCATCACGTACGCCTTTTTGGTACATGATGAACAATATTGAACCACTTATTGGCTCCTGCTTTTGTGTCTATCTTCACTTCTCTGTTTGAAAGTGACAAATTTGAAGCATTTTCAAAATTCTATTCTAATTTATTCAACAAATACATATAATAGCACTTTCAAATAGCGAAAGAAAGTGACTATTCCATCTAACGCGCTGTCCTCCGTCCTTTACGTTCTTTTTTCATATGCGTGTTTTGCGAGTACATATTCATGATTATTTAGTCATATTTGAAAGAAAAGAAAACAACTGTTTTTGAATTTCCAAACTAGAAATACTAAAAAAAGTATTATATATTATAGCCAATGTAATATATAATATTTGAGTCACTAAGTTGTTGGAGTGAAATATTTATGGACTTTCGTGAATGACTAAAATTTTAAACTTTGATTGCATGTGAAACAAGTAATAACTCATATAATGTTTTAAAAATTGTATTGCTTACTAAATCACTGGAAATACTAATTTTTGTAATTATAATTAATTTGACGATGATATGATGTGTGTATGGTATTGTCACCACTGTGCAATAAATTAGCATAATATTATAGAAAATAAATTGAATAAAATCTTAAACAAATATGAAATGAATATATTATATTTATTATAAAATAAATAATTTCAAGAAAAATTAATTAAACAAGAGTGACCCGTTCTTGATTTTTATTAATTAATTTTAAATTTTACTCAAATCCTTTAATTTCAAAGTACAATTTTTGAGAAATTTATTTATATCTTTTTTATATGATCCACAATAAGATGTCTATTGCGTTAATTTTTTTCTTTAAAACTATCCTTATTTATTCAATATTTTTTAGGTTAAAAACAATATATGCAATGGATTAATTTGTTAAACTCTCTCTTTCATTAAAATAAGGAAAGATTATTACACAAAACTACCTCTTTCATTCACTGTCTCTTTTTACGTTGTTATAGAATGTAAAAGTTATTACTTATAAGATGTGGTGACATATTATATAAAATTAATGCCACCGATTATACAAAGTAGTTCAATTGAAATTAGTCAACCAAAACCAAAATTTTAGGTGCAGATCTATTGACATCGGTCACAATACCCATAAAATCTTTGATTTGCCTGTCTAAGCATTTGTTTCTTAACTTCTAAACATTGTCTCAACAACCATGATTACACCTTTTTGCTCGTACTACTATCAAATAATTTGAAGCATATGCATACTCTAATTTCTTGCATCCATGTGCCCATAACTGCATATATAAACATTGGATTGCTGTCTTTCTCCGTCTTACAATCCGATGACTTTATAATTCCCACGGGTGCCCTCTACTTCGTTAATTTATTGTTATGTTTTTCGGGTAAAAGCTACTTATAGTAAATATATCAGACATTTACATATGGATTGTACATAGTAAATATCCCTATCAATAAATGATAGTAAATATCCCTATCAATAAATAAAAAGGTGAAGGATTGTTTTCAACCTTCTTTTCCTTGATATATGTTGACAAAATGAAACCCTTTACGTGTATTCAACTCATTAGTGACTATGGTTGTCTTGTTTAATTAATTTTCTCTAATTCTTCCGTATAATATATATGAATAGAGAACTTGCTTTTATTGGAAAATTAAATAATAATTACTTTGACTTATATTAGATTAATATACATATATAATGAGATTATGTTATAAAAAAACATATTTAGTTTTTATATAAAACTTCCTTTTTTATCTCTTTCATCACATCGTTTATCTTTATTTATTTTTTTGTAAAATAAATTAATTAAATAAAAATAATATATAAATAGTATTTTTCATGAGTTATCTTAGGCTCATTAATGATGAAAATTTTAAGTAATTTGCAGGCTAGTATTTAGTCTCTATTTTTTATTTAGTTCCATGATGTATTGCTCATTTGATTATGAATGAAAATCTGAGTTTGTTGTAAAAAAACATTGTAATTGCAAAAGGCGGGGATTGAAATTGATTAAATGAAATAAAACAACTCCGACGACTATTACAATGGTAAACTTATTATTTTTTAATGAAAAAACATAATTCTGTTGATCTTTTAGCAGTTATTATCCAAACAAATTAAAATTTAGTTTTATATAAAAATAAAAATAAAAATTCAATTTTTAATTTTATTTTTCTCCATTGATGGTGTGATTTGCTGTAATTTAGCCATATGGCATGATCCATTGGTCCCCACTAATTTCTGATAAACTTGGAACAACAGGTCCTGTTGATTAAGATTGAAACTTTAGTGTCGTCCACTTGCAACAATAATATATATATAAGAGACTACATTTACTTATAAGCCTGTAGCCGATGTTGTTGTCGTTTGCATAGATCAAACTTCATATATATAATTGATGCAACCTATTGTTGCGCATTATTGTATTGAGCTAGCTAGTGACAAGTTATTTATACGGTAAAGGGAGAAAATAAATAAAGAAAAATGGGAGAGAATGAGACAATGGAATGATGAGAAATGGGTAAGCTCTAAAAGTTGGGGTCAAGCTCTCTACATATATACCAAACCAGTAACGGCAAATTTGTAGTTTCATTGCTCGCATACTTTGTCATTATTTCCAAATCATGGCTTTGTTATTATCAATGATTATTGGCCTGTGCGAGAGAAGCAGACATAGAATAGCACACTCAATCTATATATGCATACATACAAACAATAATATAAATTCAAAGGAAGAATGACCAAACGAAACTTCCGATTCACGTACAATTCATACAATGATACAAAGAAGGGCATTTGACATGTATCAAATAAACCATCAGTTTTGTTTTTTCTCTCTTGCTGTGCCCTCTTAGGAGATTGCGTGTTTAATCCGTTTGTATTATTAGTTACGAACTATATTCTTTTGTTCAATTAATGTAGAGGGTAAAAACAAGATTTTGTTATCCTGTTAATTAATTATAGTATTAGTTATAATTAAATGGCTATAATTTTATCTTAAAATTAAGCATGAGTAATATGTATATCCTGTGATGTCACTGTTTCTTTCTTCTTTTTTTTTTTTTTTTTCACGTGCATCGGTTGATGGTACAGGGGATAATGCGCTCTTATCCTGCTTGCACTGTAATTCTGTAAAGGCAATCTTTGTGTTATGGGATGAAAGATCCTCATCAATCATTTTAAGCAAAAGTTTCACTCATGCAGAATTTAAATATGAGAAGGAAGTTGCACTTAGCACATGTGGGACATTCGTCTGGTTGTATCACTGGGATGTGGGGGCAATTCTGGAGATTTTCTTTTTTGTAAGTAAATAAACTTTATTCATGTCTAAAGCCAGTGTACCATCCTCGATCTATCTATTTCTCTAGATCACATTCTGTGTGTATATATACAGCACTTTTTATTAACATCATGAGTCATTAAAAATTTATTATAAACAATTAAAAATGAAAATATGTTATTAAAAATATTTATTACACTTTATGTTTTTAATATATATATATATATATATATATATATTAAACAATGTTTTTCTTAAAACTACTAAAAAATATCATTTACTAACAACAAAAAAATTAAATAAAAATTATTCTATATACTAACCGTGTAAATTTGCACCCTCAATCAATTACAAATTAACTTATATAATAAATTTGTTAACTTTTAAAATAATCATTGTTATGCTTATCATATTTTTTAGTTCAGTATAATTTATTATTTTACAGGAAAAATGTCTATACTAATATATATCTTTTAAAATAATCTTCTTAAAAGTTTTGCTTATCATAGAAAATAAACTTTACAAATTATCAAGTGTTAGAATTGTTTTCATTAGTATAATTTTTGTCTAATAAAAATTAAAATTTTAATATAAATTTTGAAAGTCTATACTATTATTATGATTTGCTATATATATATAAATGTTTAATGTATTGATAATATATATTAATATTCTATAGAATTATTTATTAGTATTATATATCATATTAGTATAAACTTACAATATTAATACTAACATTTTAATTTTTGTTAAACAAAAGTTATACTAACATATACGAAATTGTTCATAAATGACATTTTTTTGTATAGTTCAAAATCAAATCCTAAAGGCTAATATTAACAAAATCTATAAATGTATTTGTAAGTTGTCACTCTCGTTCATGTAAAAATCTTGAACAACTTAATGTTATTGCTGTTTCTGCCCTAAATTATTTTTTTGTCGCCCCCTGACAAAGTTACCCAAATCAAGCATGTTTTGTTAATACCCTACTCCTGAGTTGTTGATTTCTTATCCATTGCCCTGTTAGCTGAGGAATTCACTAGTTTTTCTTAATTTGTTTGTTGTTGGGCTTGTGCACCAGCTATTCAGAAAATGATACCAACTGGTTTATAGGGTCATTTTATGAAAGCTCAAAACAAAAGAAAAGTATAGAGTAATAAATGAAATAATTGTCAGAGAAAAGGTAAAATTAAAGGACTTATATAGACGCATAAGGGGGACAAAAAGTGATATATTATCACATGCATGAATGGCTTACAGCGGGTTTTATAATTATGAAGATGCACATCTTTTTCTTCTTTTTGATATAATCTCATACATCAACCTGTACGATATGACTATAGAAAAACAACTACTAAATTCATGATTTTATCATTTAGATGGTGCATTTGCCGACAAAGAGCAAGCAAATAATTCCCAAACCCTAATAAGGTCCACATACTTTAGGGTTAAGTTCATGAGTAAAAACACTCACTACTGATCACTAAAAATGTATAGCTAGCGCTGGTGACCTTTTCTGAGGCTATTTTTTATTCCCAAGTGGGGACCGACTCCGTTGCAAATGATATGAATCTGCCCAATGCTATGCTCCTCGTCATGTGCAACTACTTATGCGTCTTTGTTTGAACTGCTAAAAGTAACATTTTCCATCCAAGCTTTTTCCTTTTCCTTTTTAACATATATATAAATTTGATAATCATTCTCTTTCCTTGTCTTTTGGTATATGGGGTGTGGGGGAAAGAGAAGAGATGTTTCAGATTTTTTTTTCCTTTTGCAAATATGATCAAACTTAGAATGCCATGGTAGATCCACATGACATGGAGATTATGAGTTCTTTTTGTTGCCGTTTGGTAAATAATGATAAAAAGAAACCCCAGTGGGTTGAGTTGGATGTGCAATGATGGTTAAAGCTTTTAGCCTTTTACACTCTCTTTAGTTCTTCGTTATTTCAAATTTGAATTGTTTTTTCCCCTTCCCTGGCCTCCATATTGATCATACTTCAATTACAAAAGTGGTAAAAAAAAATAATGAATGATTAAGTAAAGCGGGTACACTTTTGAACAGAACCCTAGATTCTATATATATATATATATATATATATATATATATATATATATATATATATATATATGTTGTCTCCTCTCAACAGACGATTTGGGGCAATTGAGTGGCTTTAAAAGGTCTACATGTACATTTTAAATCATCAGGCAATTAAATACCTGTATAGAAATTTAATTTATTTGGAAACGATTTTGGATATTATTAAGTCAACATGACTTCTTTTTTTTTTTTAAAAAAAAAAGAAAGTTTACACAAGAGACATTCTTTCTAACACAATCACTGTTTTGAAACTTGAATTGGAATAATCGGTTTGACCAGTAACCAATCACATGTTTGATCCAACACTTTTTAAAAATTGATACATCCTTAAATTGATTAAAAATCGATGGAAAATCGATAAATCTGAGGAATTAACCGATTTCGCTTAAAATTATTTTTTTTAAAAAAACTTTCAAAATGACCTTGTTTTGATTTAAAAAAAAAGAAAAAAATGTTATAATTTATGATACTGAAGTTTACTTTTTATTGTTATCAGTTTATGTATATTATATATTTTTTTCAATATTACTAGGATAACATATCAAAATATTTAAAAAAATATTTTATTAAAATCAATCCAATCTCAATTGAATCATTGACCTTTGAAATTTGTTGATTGGATGATGGATCCAATTCTTACAACATTGAACACAACACAAAATCTCTTATACTAAAATGATCAGTCTTTGAAATTTAAAGGAAGAGATGTAATTTCTGTTAGTTTAAAATAAATAAAAAATCTCTGACTTTAGAAAAAATACTTTTGGAAGACTTACATTTACTATATTTCAAATATAAAAAAATAGTAAGACCTTGAAGTTGTAACCTATCATATCTAAGATCACGTTTTATTTTACAGGACAAATTCTTTAAGTTGGTCAACTTTTTTGTTTTTTTAGGAGAAATGTAGTCAGTCTTTGATCATGTGTATGGAAAATATTTTGGTGTGGGAAAGACAAAACCCAATTACATATGTGATAATTGATACAAACGCTTGAAAATCCTAAGCTAATAATTAGTTAATCATCAATTTCTATTTCCACGACGCTAAACATTAATGAATTTTATGAGCGAGTCAAATTAAAAAGAGCTTGTCTTGGGATTATGAAAATTATAAATTAAATTTATTTATTCATAAAAGGAGAAACTTAGTATAACTGAAAACAAATAGTTTAACTTGAAAGATTGTAATTAAAAATCAAGTCAAATGTGATTTAACCCTTTTAAGTCATAAGCATTACGTAATTATACACACTACTTAGCAAAATATAAAATTAAAAGGTTATATTGGTTATATTAACCTACATATGTCTGTACCAAAAAGTATTAATAATATTATATTTATTTTGAAGTTTTAATATAAAATAATACTATTATTTTAGTTGTTTGAAAAATTAATATAAAAACCAACAACCATTTTGGTTTCTTTTACCCTATCCGAGTCGATCATCTAAGTTAAAAAAAAAAAAATCAAACTCAACTCAACTAAACTAAATTTAATCCGTTCAACTTTTATTCTATTAACAAGATCAACCCGACCTAATCTTGTCAGGGTCACTTATATATATATATATATTCAGCGAGTAAATGCTTTCAGGCAATCTTTAAGTACATTGATTATTACAAACAACTCTGAGTGGATCTTTCAAGTGCTAACGAGGGATTTCTGTCGTACGTGGAGTGGATGAGTTTACTTTTGCAAACATACATCATCTCACATGCATGCCCATTTTTTACAAATTTCATTTTACCTGCTATCCTTGTGAATCATGCTTCAAGAGTATTAGCATTTCAGCTCTAAAGAGCATCTTACAGTTCTTACTAATTATTCCTTATATTGCTATTATAATTAAATTGCAAAATTTGTTTAGTGTGAGATGGAAGTCAAATTTAAGAAACGCTCGTGTATCCTTAAAGAAAAAGTGAGCCCACTTAAAACCGTAAAATATGATATTGTAAGATCGATGTTTTCTGATTGCTAATGTTACATTAATTCCATTCGCATGAAACACATGCAATGGACAACGACAAAGTCTTTGATTTTATCCTTCGATTGTTGCTATTCAAAAGCTACAACAGGATGTATTTTGCACGCTATACGGAACTAAAAACAAACACCGACGATGTAATGAACAGTGAGCATTTTACTAATAAGATAAATTCAGTAAATTAAATTTTCTCATCATTTCCTACGGAACAACCCCTAAACTAGGGTGTGTCTTTTTATATTTTATAAATTTAATTATAAGTATGTAAAATATTATTGATTAAACTACATTCAATAATTTATCAAAGTTCACGTCATCTGAGTCATCCTTTTTTTTTATCTTTTGGATATAATTCGTGATGTACTTGTCTTCTACGTCCGACATTTTGCTTTCAATTTTAATTTATCACCTAACTAATTATTGTTATTATAATAAAATTTTAAAGCTTTTAAAATATTAGCTTAAAGATTACTATATGAGCGCTGTGTAAAGTTCTGGGTATGTAAAAAAATAAAAGGGGTAGCAAACTTTCAGCTATACTTTTTATCCCACAGAATCTTATAACAAAAATCCTTCTTTATGTTATTCACGTGCTTCATAAATATATCAATGAAAAAGGTAATAGTAAAAAGGTTGCATCTTCACCCACAAATTTCTTAAAATCTCTTCATTTCTTAATTTTAAAATTTATTTTTTATAGCACACATGAAAATAACATAGTGATAAACTCTAGTAATGTAATAAATATCTATTTTTCCTCTTCATATTTTTCTTATAAACACATCTACTAATAAATTCAAGTATCAATTATCTATCTATATATATATACACACACATTTCACTATTATTATGGTCTTTTTAGTGAATAATACAAAAGAAAATAATAGAAGAAATTTTTTTGAATAATAATTAAATAATTTCAGAGATAGGAGACAAAATTTATATGAATATAGTAAGTCTTGCTTGGACTGCTTTAATGGTAGTCTTTTCATTTTCCCTTTTTTTCATTTTCCCTTTTCCTCGTAGTATGGCGCGCGCACACATACATATACATATATATACACACGTGATTTAAAAATAATTATTAAACTGTATGAGATAAACAAATTTAGTCTATGTTTGAATTACAATTGATAAACTTAATTTTGGAGTAGTTTTCACTATGTAAACTGAGTTTGCAAAAGGAATTTTGGTCTTGCTTTTACGAAAACTTTGTTTCAAGTAAAATATAAGTGTGCGAATGTATTTTCAAAGGTAACTATATTTAGAACACTCCAAACGAATATCCAAATATGCTCTTTATTTGCTTAAATAAATTTTCAAAAACCCATTCCATGCAGCGTAGGAAAAAGTTAGTGTTGTTTCTTGTAGTACGGTCAGTGCTTGATAAAATAATAAAAGGAAACTAATAATGGAAGAGGAGATATCCGAATAGATTCCCTTGTTGGTAAAACCTCGAATGATATTGGACCCGTGAAGGTCAGTGGATGTAGGACATGGGGCCCAAACGAAATTGCCAGGTGGAGCCCATGATGCATGTCCTTCACTTCACACTTGAATCTTGAAAGTGAGAGATAAGGGCGGGAACCTAGTGTGTGAAATTTCCACGAAATGTTTCACTTTGTTGTTTCTAAGAATGGTTTTTGAATAGGATTAATTACATGATTTTGATGTCCACTTGGCTTCATTAAGAAGATACTTGTCTCAATCTGCAACTAACTTAAAATCATTTTGTTTTGAAACTTTGCAAGCCCATCAAATTACTCTCAATGAAAAGTACATTTTTGGGGCGTGCAATCATACAACTCCTAGTTACACAAAGAAAATAGGAGTTAACAGGAAACAGATCAGACGTGAATATTCAAAGTTATCATCCCGTAAGTCTAATGCAACAATGATTAATGGAAATAGAAACGTAATTTGTAATTTTAAATTGATGTAAAAAAAATGCATAATTATCGTACAAAATTAGCTTGCATGATAGAGCGGGGAACCAAATATTAAGTGAGTTGAGTTACATATTATTTACCAATGCACATTAAAGTTAGGATAGACATTAAGCTAGGTTTAAAGAATTACAAAAACACTTACATATTATTTACCAATAAAACCTCACATTGACAAGAAAATTTGATCTCAAGTACGTTCTTATAAAATATAATCTAATCTTATTACTTGAATAAACTTTTGTTGACTCTTTGCTAGTTAATTAGAACTTTGGACCAACATGTTTGTGTAAAAAAACAATGACATAATGAATGGGGAAATCATTTTTAGTCTTTTCATTTTTTTAAAACTTTTCTCACTTAGGGATATATATATATATATATTGGAAACGCAAAATTCCTAATTAATTTCGGACCGAGAAAGGGAAATGCGATTAAGAGATACGTAATGACAAATTAGTCCATTACAAAAGCTTTTTTGGGGGATTTAGTGATTTACACTTTACAGTATTTATATAGCTAGGCAGATGTAACGTTGTATTTTCTTTTGGAGTATAGATTTATTACACATAATAAATCTACATAAAATTTAGAAAAAGCCTATAAAAAATATATCTGAAGTAAGAACCATTCAGATAGTCAATGCTGTCATTGTTGTGAGCTCAAATTGTCAAGATTAATAAGGCCAAGCCCAAAAAAAAAATTTAACTTTCACTGGCCATTTTTTTAATATACCTAATATGCACAGTATAATATCGATTTTGCCCTTCTCAAAATCCGTAAGTTGCATATCAACATACACCATTCGATTTCTTACGGATCGCCGATCCGTATGAGTTATACGGATTGCTGATCCGTATGACTCATATAGATTGCCGATCCGTATGCGTCATATGGATTGTTAATCCATATGACTCCTATGGATTGTTGATCGGTAAGAGTCATATTACGGATTGTCAATCCATACGACTCTTACGGATTGTCGATCCGTATGAGGGTAAAGAAAATAAAAAATATGCTATGTGTATTAGAAAAAGTGCTGGTGTAGGAAGCAGGACTAAAAAAAATGAAGGAAAATATCCAAAACACGTTTATCTTATGGTGCACCTAGGTCCAGTTTCTTTGGGCCATAGGCCCATAAACCTCAAGCAGCGTTTAAGGATGCAAACAAACCGCAACAGGTACTTCCCCTTGGGCCTTTGCAGTGTAGAGGAAAATGTTTCATTTATTATTATTTTTTGTTTAGATTAATCCTTAATGCGTAGAAATCACTAAAATCTGGGTTTTGTTTATCTTAACAAAGTTTTTCTCAGATACATGACCTAAAAATTGAACTTCTTTCAGCATACTTAAAAAATACAATCATTTAATTAATTTTTAATTATGTTGAATCTTGTTGGTGTTTCTTTTATTATATATCCCACAACCACAGTGCAACGTCGTTCCAGGAAAATTCTTTTAAACCGAAGATTCAACATTTTTATACACTGATTGATTAATTATAAGTTATATATCAATTAGCAAGTGCCTGTTTGAATTTCCGTTGTAGTTGCAGTGGCGCACATTCCCAGGCGAATCCAGCAATTAGGCAAGATACACCTCTCCGATCCTTTGGTATTTTCTGCGGAGGCTTGGCAATTGAAAACATTGAATTTCATACTAGTTATAATATCCATCCTACAGGTTTGCATGCCATCCGCAAGTTGCATTTTAAGACAAGCATTAAAATTAATCATAAAAATATATCATGTTAAGAGCATCCCTAAATCAAATGTTCCTTTTGGAAAGATTGTTGGGTGGGTGGTGAGTGTCTTCAAAAGTCTTTTCCTAGGTTGTTTCTCAACTGAGAACAAAAAGGGGAAGTGGTTAAAAATATGGGTTTGAGGGTTTAGATAGATGGAGTTGGGATTTGAAGTGGAGAAGTAGAGAATGGTTTGTGTGGGAAAGGAGTTTGGTAGATGAATTTCACAATGTGGTGGCCAATGTTAACATCACAAATCATGGGTATGATTGTTGGCTTTGGGTGGAAGATGCTTCATCCATGTATTCGGTTAAATCCGCCTATATGTTTTTGCATGAATTGAGATGTGGAAATAATGAGGTGGAGATTTTGAAACGTCTGTGGCAAATCAAAATACCTAGTAAGGTAGCTTTCCTCCTTTGGAGGGTATTCTGTGATAGAATCCCTTCTAAGGCCAATCTCCTTTGAAGAGGGATTCATCTTGGTAAGGGGGAAGCGGTAAGTGTTCTATGCCATGAAAGGATTGAAGAATGAAGACTCATTACATTTGTTATTCAATTGTAGAGTTACTCATCTCATTTGGAAGAGATGGTTTAATCTTTTCGGTATAAGTTCAGCTCTACCAAACTCGATGAGAGATCATTTTTGGCAAAGTCCACATGGTATGAAGGGTGCTTGGTGGCATATGGGATGGAGCGCAATTGCGTGGACCGTTTGGCAACACCGGAATTTGGCGATATTCGAACAAAAACTTTTGATCCAGAACAAGTTTGGCAAAATATATTGTTCGTGCTATGGACTTGGATGAAGGTGTATGTAAAAGATTTCAGGTTTTCCTATCAGCAGTGGCAGATAAATCCTGCACTGTGTTTGCTGTGATTTGGTATTAATGCCTTGATTGTCTGGTGATATTGTTGTAGCTGAATTTTGGTGATATTAGTGTATGCTGCTGAATAAGTTTCGTATCTCATATTATGCATTTTTGGAGTGTATAGTAAGATACGATTTCTATATCTTGATGGGTATATGGTTATCAGGGTAGAGAGGCTGGATGATCATTTTTGTTGGGTGATTTTGATCATGTCAGGAGCTGTCTTGTGCATGGTTGAGTCTGTATTCGTGTATTGGAAGCACATCTTGTGCAAGTTATTAATAGATTTATTGCTGATTAAAAAAAAATGATATCAACCTTCCTTAAATTGTCATTTCAACCTTTTGATGCAGAAAGACGGACA
Organism: Glycine tomentella; assembly: GCA_007407185.1. Lineage (NCBI taxonomy): Eukaryota > Viridiplantae > Streptophyta > Magnoliopsida > Fabales > Fabaceae > Glycine > Glycine tomentella. Next base: position 260,965 of record PYAF01005999.1, read on the forward strand.
AAACTCAGATGTTGTCTCATCATGTATAAAATCTCAGCCTTGCATATGATATTGGTAATAATACACAATGCATAGATGGTAAACTCAAGAGTCTCTCGGAAGGGTAAAAATATTATTGATGAAAGTAAAGAAAAGGAATTAAACAGTAAACACTAAACAGTAATAGGGAGGTGGTAAGAAAATGACATTTTATTTCATGGTCAGGTAGACATCTGCAATCAAGAAAGCAAGGCCCCATATATCATAGTCAGAGAGACATTTGTTGCACTCCATGCCTTTGCTTTGAAAGTCTTTCTGCTCCTGATTTAACTCCTTTGCGACGGACGATCTCCCGTAGGGGGTTTACTGCACAAGGCCCCTGCGGAGGAAAAGCTTTATCCCAGCGAATATTTAGCATTCATGTTTATTTTTTCTAACGGCTTACTTAGAGTATATTTAGTTATATATTTTAAATTGGAACTTTAGATATTTTTTAGTGGATTCTAAGTTATCAAGTAGGATTCAAAATCTCACAAGATTTCTTTTATTTTTTATTTTTAGTTTTAGATTTCATTTTGAGATCTTAGATAACTTTTAATAGGTCTTATATGAACCTCATTTTTAAATATTTATTAAATTAAATATAATTAATTAATTAATTAAATTTAATTAATAAAATATGAAAAAAATATATAAATATTAAAAAATGGAAAAATGAGCATAACTTTAATCTTTATAATTGACTAAATGTTAAATAAATGAAAAATATATAAATTTGATAATAAAAAATGTTAAGACATTAATTCCAAAGAAAAATCAAATTTCATTGTTGTTGTGATTGTAAAAATTCCGGACATGTTCCACCAAGTCTACTTCAAGTATTATTATGTATGTAACGATCAACTTGTACATAATAAGGATCAATGTATACACACTATAGATCACATCACTTTTTTTCTCCACAAGTTACTTCTCTTCTCTTCAGTCTTCTTTTTTCTCTTTTCCCTCTCCTTCAACGTTATTTTTTTTTCCTCCTCCCTCTCTCCTCTTCCTATGACTTCTTCTTTCTTCTTCCATTCCCCTTCCCCTCCTATGCGACCCACCCCCTTCCCCTCGTCTGCTAGCCCCCCACTTCTCCCTTTTTCATGATCCAGCATTAAAGATGGTCTTACAATTTAATATACCTATATTCAGAGACCTAATTCTATGTTTATATTCAAATGCGGAAAATCAAATTATTCCCAAGTGCAGTCTACTATATAGGAGGAATTAAATAAAATTATAGTGTGAGTCATTGTCACAATGGTAAAATTGTATCTTGATGACTTGTGGATCATTGGTTTGAGTTTAGAAACAGTCTCTTTGCATATACAAGAGTAGGGTGCGTATAATATCATTTCCCTTTACATTTGCATAATGAGGAACATCTGGATAATAAATTACATAATTTTTATTTTGTTTATTCAAATTACATCCAGAGTTGACAAAATAATGCATTTATCTTGTGCTGTGATCCATCCAGTTCATTCTTGTAAAATTCAATTCAACTCATATCTAGTTTTTTTTAAGCTAAAGATAATATTATTTAAATCAAGTGACCAAACGTGTGTGTTATAATCTGGGAACAAAAATTGATTACTTAACAGCAACAAAATTCCTCTTAAAAACCTTCACGCATGCATCTACCCACTCAACAATTACATGCACCCTTTGAAATAAAACAAAAAAACAAATAACTCCATTATACACCACACATTGCCACCTGATTATGCCATCCGCCATCCATAAAATTTGAAGCTATATTCCAGTGGAACTTGATCATACTACCTCTCTGTAAATGCTATTGAAACTGAGATATGCTATTGAGTCTCTAAGCATAATGCTAAATTATTCAACTACTAATCTTGATGCAAAATTCCCCACAGCCATACTACAATCTCTGTGCCCACCACCTGTTCGCCAAAAATTCTTTCCATTCACAAAAAGCCAGGTTATTCACTACTGACCCAGATGGATATTTTTCTACTTCTTTCCACTTGATTAGCACCTACACCATAGGAGATAGGACATATATATCAAAACAGTAACATAACAGTAAGCTCCCATCAAGCATTACATGTACACCAAACTTAAAAGGATAGATCATATTATTAATTAAATGAAAGGTAACAATCCATCCTTTTTTTTTTTTTTTTTACGAAAACAATCTATAATCTTTTATTTTTAAATCTAATAGATCATCTAATTAACACTTAATCAAAATCATGTCCTTCTGATCTTCATAGTTGCTTCTAGCTGATTTGTTAGGAGTAACTTCTATGAGGCAGAGATAGTCTGCTGCTTTTACTGTTTTCTTTGGTTTTTATTTTTTCATCAATCATAAAAGAAAACAATTCAACGTAATGTTTTTCATAGTTATTTTTTTATACTCTATCTCCTATCTCTATTATAAAATTTATCCATAAAAAATTATAAAAAAACATGGATGCAGCGGGGCAGGTTCAAGGCTAGGGCCGGGAGGGGGAGTTACATTTTCGATCCCACTTTTACTAGTTGGAAAAAACTTTAAAACCAACCCCAGTCGGAATTTTCCTCATATGAATTAGGGGTTGGTCAAGGATCCAAACCAATCCAACAACCTTGTGACTCTGAATTAATTCAAACAAAAAAATTCATATTGCTTCGGATCAAATTGTATAAATGCAAATCTGATGAGTTAATCGGATCCCAAATTTTGATTTTAAAAATTTGATCCAATCCGATTCACATGATTACTTACAATGTTTATTTTTTTAATCTTTAGAGCTTGGACTTTTTTAGTCCAACCCAATTCTATTGTAGTTTTCATTTTAGAGCAATAGTTCAATGAGTATTATGATTGTAATGTAAAACATTGTTTAATTTTTAACTTAAAATGGAATAAGTTTTATATTAGACTAGTATATAAAAAATGATTTTTGAGTTAAATGTACAAAATTACATAATATTATAGACTTTCTTATTATTTTTTTTTTCTTTTAATAATAAATTTAATGATCCAATTTGATCTAAATGGATTATGATTAGATTGGTTTGGAATGAGTTGGAGGCCCAATCTAGACAATTAAATCCAAAACGATTGAATTGATTAAAATAATCGGATAAAAAATATCATGGGTTCAATCTGACCTAATCCATGTATGCCCCTAATATAAATAATCATAAGTTCACTTGTTGCATTTTGTCCTCAAAATCAAACTTATAATCACATACTTAAACAACATGATTATATACTGTTAATCATATCACAATTAAGTCTGAGGTAATTAAGTCTGTATCACAAATGTGTTAGTTTCTTAAGTTTCAATTATGCTTTTGCAAAGAAAAAAAAGTTCAAATTTTTCCAAATGTATCCCACAAGTCACAATAAGATCTATTACAGTTCTATTTTTTTTAACACAAAAAATGATGAGATTTATTGCATTTGAAACATTACAATTTTAAAACACTTGACGTAATTGTAATTTTGGTTTTTTACTTTGTTTAATTTCACAAATTTTGTTCTTCATTTTTTCCCGCAAATATGATATTTCATCATTTTAATTGAGAAAATTTGCTTCATTTGTTAACTTAAAATTAAATATTTAACAAAAATGCCAACATGATAGTACAATGGAGTCTCATGATAACATTTTTGTTAAATATAAAAAGTGAACGCATGGATAAAAATGACACAATTAAAGTAATAAAAAATAGAATTCACAATGAAAAATAAAATTGGTGAATTTACCCCAAATCGCTAATGAAATCTTAACGTGCGCCCATACTTGAATATATTTTTAATCCATGTAAAATTAGTGAATTTTGATTTTAGTCCTTATAAAAAGTTTCTTAGTTTTTCAACCCTCAAAAATTAGAAATTTTGTTTTTGCTCCATTCTATTATGTGACACTCATTAAGTGTTTGTGTTTAGCAAAAGTTCAAGTGATGATATGTTATAGATCATAGACGTAGCTAGTTGAGAAGTAAAAATAATGCTTGAACAGCTGAAATATAATAAAACTTGAAGAAACATGCACGGCTTTTTCTAGCTTGCATGAACACGAATAAACAAAAAGGGAGAAAGAAAGAGCGGGATTTCTGAACATTAAAATATACACAACAAGCTAAAAAGCAAGATATGTTTTTATCTAGCTTACTATATTAATAATAATTCACTCAGTCAGTTAAGGAAAGAAAGTGTTCGGCATTTTTGAGCTTGAAGATGTTTTCAAAAGCCATTTTCAACAGGCTTCTAATTTGGTATATGATCAGGAAAAGTAACACAAAAGGGCTACCCATCGAGGGAGAATGTGTCGAATACTTGAATCCTTTATCATAGAAGTCAACGAATTTTGTTCTTTTAAATTATGATAGCTATGTACCTCTGAGCACGTTTCATGAAACTTACAATTACCAGAAAACAAAAAACCCTTTAAACTCATCAAATTTCCCATGTGGCAAAAATTATATACATTATGTCTGTTAACTTCAGAATGCAATAAAGGCAGATAGGAGAAGCATAAGTTTCCAAAAGTCAAAACCTCACCATGATAGGTAACTTCTGAAATTCCTAGAATAAAAAGACCACGACGATTTAATATAATCTAAAAGGCTTGCTATACTTTCATTGACACTAAAATCTCCATTCAAATGATGTTCTTCTATTGAATCTGGAGTGTCATACCTGAGCTATGACTATGCAACATTCTTTAGACCTTAGGTGCGAGCCTTGCGGCTGCAAGCACTGAATGGGTCTGTAAGTATCAGGGTGTCTTTTTTTTTCTGTTTCCTTCGTGCATGCAAGAATTCATTTGCAAAAGATTCCAACGCTCTAACTGTCAATGGTCTGTTTCTTGTGCTCTTCCTCCTTGGAATTGTGTCATTTGGCTTTAAACCCTGCTCATCTTCCTCTGCCATTGCCATCATTTCACCATCTTCAAACTTCAGTGGAACCTGAGGTGCATTGAAGTTAATGGAATGTTGTGATTCACATTTCTCAACTTTGTCACAAGAAGTACCCTTGTCAAGACAGACTCTATTGAAATTTCTTTCTTCTTTTTTCAATTCCACACTTACTTCAGCTGAAGAAGAAATTAAAGTCACATCCTGCTGATGATCAAGTGGATTACCGGCCATCTTGTTGGCATCTGGTAAGCAAGATGACTGGGAGAGTCCCAGTTTTTCTGATCCTAAGCCTCCTGAGGAGTTCTTAAGAATGTGGCTTGTCTCAGCCTTTGCCAAAGAAGTGAGTCTTTGCCGTTTGATGGGAGGAACTGCAACATCTGAATGACCTGATCTTGCTCTTTGACTGAATTGATTCTCTATGTTTCTCTTTGGTTGATTTCCATCAGGTACACAGGTCTTCTGATTTTCACAGTTTTCTGCCATCTTGTTTGCATCATCAGGGTTAACATTCACTTCTTTTTGGCTTGTAGCATCTCTGTTGTGTTTACCTTTCTGGCAGTCAGCATCACTGCTATTCTTTTTACTGTATATCTTAGCAGTTTCTGTCCCACTTGGTGCAATGTCGTCAAGCTTACCTTTCCTGTGTTTTGTTTTACTAACATGCTTGTTCCCTTTATTATATGCCATATCATCAGCATCTACCTCAACTTTACCTATTGAATTGCCAGGTAAAGATTTCAATTTCCTTAAATCAGATGACTTCCCTCTGTGCACCAAACCAGTATCAAAAACTGCACACTTCATATGGTCTGCATTGTTAGTAGAAGCTCGGTGTTTGAGGTAACGATGGTGATGATTATCAGGTTGACCATCCTTGTTGGATCCCGTTTCTGCATCTTCCTCATTGCTGCCACCAATTTTGGTTTCTACAACTTCAAGCTTAAGAAGATTTGGTTCAGCTATCACTTTGCTCAAGACATCACTGACAGAATCAAAGTAATGATCACCTTTCACAAGTTTTCTCCTTGAAAACTTTTTAACACCAGGGAAAAGAAAGACCACAAAATTTTTGGAGCTCAGAGAGCCTTGATTCTTTAGTTTCTCAGAGTGCCAACCTCTTGCCAGTAAGCGGGGCCAAACAGCATCCCAGAAGATATCATTACTTTTGGCTTTGCTCAGTCGATATCCTCCAGTCAAATGTTTGATTATATCACTGGGCCCGAGAGAAGACCAAGTTTTGCTAGTTTGTATTGAAAGCACCTGGGTTTTCTTCACATGTTCCACAGCTGGGCGGGTAAGGTCTTCCTTCCCCTTAACAATACCCACAGCTTCCACAAGAACACCAAGTCCAACAGTAGACTTCAAAGAAGAGATATATTCTTCTAGGGAAATTCTCCCCTCCGAATATGACTTGGAAACCTGATTATAAACATGAGGAAAGTGAGAACTGAAAGGAAAAAGAGTCCATTGACATCATAGTATATGTTGACACAAGCTAAGCTAATAATCAGGCAGATGAATCATACATATTGTAGTTCATCAACAACAACACTGAAGACAAGGGACTCTCAGAAGCAAGGTTGAATACCTGTTGCAAAGCATCTTTAAATTCTTCTGAGACGTGGAGAGTCAAGTGAGATAACAGTTCACGTTGCTTCCGACCAGAAAAAAGTTTGTGTCCTGTTATACATTTTCTCCCTTTTAATTTTTTGCAATTTGACCATCTCTGATATTCATCAGACTTATAAAACTTCCCATAGTAAAACGACAGTATTTCCCCCATCCCTTTGTTCTCTAAAAATCTTTTTATCTGCACGAAATTCTTCCCAAAGATAAACAAACCAAGGAGAAAACTTTTTACATCAGCATCACTCCACGAGTTATTCAAATTAGCTGCTGCTGCTACATTATCCTCCACTTCCTTATCTACAAGTTCTGAACCAGCAGGATTCATTGGAAGTTTAAGCTGTTCTGATTCTTTTATGATGGAAGGAACTTCCACCTGGTATTCATGACCAATTCGAAGATTTGACTTTGGGGTTCCAACTATCTTGCTTATATCAGGAGAACTTGGAGGAATTAGCTGCCTATTAGATGCATGCGCCATAGTATTGTCATAATCTTTGCCAATTGATTCCATCTGCCAAACAGCATAGGCTGGTAAACTCGTAACTATAACTCAATCAACACTTGAAATATTATAAAGAAAATGTAGATTAGATAATGCTTCAAACATGACTTAGAACACTTAACCTTTAATTTGTCATGATTATTAAATTTTCTAAAGTCAAACACTATATGTAGACTCTATGTAGTATGTACTGCTTGTTTGAGTATTAAGAAATAAAAAATATCTCACAACACACGGGCAGATTTGAAAGGCAGCACCAATGATCAGGGTTTTAGCACTTTGCTGAATCAGTTCAAACTAGTCAAGTGTAAAAATTTGAATACAGATAGTAAGCATATCAGGTGAGAGATAAGAGTGTGAAAGGAATGAATTTCAACCATATAATTAAAATGTATGGTTAATATTAGAACTAATAAAATAATCTTAATTATCCATGTACAGTTCTACAGTCAAGATAACTCACACTCGGGTGCGCTCACACACACACAAATTCTATCCCCCAAAACCCCCATCTGTAGTTGGCTGGTTGCCCACTAATGCTTTTGGAGGTCAATGTATTGTACATGATTACAGTACAAGTAACAAAGGAGCAACTTTTGGGGAAGGAAATCTTCATTGATCAGTAATTAGGAATTATTTATTGATCAGTAATTGTATATGAAAAGACATTCGTTGATCAGACATTAGAACCTAGCTAAAATTAAAACCATTAATTTACTGTGATAAAGCAACAGAATCCTTAGCAATGACTACCAAAAGCACTCACATAAAACCCTATCTATTCTCTTTGCTGGAAAAGAAAATTCAATTTGCCTACCCTACTCCTTCTCGAATACAACATTCTTCACAGGTTGACACAGTTTCAGAATATGATAACCAACCACCATGTGTATGCGATCTTAGCAGGGGGGGGGGGGGGGGGGAATACCCTTTGTGAAAAAGTGACATCAACACGGAGAATTTTGATTACCGACCAACTATATAGATAACAAACCCCCTATCCTCTTACATGTAGGTTCATAATCAAAGCTAAAGAGTATGCTAGCAGATTAAATAATTAAACATACAACAAACAGACTCAGACATATATAAATACGGAAAAGTAAATGAAATCAAGCACGACGACACAGAGATTAAGCACAACCCCACAGGAGATCACAACCATATATTGCTAATAATTAATGGAAACATTATTCATCACAACCTTTTTTGGAAAAAAAGATTGTTTCTTGGTATCCTATGAATTATAAATTTCATTATACAATAAACAAACAGCAGCACATAAACACACATTGGACAGGATGATTGGTGATTGATAACAAAGGCGGATGAACATTTGTTAACCTTAGTGTATGTGTATACAAGAAAATGAGTGGTGATATTTTGAGATATACGTGTTACAAAATATAAGTTTGGTGAAACACAACACAATGAGGCAGTGAAAGGAGTAGTGCTAAGAGAAACACAAGGTAAAGACTTAAAGGAAGAAGAGATAAAATGAGAACCTAATTGTGAAGAGGGGCCTCAAAGGGTGAATTCATTTGCAGGCCATGAGAGAATATATGAGAATGAGAGACTCAGAAGAGGGAACGAAGAAAATAAAGCATGCTGATATACACTTTGAGTTTTAAAACGCCACGAGATACATTGAACGAGTGACTCGGCCGAGTTCATGAAATTGGCGCTGAGTTGACTAGATTAGAAAGTCATGAGAACAATGTAATTTGGGCTTTGGTTATATTGTTCTTGAAAAATTAGAATTTAGGTTTTTATATCCTGACAAGACGAGTGTGTTCCAACTTACTTAAATGGAGATTAATCTTGTTTGATACAAGAACAATTTATAATATCCATACATTTGTTTAAGAATTAAATCTTTTTTTAACTAATTGACTTTTAGTTTAATTTTTATTTTAAATATCAAGATTTAAAAATTACTAAACCACTATTTCTTGAAAGTTAACGCACTTTTATATTATTTCCTAAATTAATAAAATTTTAAAATTTGGAGTTATTTCGTCTTAGTCTAATCTTAATCATTTATTAGAATCCATAAACATAAGTTAATTAATATTATCATTTAAAGTCAAATAATTTTTAAAATTTAAACTAATGTAATTGATAAATTGCTCTTTCAGAAACTTATTTAGAATTCTCTAAGCTTTAGGGACTAATATGATAATGTCATATATTTTCATAGACTAAAATTGTGTTACTCTTTAAAAATATATAACTTGAATGTTTTTTGGTCCTAAATTAACATAACGCAAATGATATAAGTTTGACAAACAAAAAATTAGCTATGAAAAAGTGTACTAATTTGCAAAAAAGTTGATTGTAGCCGAGGCAACATTTTAGAAGGCTAAGCTTTCATATTTTTTCACATTTTAATGCAAGTTTCTTATTCTTTAGCTCCTTAATAATAACCTTTAACAAATAAGTCGATGGCAATGCAAGTATAAAGAATAAGGGATGGTAGAGTGACGTTGTCTAGGTCATGGACTCATGGTTGAACAATGTTGAGGTTTGGATCAACATAGATGTAGTGACTATATGAAATGGCCTTGGTGTAGAAATTTAAAAGAAAAAGAGAAAAAAAATCCGAACAATGATAATATTTAATTTATTTGACTTTCTTCAAAGTTGTGTGAGCTAGAATTCTTATGTTTGTTTTCCAAATAACCTTTAAATATATATTGCGATTGATTGATGAGTTCTTTACAAGGCTTTATAACCACGAAAAGGTTGTATGTTTGATTAATTCTGTTAATAAAACTAATATTATAATAAATTAATATTTGTTTATAAAAAAACTTTATAACCATTCTATGTGATGAATTGAGATTTTTTTCCCCATGTGTTCTAGTAAAGGACTACTTTATCATTGACTTTTTCCTATTTCACTACCATCAAAATTGTAATTTAGCTTCTTAAAGTTGCAGATAAAAAATTAAAGGAGGATCGATATTGTAATTTAGAAGAAAAAAAAATCTTTTTTTTTTGCTATATAACAATCCAAATTCTATATTGTATATATTTATGAAAAGCAATTAAAGCTTAAAAGAAATCCATATTAAAAACTATTACGGTGTTGCCTAACATCTATTTATAATGTATAGGAAATAAAATAAAATCTCAATATTGCCTAAATAAAATAAAATAAAATTATAAAGCGAAATAAGAACAAAACTGGATCTTAATTAATATAAGAAAAAACAATACGAATAAATTCTAAAATTAATAAAACACGTACTGCACGTTGCTAAAGCTCTTGGCCTTCTCCTGTCTTTGTAAAGATAGAAAATGGATGTAAGCGTGGAAAGAAGACAAAATCTGAAGTAAGGAAAACACTTGTAAGTTTTTTTTTTTTTTTTTTTTTATCGGTAACAATTCAAAATAGGTATCAACAAAATTTACAAAATTCATATACATTTTACTCAATCAACTAAATTAAACTCATTTTTGATTCATATGAATTGAATAAACAGGAAATAACACTCATACATCTTATTCAATGAATTGAGATAGACTTTTTTAATAGTTAAACTCCTTTAAAAGATAACTTGTAAGTTCTAACATACCTTTATATATTTTTAATAGATAAAAAAATATTATTGTATGCATTTTAAGTTTCGACTAAACATAATGTATATATAAAAACAAAAAAAATGGAGATACAAAGTGTCAAATGACACCTAGTAAGAGAAAAAAAAATAGTGTTATGTGATAGGAAAAGAGGGAAAAAATGATAGGTACAATTAGATATTTTATAAAAATGAATGTTCAAATATCATTAATAAAAATATATATTGACATTGGTAATTTTTTGTAACGTTAAAGTCTAAAGGGGCTGGCTATGCATTAGTAAATTGGGAAAAATTAAAATTTATGTTTTGTTTGGTTGAGATGGTGGAAATATAGACTATAGAGGATAAAAATAAGAAATAAATATTTAAATTGAAGTAGAACATAAGACATGTGTAGTCCACATGATTTTTTTTTCTTTCTCTATTTCTTTCTCCCTCCCTAAATCAAATACATCCTAAAATGATAATTCTACATTTTATTGCTTACTTTTTTTATTTTGCACATTATTATTATTATTATTATTATTATTATTATTATTATTTCTTGCATATTTTGATATTTTATAAAAAAATTGAATTTTATCTTCTCCATTAGTTGAATGTTTAGTGTCATCAGTTGATTGTTGACATGAAAACATTGATTGCTAATGTGACATTTTAATCCTAAATTGACATAAATTAGCGTACAATTAAAGATAAAATATACAATTTTAATAATAAAGATAAAATACATGAAAATAATAAATGATAAAAATAATGTTAGAGATATAACTAAAACCCTTACCTTTTCCCTGTTTCACTACCACCAAAGCTATTAAGTTATTTAACTTATAAATAAAAGTTATTATAATATAAAAAGTTATTTTCTAACACTATACTATTGCATTTGGTAATTGGACATTTGATCTTTCAAACTATGAATCATTGTGAGTGCAATTAATTTTTTACTTAATGTTAAATGTTTATATTTTACTAACATGTCATTAGTTTTAATGAAATTAAGTTCAGATTTTTTAACCAAATCTTAGGTTTGAGTTTTTTTTAATAAAAATGTGATAGAAAAAGAATATTTCACCAAAGATGATAAAGATTAGTCATCAACAAAAATTGATAAATACTCTACACTAATATTATAATGATCGGATAATATATGAAGTGAACCACAACATAAGTGACATTTATAATTATATAAACAAATAATATACTTTGTATAATTAAATAAGTTATAACAATTAATGATGCTTTAAATAAATTATGGAGTAAACCACGACATAGGTGACATGATTTATAATTAAACATGTTCCTTTGTACTAATAAGATGTGACATGATTGGTAGATAACTATCTCTTAAACATGTAGTCATATATTCAATTTTTAGTCCATGTATATTAAAAAATATTTGTTGGGAGATGTCAATCCTTTAAATGGATCTCAGTATCTCTAGATATTAGTCTTATATGGTATAAAATATTATTTTTATCTATAAATTAAATATGTCAATTGATGTAATCATTATGCTGCTACTAGAATAGGAAGATAGCACAGTAGAGCAAGCAAGGGTTAGAATTTAAAATTGCATGTGAGCACACCAATACCATGTCAACAATCCATGTCAATATCACATAATTAATCACCTAACCAACACATACATCGAACTAATGGAGGGATAAACTTCTCGAATGTATGAGGGAGAAGAAGAAAAAAACATTGTAGTAAAATTGGCAAAATGGTTACAAAAGCAAGGGAAAAAATATGGAATTAAACGTGGTACTCAGTCCCTATACCACTTCTTCCAGCATGTTTTTCAGCTGATGGAGTTTGGAGTTGAAGTTCTTTTCTCTCTGAAGCCAAGCAATTTTCTCATTCATGAGGGTGGCCTCTTCTTTACATTTTCCTTTTCTTCATTGGTCTGGAATAGCAAGGCCTCCTTCTCTGAAGGTGCTTCCAATGGGTCTTTTCCCCCAATCGCCCTCTTCGGTTTTAGGTAACAATGGTAATATTGCTTATAACGAGGTTCTTCACCATCATTGTTGGATCCCTTTTCTACCTCTTGCTCATTGCAGCCACAAACTTTAGTTTCTTCAACTTCAAGCTTATGGTCTTCCTTCCCCTTATCAATACCTATAGCTTCCACAAGAACACCAAGTCCAACAGTAGACTTCAAACAAGAGACATATTCTTCAAGAGAAATTCTCCCCTCTGAATATGACTTGGAATCCTGATTAAGTGATTATAGACATGAGCTAAGAGATTACTAAAGGGAATTAGAGTCCGTTGACAATAAAGGTCTAAATAATATCATTGGTCCATCATTAGCACAAAAATAACTGGTAAGTCAGATATTTGGCATTAATTAATAATCATTGTAGCTACTTTGCTCATACATGCTAAGCAATTAATTAACGCCGAGGTGTCTGTGCTCCTGTATCAGGATTGATAAGGATGGTTGACGTGCATATTGGAACGCTAGGTCACTTGTCACGTGTATTTTGTGGACTCTAAATAATACAAAAAGCTAGGTTGAATACCTATAGCATAGCATCTTTAGATTCTTATGAGACGTAGAGTCAAGCGAGACAATAGTTCACGTCTGACAAGAAAAAGTTGGTCTCCTCCTGTAATACATTTTCTCCCATTTATTTTCTTGCAGTCCGATGACCATCTTTCATATCCATCAGAATTATAAAACTTCCCGTAGTAAAACGATAGTATTTCTCCCATCTCTTTGTTCTCTAAAAATCTTTTTATCTGAACAAAATCCTTCCCAAAGATAAACAAACCAAGGAGAAAACTTGTTGCATCTGCATCACTCCATGAGTTATTCAAATTAGCTGTTGCTACATTATCCTCCACTTTACTATGTACAAGTTCTGAATCAGCTGGATTCATTAGAAGTTGAAGCCGTTCTGTTTCTTGTATCATGGAAGGAACTTCCACCTGGTATTCATGACCAATTCGAGGATTTGACTTTGGGGTTCCAATCATGTTGCTTATTTCAGAAGAACTTGGAGGAATTAGCTTCCTATTAGATGCATGCTCCATAGTATTGTCATAATCCTTGCCAATTGATTCCATCTGCCAAACAGGATAGGTTGGTAAACTCGTAACTATAACTCAATCATAGCATCATACTTATTGAAGGCGGTCAGAATTGATAACCATTAGTATGAGGCTACTTTGCTAATCTTTTGCTTTCCTTTTTTAATTTGCAACCGCATATATGCATGCATATTTATCTAACAAAATATTAGATATCAACTTGTCTTTAGCTTTAAATTGTCACAATTATTCTCCTAAAAGAAATATCACTATTATTAAATTCTCTAAAACTCAAATATTATTATGCACTGCTTGTTTGAGTATTAAGAAATCATAAATCTCTAACAACACACTGGCAGATTTGAAAGGCAGCACAAAAGATCAAGCTGTTGGCACTTTGCTGAATCAGTTCAACTAGTCAAGTGTAAAATTTGGAATTGAAATAGTAATTAAGCGTATCAAGTGAGAGATGAGTGTTAAAGAAATGAATTTTAATCATATAACTATATAATCATAAACATTCATATATGGTGTTATACATACATACATGTGTATATATATATATATATATATATATATATATATATATATATATATATATATATATATATAAAATCTCCCGAAACCCCAATCTGTAGTTGGCTGGTTGGCCACCGATGCTTTTAGAGGTCAATGTATTGTACAGAATTCTGTAAAACGAGTTAACAACCATTCCCTAAATGTGTAACACATTGTTACATTGGTCTTTAAAATTATTTTTTTTAATAAGTCTCTAAATTTTTATCTAAGTCACTTAACTTAATTATTTATTAATATTTTGGTCTCAAGATATAGATTAATGTTATCATTTTAAGTTGTTTTCTAAATTCAGATTAACTAATTTTTTTTCCTAGTTTTTTTTTAAATTCAATTTTTAATTCTGAACAAAGTTTGACTAATTAATGTCTCTTAACTTTTTTTTTATATGATTTTTAGTTTCTAAACAAAAATTTTATCTATCGATGTTACTAAATTTTTTAAAAATTCATTTTTTAATTTGAAATCCTATTAAATAATTAAAATAATAGAATTCAAACTTTTGGTAATTAGGTACCTCATTGCTAGAATGCCGTGGACGCCATGTCATTTATTTTATTAAATAACACGTTTTTCAATTTGGCAATCATGAGACTATTACTACTGATAAAAAAAACTATTTTTACTAGTCAAAAAATGTTTCAGCATGTCAAGTCCCAAAATTTCTCTTAAAAAAATGTCAAGTATCAAAATATCAAGTTACTCACTTTAACTCCTTATTATGCCCAAATTAATGAACAACTCGAGGCTATAAACAAGATTTTGATAAGTCTTTTTTTAAAAAGGAGATTTTGATAAGTCTTATGAAAACACATATTGGTTAAAAACCCAAAAATTGGCATGAAACGTTAAATCAAATCTTATGGATTTGTCGAAATTCCCCTAAAGGTGCTACATGAGTAACTCCTTTTAGATTGGTGTATGGTCATGAAGCAGTGTTGTCAATTGAAATTAACTTACAAACTATTCTAGTACAAAGACAAAATGAGTCTTCGGATGATTGGAACTTAATGTTTGACAAATTAAATAACTTGGACGAAGAAAGATTGGTCACGTTGGTAAATATTGTTCGATAGAAAGAAATAATTTCTCGACTTTTTAATAGAAGCATGAAATTGAAGAATTTTAAGGTTGAAAACGTAGTTTGGAAAGTAATTTTTCCCATTGATAAAAAATCGAGAATACATGAAAAGTGGTCATCAAATTGGGAGGGACCGTATGAAATCAAAACGGTTTATTCTAATAACTTCTACTTGATTCACCGAGTAAGCTTTGAAATTCGAATTGCATCAATAAACAGAAAATATTTAAAACAATATAAACCAACCATTATGGAAGTAAAAATACCACTCAATTAACTAAGGTATGAATCCTATTCAAAGCATTCTAAAGATTTGGAAACAATAATCAAAGAAAAAAAGCGAATTACACTCGCTCTTGAGGTTAGCAGTCTATTACACTTACACTTCTTCCCTAAAATTATATTTCTTTTGTCTTCCTAAAAAGTCACCGTTACTAACGATATTGATTTTTTGTGAAATACCGTAAGAGTCCCTATCACTCTCGTGCAAGTTTACTCCCAGCTCAAGTTCACAACAGGTTTCACTTACGAAAACACTGTCAACTCGCTCCTCACCTCCCTCGTCAACTCTGTCACCTTCGCCAACCACAACAGCTTCACCATCCCCACCTCCTCTGATGCCGTCTACGGCCTCTTCCTGTGCCGTGGCGACCTCGCCCACAACAGGTCCTCTCGTTGCGTGTCGCGTACAGTCACCTAGTTTGATACCCTCTGCAAATCGCATGCCTAGTTCTTGTTAACATTGACAGTGTTAGTGGGTCAGGGTGCAAGTGTAATTTTCTCAAGAAAAAATGTTCAAGGAAGGTAGGCAGGTCTCCTTTTGTTGTGCTTCTTGATCAAAACTTTGAGGTCTGCAGATAACTAGGCTTGATTTTCTTGGAGAGATCTATTTTTCTGTAATGGTTCTACTAAAGGTGCAGCAATAATTTTCGCAGCTGCAAGAGTTTCTTCCTGAGTTTTGATCATTTTTGCGTTAGCTGCAATAGTTTCATCTTTTTGCTTTCGAACAGTCACAAGCTTATCCTGAATTGTTTTTAGTTGTTCTTCTAAATCCTTCTCTTCTTTCTCTAAATTTGCAAGAGATGGCTTGAGCTTGACATATTTGGATTTCAGATCAATTGTCTTCATTTTCAAGGATTCAAGTTTGAATCTGTCATTCTTAGTATCATTTTCGATCTTCTCAAGCGCCTCTCTGCACTTACATTTCTGCTTACTGAGAGGATATGCTTGGTCAAAAATCTCTATGAATGCATGCGGTCATGTTTATCTTCCTCGATCATCGCATCCTCGAACTTTATGAGTTCATAAATTGCTTCTGCCAATTCTTTCTTGTAATTCGGCCTGTCGAAACAAGTCTTGAAGCTTTCTTCATAAGCCAAACTTCGAAATTTGCGCAGAGCTTTCTCGAGTTCTTCATTAGTTGTTGGTTGATTCAGACTGGCCTCTAAATTCATTGCTGATAGGGAGGGCTGACCTGACCTTTTTCCAAGGATTTCAATGACAGCATCATTAACCTGTTCGTCATCAGGATATATCTCTTCTAGTTTGTCATGAACCTTATAGGATCCCTTCTCTGCCTCTTCCTCATTGCAGCCACCAGCTTTAGTTTCTTCAACTGCAAGCTTAAGGTCTTCCTTCCGCTTACCAATGCCTACAGCTTCCACAAGAACACCAAGTCCAACATTAGACTTCAAAGAAGAGATATATTCTTCTAGAGAAATTCTCCCCTTCGAATATGACTTGGAAACCTGATTATAGACATGAGAAAAGTGAGGAGGACTGAAGGGAATAAGAGTCCATTGACAATAAAGGTCTAAATAATATCATTGGTCCATCATTAGAAAAAAAATAATGATTAATCAGATATTTTTCCTTAATAACCACTGTAATAATAAGTAAATAAAATCCTTGGTAACTTGGTGAAGTTTTTAAGTAATAATGATTAATCAGATTTGGGAAACGCAAACTAGATAACCCGTATTAAAAGAACCGATTTGATGCCTAATGCATACATATGATGATGAGGTTAAAAACTGACGTTGTTCCTGATCGTGTCATACACATGTGAGCGCGCACACACATGCATTAGGACAAGGACTGCAGCCAGAACTATGCCAGGATATCCCATTATATAGAGTTCTTTTGTAAAGCCTATCTAATGAACAAGTACTGCTGCCACTAAGTGAGGCCCTTATTGCTGATGGCTTCTATTCTACATGGTCAATACGTGTGCGTGCACACTCACATGTACAGTATAAACCAGATTATCCTTAACAAATTTATTATTCAGTAAGAAAAGAAAAAAAACACATAACACCAAGAACGGCGTCAAATGAAGGCTTTCTTTAAAATTTTAAGGGAATAAATCCACCTGGCAATTTACAAAAGGCTAAACCAGAAAAGTAATACAGGAGAATACCAGAATATTGACATCATAGAATGCATGTACATAAGCTAAGCTAATAATCAGGTAGCTGAAACGTACATATTGTAGTTCATAAACAACACTGAAGACAGGGGACTCTTAGAGAAAGCAAGGTTGAACACCTGTTACAAAGCATCTTTAAATTCTTCAGACATGGAGAGTCAAGCAAGACAACAGTTCACGTTGCTTCCGACCAGAAAAAAGTTTATGTCCTGTTTTACATTTTCTCCCTTTAATTTTCATGCAGTCTGACCATCTACGGAATTCATCAGACTTATAAAACTTCCCATAGTAAAACGACAGTATTTCCCCCATCCCTTTGTTCTCTGAAAATCTTTTTATCTGCACAAAATTCTTCCCAAAGATAAACAAACCAAGGAGAAAACTTTTTACATCAGCATCACTCAATGAGTTATTCAAAGTAGCTACCTAATCCTCCACTTCTTTATGTACAAGTTCTGAATCAGCAGGATTCATTAGAAGTTTAAGCCGTTTTGATTCTTTTATCATGGAAGGAACTTCCACCTGGTATTCAAAACCAATTCGAGGATTTGACTTTGGGGCTCCAGCTATGTTGCTTTTATCAGGAGAACTTGGAGGAATTAGCTTCCTATTAGATGCATGCTCCATAATTTTGTCATAATCGTTGCCAATTGATTTCATCTCCCAAGCAGCATAGGCTGGTAAACTTGTAGCTAAAACTCAATCAACACTTCAAATAATAAAAAGAAAATGTAGATTAGATAACATGCTCAAGAACATGCTTCAAAAATGAGTTAGAACATGTACAGGGAGTTCCATTAGTCACACCAGTCATTTCAAACTTTCCTTGCCAGCACTTTTGCAAGGCATCATACTTATTGAAGGAATTCAGACTTGATTATCAGTAATATGCATGTATTGAAGCTATTTAATCCCTTCCTTTGCTTTTTAAATTTTCTACCCCATATATGTATGCATATTTAGCTATCTAATAAAATATTAGACACCACCTTTTCTTAAAACTCAAACACTATCCATTAACTCTATGCACTGCGTTTTGAGTATTAAGAAATAAAAAATCTCTAACACACTGGCAGATTTGAAAGGCAGCATACAAGATCAGGATGTTAGCACTTTACTGAAACAGTTGAGAGATGGGAGTGTGAAAGGAGTAAATTTCAATAAAAAAATCTTAATCATTCATGTACAGTACATGATTAGAATACAAGTAATAAAGGAGCAGCTTTTGGGGAAACAATTTTTCATTGATCAGAATTTAGGAATTGTTCATTGATCAGTAATTGCCTATCAAAAAAAAAAAAAAAAAATCCAGTGATCAGTAATTTCTGCGCCAAGGAAAACCATTTATTGGCTACCAAAACCACTCAAAACCCTATCACTTGTATTTGCTGGAAAAGCAAATTCAATTTGTCTATCCTACTCCTTCTCGAATACAAGATTATTCACAGGTTGACACAGCTTCAGAATATGATAACCAACCACCATGTGTATGCGATCTTAGCAAGGGAAAAAAATACCCTTTGTGAAAAAATGACATGAACACGAAGAATTTTGATTACCAGCCAACTATAAGATTACAAACCCCATATCCTCTTACATGTAAGTTCATAATCAAAGCCAAGAGCGTGCAAGGAGATTAAATAATTAAGTAAACAACAAACAGACTCTCGGACGTATATAACTAAGGAAAATTAAATGAAATCAAGGAAACCAGAAAATAAAAAGTATGATGATACATATATTAGGCACAATCCCACATGAGATCACAACCAAAATAATTTAAAAGGTTCTTTCTTGGTATCCTATGAATTATGATATCATTAGCATTATTATACACACATACAGTTGCACATAGACACACATTGGACTAGACGGTTGATGATTGATAAAAAAGATGGATGAACAATTGTTAAGCTTAGTGTATGTGTATACAAGAAAATGAGTGGTGATATTTCGAGATGATTTGCACACATATGTTTACAAAATTTAAGTTAAAAGGAAGAAGAGATAAAATGAGTACCTAATTGTGAAGAGGGGCTTCAAGGGTGAATTCATTCGCAGGCAATTAGAGAATATCGAAGAAAATAAAGTACACTTGATATACAGTTATGCACTCGAGTTTTAAATAGCGCCGAGTTACATTAAACGGGTGACTCGGCCCATTAAATTAGCGCAGAACTGACCACCTTAGAAAGTCACCAGAACATGTAATCTTTATTGGCCATATTCTTCTTGAAAAAATAAGAATGTGGGTTGATTTGATATAATAAAAATAATGAATAAAATTTTAATTTTTTTTATGAGTAATTGACTTATATTATATTTTTATTTTAAATCATAATATTTTAAAATATAAACTTAAATAAATTTTTAATCCTTATAATGTAGAATTTTTTTTCGTTTTATTTCTTTTTAATTTGTTTTTTATTTTTATCCCAATAAACAAAATTCATTTTATTCCCTTGTATTACTATTAATCCTTATAGAATATAAACTTTTGATATAGGACTTTCTTGTTATTGAAAATTTTCCGTTTCATTCTCTTTAGAAAACATGCATCATGTCTATTTTTCAATACATGTTAGTGATATCATCACTTAACATAAATAAAGACTAATTAAAATAAAGCAAAATATTATAAAGATAAGATTATCAAAATGAAAAGAGTTATTTCAAGATTTAATCCATGATCTTGAGTTCGAAATATATATATATATATGTATATATATATATATATATATATAGTTGTTTAAATACTTGAAAGAAAAGTTTTACCGTTCAAATGACTTTAATTGACCCATGTAAGATTATATATGGTAAAAGGATACCTACATCTAAAAAAACAAAAAGCAACCTTATTTTATAGGGATTAAAAGTTATTTAAACAAAAAATATGTTATCTAGGGAATTTTAATTTAAAAGGAATTATGAAATTAAAAATTATGAAACTATTAAATTGCTCTAATTTTAAATTTAAAAGTTTCATTAAATAAAGGTTTGATTACCCTTTTGATTTTGATATTTGTACAATATTTATGTTTTAGGCTCTACATCTGAAAAAA
Source organism: Glycine tomentella (assembly GCA_007407185.1). NCBI lineage: Eukaryota > Viridiplantae > Streptophyta > Magnoliopsida > Fabales > Fabaceae > Glycine > Glycine tomentella. The sequence goes on from PYAF01005999.1 coordinate 281,774, forward strand.
CAACTGATCATTTCAATCTCTACTCAAACACTTTTTATTTTGTTTTAATCCTTGACATCCAAAATTGGATGAACTAAACCAGGTTAAAAATTATATGTATATAGAGTGAAACAAGTTTAAAAAAAAGTACATGCGTAGAAAGTAAAACAATTAGTTCTAGATGTAGGAATTAAAAACATAAAATTGTGCATATATGAAGTCTAAATGAGTAATTATGAAAAATGGAATCTTTTGGTCCATTTTTCCCATCTAAGTGTACAATTATTAGTAAATAATGTGTGGAAACTTAATTGAAACTAAAAACATATATATTGGGGTTTTGTAAAAAAAAATACATATGTATTCGGGTGGTTTGCAATATTGCAATAACAAATGTTAAAAATGAACTACACTCCAACAAGCCGTTTGAAAGTGATTTCTCTTCCTTGAACAACTATTCAAGTCAGCAATTCAGCATCAACCACCGAATATGAACCTTGTTCATCAATGGTTATGGGCATTTCTTCCTTTAAGACCCAATGGAGCCCCAATACAGGTCTGTCTTTAAGTGTTGGTTTTCTATTTTATTATAATAGAGCTGTACTTCATGCACCTCCAAGTTGCTTCCTACATCCTTTCCGAAATCTTTTTTACCTTCCGCCTTGGTTATTGTGGTAGCCAAAAAAGGATGCATTAATGTAATTTTACATTTCAGATTAACCAAGAAGCCATAAAGAAGGTACAGGAAACAACTTGGGAGGTACAGAAAGCAACGATAACCTTATAATAGATATGGAAAAAGGTAATTAACCCCAAAATTCAAACACCACAACACCTCATATTAGGAGTTCAAACAATGTGATTGAAAAAATCTTCATCTATCTGTTATGGTCGATGATTCTCCTTTTTCAAACTTAGATTCATATTTTTCATAAAGAAGTCTCTTATCAATGATAAACCACAATCACACAAATACCACCACCATAACCACCCAACACCCTGCAAACATGAATGTAGCTAGCCGACAGCTAGCAAATGGAGATTGATTTATCAATCCTGGGTTGGAGCACATGAATGTAACGGCCGGAATATATAGAATCAAGATAGAGAACCGAATAGGAGTACGATGCTACAATCCAAATTGAAGTTTCTAGTGCACAAAATGGCAATTCAGTTTAACGTAGTATTTATTTAGTGCGTTGGAACATGCAGTTTCGGGTAATGTGCGTGCCTGAATTGATGATTATCAAAATAAGTACAACAACAGCTGGATGGTGCCGATAGAAACAACTACTGTACTACTAACAAGCAAACCACAATCATTTTTCGTTTGGGATTATTTATTTATTTATTTTGCCTATCCGTTGGTTCTATTACAAAGAACATTACAACTAATATATATCACGGGGAATGGATACATTGTCATATACTAATACTTATGGGGTCGAGTTTGAGTACTTCTTGTACTCAATTTTCAATATTTGCTAACATTACTCCTGGTTATTTTTGTTTATTTAGAATCTATACAGTTTTTTTTTTTTTTACTGAAAGACTTCTTGTTATGAATATCAAAAAATATATTCATTACTTTGTTATTGATCATTGATATAGAAAGTATAAAGTATAAATATATCCTCATTTTCGGCCATTATTATTATAAGTAAAGGAAATAAGAATTTAAGACTCTCACTACACTCACAAAACAAAGAAAGAGAATAGAGAGATTTTCTAGCCTTAATTTTACTGAAGTTGTGTGAATCAATGGAGTATCAAAGACTTTATATAGGCAAGATAAAAGATCCCTTCTTAAAACCCAAAATATAACTTGTCTTAAAACCCGAAATGTAATTGTTATTTTATTATTTGGCTCATCCATCAAAAATCAATAATACAAAATAAAAATTTGATAACAACTACTTAATTATGGACTTCAATTATGTTTATGAGCCACATAATGGTTATATGCTAACATTCTTCCACTTGGCTCATATACTACTAATATAATCTTTATTTTTACAAACAAATATGATCATAACTTGTCAACTTAAACTTGATATTGTCACTAAAAATTAATTACACATGAATCATGGTAGTTATATTTTAGATTAAACATTTCCTTTCATGAATTACAATATGTAACCCTTTCTTACTGAAATATAGAGTCCTGATTTTATTGATTCAATCTGAATCATTTCATAACAAACTTAGTGTGCACAATGTCATATAAAAGAAAAGACAAATATTGTTATTAATTAGTAAGACCCATATGAATTACATGATTCTAAAACACTTGAATTGACAATCCTTTTGTTAATGGATCAATAATCATGGATTTTGTGTCTATGTCCTCTATAGAGATTAATTCTCTATTGATGTCTTCTCCAACAACTAGAAACTTAATGTCTATATGCTTACTTCGGCTTCCACTCTTATTATTCTTTGAGAAGAATATTGTAGTCAAATTATCACAATATTTTCAATGGTCTTTCAATAGAGAGTTTACAACTTTAAGACCAGAAACACATTTCTTCAACCATTTAGCCTGTGATGTAGCTTTGTAGCAACGAATAATTTCTGCTTCCATAGTGGATGATTTAACAATTGTTTGCTTAATTTTTTGTACTCCAAGAGATAACAACGTCAGCTAAAAAGAAGATATAGCTTAAAGTGGACTTTCTGGAGTCTAAGCATCCAACAAAATCTGAATTTTGTGTATCCTTTTATTTCCAAATCATCAGAATGCTTGTATGTCAACTTATAATCCTTGGTTCCTTGAAGGCATCTCATAACCCTCTTTGTTGCCTTTCTAATGTTCCATGCTTGGATCCTTTTGATATTTTCCCAGCATTCCTATTACGAAGGCAATATCAGGCTTAGTGTTGACTTGAGCATACATAAGATTTCATACTACTGAAGCATAAGGAATTCTTTTCATCTCTTCTTGTTCTAATGTTGTTTGGGGACATTGGATGAACAATTCTGCATATTAAATTTTTCAAAACTTTTTCTATGTATTTTGAGATAATCTCAATTTCCTTAGAGATCTATCTCTATGAATTTCTATGCCCATGACATAGGAAGCTTCACCCATATCCTTCATATCAAAGTTCTCTAAGAGGAAAATTTTAGTGTCATGCAAAAGACCTAAGTCACTGCGTGCAAGTAAAATGTCATCTACAGATAGAACTAAGAAAATAAACTTACTCCCACTGACTTTAAGATATATGCATTGGTCTACAACATTTTCCACAAATCCCTATTTGAATACCACACTATGAAACTTTATATATCATTGGCAGGATGCTTGTTTTAGTCCATATATAGATCTTTTAAGCTTGCAAACTAAGTGACTACCTTTTTCGTTTTCAAATTCCATAGGTTGAGTCATGTACACTTCTTCTTCAAGATCCTCATTTAAGAATGTTGTTTTCACATCCATTAGATGTAGTTCTAGATCAAAATGAGCTACTAAGGCCATGATTATCCTAAATGAATCCTTCTTAGAGATAGGAGAAAAGGTTTCATGATAATCAATACCCTCTTTTTGAGTAAAGCCAACTTTGGCTACAAGACTAGCTTTATATCTTTCAACATTACCTTTTGAGTCTCTCTTGGTTTTAAAAACCCATTTACAACCTACTATAAAGACTCCCTTTGGTAATTCTACTAGATCCCAAACTTGTTTTTTAGCCATAGATTCCATTTCTTGTTTCATGGCTTCATACCATAATTTAGAATCATCTCTACTCATGGCTTGTGAAAACGTAATTGGATCATCCTTAAGTCCAATATCAAAGTCAGATTCTTGAAGGCACACAATATAGTCACTAGAAATTGATGTCTTTCTATTTCATCTCTTTATTCCTATTGCTTCTCTATCAATAGGTTCTATGCTAATGGGTTCATTATGTGGCATATCCTCAACATGTGGTTCTTGATGAGTTAGTTGATGTTCAATAATATCATGTTGATTATTTTGAATATCAGTCAACTTTATTTCTTTCATAGGAGATTCCGTTATTTCTTCAAATTCCATATGTTGAGTATTTCCACTCCCACTAACTCCATGATCTTCAAGAAACTTCGCATTTCTAGCTTCAACTATCTTTGGAGTATGATAAGGACAATAAAACCTATAGCCTTTGGAGTTATTTGGATATCCAATAAAATATCCACTAGTGGTTCTTGAGTCCAATTTCCCAATGTTTGGATTATAAATCCTAACTTCAATTGGGCAACCCCATATGTATAAATGCCTTAAACTAGGTTTCCATCCATACCAAATTTCAAATGGTGTTTTTAGTACGGCTTTAGATGGTACCCTATTCAATATATACATAGGTTTTTCAAAGCTTCACTCCCATAAAGACATAGGTAATACCCTTCTACTGTTAATCATGCTTCTAACCATTTCCATAAGCGTGCGGTTTCTTCTTTCGACAACACCATTTTGTTGTGGTGTACCCGCCATAGTATATTGGGAAACAATACCCTCTTCTCGAAGAAAGTTTGCAAATGGACCAACTTGTTGCCTTTTTTCTATGTACCTATCATAATATTCCCCACCTCTATCAAATCTTGCAATCTGTATTTTCTTTTCCTTTTGTTTCTCTACTTCGGATTTGAAAACTCTAAAAGCATCAAGTGCTTTAGATTTTTCGTATAGCAAATAGAGATACATAAATCTTGAGTGGTCGTCGATAAATGAAATAAAATATTTCTGACCATTTAAATAAGGTGTGGGAAATGGTCCACATATATTTGTATAAATAATTTCAAAAAGCTTGCTACTTCTTTTGGCACCTTTACTGGTCTTGTTAGTATGCTTTCCCTTAATGCATTCTATACAAGTACTAAAATCAGCAAAGCCAATATTTCTAAGAATTTCTTCCTTTACTAATCTCTTAATCATTTCAAGAGAAATGTGGCCTAAATGCTTATGCCAAAGCATAGACAAATTTTCATCCACAATACTTCACTTAGTTCCAATGTTGGTATGTAAGGCTATGAGGCTTTTTTCAAAAACAGGATCTAATTAAAGCTTAAATAAATTTTCAACTTAAAAACCACAACCAACAACTTTATTATCTTTAATAAATTCAAAGAAATATCGCAAAAATATAAAAGACAAACCATAACGCGTAAGCCTAGAAATAGAAATCAAGTTTCTAGAAAAAGATGGAACATAAAAAGTGTTTTCCAATAACAAACAGAAACCAGAATTCAAAACAAGTTTAAAAGTTTCAACAACCTCAACATGTGAACTCATCTGATTTCCCGCATAGATGCTTTGTTCATTTCCTACTGAATTCTGCAAGTTTAGAAAGCCCCACACATTATTAGCAATGTGAATTATAGATCCTGAATCAATCTACCAAGTATTGTTAGGAGCTTCAGTAAAATTTGATCGACAGCTATTTCAATTCTATTTATGAGTCACGTAACATTTATATGCTAATTACAAGAATGAAGAATCTATACAACTGTATTCATAAAAGAAAGTACCCTCACTGGATTTAAACTCTGCCATGGAGTAATAATTTCAACTTTTCAACGTAATTTGTGGTAGTTAAATCCTTTGAGAAGCATAATCACGCATTATACTAAAATGTGGGTGAAGGGTTTCTCCTTTGTCTTGCCGTCTTCATAGGTACAGAGAATTTGATTTATTTTATCAGCCGTCAGTTAGAACAAAATAACAGAGGAAATTTTCTTTTTTTAATTTGGCATGCGGTTGTTTTTTGTCCTTATGATTTTTGAAGAATAATATATATATATATATATATATATATATATATATACACACACACGATGGATTAATTAAATTTTTAATTCCTAAATTTTTTTAGATTTTAATTTTTAATTTCTCAATTTTTTTTATCGATTTTGTCTAGTTATATTAATTTTTATTGTTTAAAATTAATCTTAAATATAAAATAAAAAGAGAATAAAAATGGATAAAACAGAAAAGTATGATTTGACGTCTATTTTAGACTTATTAAAGTTGGATCTTAATAGCAATGATTGAGGGTTAAAGGAGAGAGCTATGTTTTTGTTTTCAGATTGGTGTATTGATACCTTCTCTCGTATTCTTCTATCCTCAAAGCGTTAATTTTTTAACTTTGCAAAAGGGTTAGAGTATCCTTTGTATTCTATCTCAATATAATTTTTTGCTTATAAAAAAAAATTAAAAAATCACTATGCTAAAATTGATTTTGTTTACAAATTTAACAAATTATAGATAAATGCAAATGCAAACGTACAGCACACTTATATATAGATGTTATACTATATTGCCACTCGATCGAGCTTATATATATTCATGTAAAAATATTACGCATCTGCTTGCCTAAATTCTTTGCCACAATTATACTTAATAAATCTAATGTTAAGAGATACTTCAGTTCAGGATAAACAGGTCACTTAAATGGAAAGCCTACTACAGCATAACGCTTACACTGGTATACTACTGGGTAGCATTTGATTTAGTTTTAATACTTCTAACAATATAGAAATCATGAATTTGCTTTATATATAGGTTCAACGTTTCTTGATTCCAGTACTGTGACATTAGATTAAACTCAGTTTATAAATATATTTTACTTTTCAGAACTTTTTAAAACAAATTCTTTTCAAAGTTATTGCCCTAATTTACTTCTTTTATATGTTCTGTACGTGGTCTGGCATCTCATGAAAAGCTTGACATTACCATATTACATAATTAAAATTTGTTCATTCTATTTTACGGTGTTCTCTATCTTATTTTATTTTTTATCCAGAAAAATTAAACATAATACTAAAATATTTATAATATTTATGTTTTTTGTTCAATTAACTTAGCTACACACATTAATTCTCTATCTTAATTTTAAACCATATCACTTATTTTAACTAGTCAATGAAATACTTTAATATTCATTTTGTATTTTTAGAATTTGTATTGTTTCATAATTTATTAAAAACCATTAGACAAGTCCACTTTAATTACTTTTCATAAATAAAAAAATTAAAATCACTAACCCCTGCAATAAAAACGTATATAAAAACATAATTAAACCTAAAATGTTTAACAAAAGTATATCATATTGACATATTGTATTCTTCATTTCCTATTAAAATGATGAGATGTAATCGAAACTTTTCATATCTGTATCATAGTGTTGAGAATCTAATTAAGCATCCATTAGGTTTTGTTAATATCCAATACGAAAGTTAAAGAGTTCTAGAATTTGATAAAGAATTAAGACCTAACGAATTCGAATTTCTAAAAGAAGAAATGCTATTGCCACAAAAGGTTGTCAAAAACATAATTTAACCTAAAGTGAGAGCTATGCTAAAACATTATGGTATGTATGAAGACTTCTTTTTAGGTACATTTAGGTCGGATCTGTCCCAGAACATGAAAATGCACAAATGTGCTCCACTTACGTGAGCAGTACGAATAATAAAATTATATTATTCTCCAATAATTAAATTAAGGGCATTAGAGTGTGTGTGTGTGTGTGTGTGTGTGTTATGATATAAAATAAAAGGGCAGTGGAGGCCAATTGTACCTTAACTAATAAACCTTTGATTCTACCACAGAAAAATTTTCAATAGTATAGTTCTTGTCTCAGGTGTAGAAGATATGGTTTAAGGTCTGTCATTCAGCTTTATTCCCACCCAAAATAGAAAGTAAATATTGGTCGACTTCCATGTTTTTAAGCGGAATTCCCCAGGAAAACTGCAGTCACAATCACATATATACGCGATTTAATTAATTCATGCATTAATGGATTTCATTAAAATAAATAAATTATACTTTTGCTCATATTTCTGACATCTTAAAATTAAACAAATTCTTTTGTAAACAAATTTATTTTAATAGCATGTAATGTTTTCTAAAAATATGTTTTAATTAATGTTTTAAATTCTAGCATTTCATCGTAAATTAATTTACTTTTTATCCTTTTAACATAAAGTAAGACTTTATTGTTTCTCTAACATACGGTAGAGTTTTATTATTTATTTTATTTTATTTAAAATTTGGTTGGAATATTTTATATAAGATTAATGCAGAATATGAAAAAATTAAATTGCAAATACAATTAAAATAATCCATCATTATATAAAAAAATTACAAGAGTTTAAAATTAACTAAAAAACTTAATATTATAATTTTTAAAATATATTTATCCATAAAAATTTCATATTAACATGTCTAATTTTTTAATTTTACATTTATAAGTTAATTTAACAAATAATTTTACTAAGCACTTGAAATGCAATAATTTAGTTTAATAATTTTCCACAACCAATTAACTTTTTAGCATTTAATTATTCTTTCAACTTTTAACTTATTTTTTACCTACTTTTACTAAACATAACCCAAATAGAAATTACAAATTTTATTTTCAAATCGAAAAACCCATTACTTATGTAAACTTTATTCATCTTTTATCAATATTAGGGTAATTTTTTTTCTCTCCGACATAATTTATTTTCATTATTTTTATGAAAAACCTAATTAAATTCATTAATATGTTGCGTTACAATAAACATACCAGCATTTTTACATGTGACATTCGTATCGTGTTTCACAAAATATTGCCTTCACTTACACACACACACACGTGTAATATAAACAGATAATCTATTTAAAACATATAAGTATTTGTTCATAGATCAAAATCTAAGGTGTGTTGTTGATCCTGATTATAGGAAATAATGGACCAGGATGAGCAAGATAGAGCATTGCCGATTGCAAATGTAAGTCGAATCATGAAGCAAATCCTTCCCCCTAGTGCAAAGATCTCCAAAGAAGGTAAACAAGTAATGCAAGAGTGTGTGACAGAGTTCATAAGTTTTGTGACTGGTGAGGCATCTGACAAGTGTCACAAGGAGAATCGCAAGACCGTTAATGGGGATGACATCTGTTGGGCTCTAAGTTCATTAGGGTTTGACAACTATGCTGAGGCCATAGGAAGGTACTTGCATAAATGCAGGCAAGCTGAAAGGGAGAAAATCAATCACGACAAAAAGTATGAAAACCCTCAAATCAACCGTGCTCCACCACCACCACTACTTCTGTCTAGGGTTACTCATGACAAGGTTGAAAACCCTCCTCCTCCTCCTCCTCCTCCTCCTCCTAATCAATCTGGATGAATACATCGTTTCTGTGATGAAGATTGAACAAGGTAATGACAAGAAGAACGAACACTTCTAATTTTGTTGGATGCATGTTGTGATGAGGTAATTTTGCAACTATACATGATCTGATCAAATAAGGGGACTTCCCCCCCTTTATATCTTCTTTAAATAGTGTATCACTACTGTATTGAACTTCTGTAATGTTGTATATATATTATAAGGGTTTTAAGAGTAGCAGCTCTTAAGTTTCTACGATAATCATTAATAAATTAAAATGATCTGATTCATCTGAGCATATATCTATAGAAGATAAAACTGGGCTAGGCTGGTTTAATTTGCAGAAGGTATTTACTTTGAAATGAAATCTTGGGATAATTATTTTTTCCATGAGGTTATTTTGAAGATTAGCTAACTGTTAGTTACCACTTAACATTTTCATTCATTTAGAAATGGATGTTCTTCACAAGAGATCTTATATACAGAGATATAGTAACTGAATTCAACAAATTAACCAATAGTGGAATCTAGTAATAGTGGTAACCGACAGCTAACAAATATATAGTTCAAATCTTGAAAAGTTTTGAATTGGATTGAAAGGACCAGTCAATTCATAAATGAAATTCTTCTCATCTTTTTTAGTTTCTTTTCTATCATTTCTTGTATATTCTGGACTGCAAAACTTCCCTATCTGGTTAATTTATTAATGAATTAATCCATATCATTTGCTCCAGAATTACAACCTATGCAGTACTAGTGACGTTAATTTATTTAGAACATTCGTCAATTGTTTATACAGAACATAATTAGTAGTTCAGTTTGAGGCTTTGAGCATTTCTTAATTAAATTGTCCTTACTCCTTAGTCCTTACCAAAATCTCCATTGGACATCTACTATGAAGGGAATGAAAGAAGTTGACCCGTTCAACTAGATATATTTTGACTGACTCCTTATAATTAACTGATGTTATACATCATGAAATTAATATAGTCTTGCCACAATGAGGGTTTAACCACAGCTATAAGTTTAATTGTTACCCAAATGCAAGTAAATTTTTAGCCAGTAACACAGTGAAAAAGGCTATACATATAAAATAAACTGGGACATAAATGTACTAGGTTTTGATTTTCTAACCCTAGAATCGGGGACCACTATCTCGTTGCTTTACATGTGCATAATTAACCGTGAAAGTCGAATCATATCCCAGGCATGCCTGCATTCTACTATATTTCAAATGAACTATTAGGACATATTGTCCCGTTAAAGTTGACAGTAAATTCCGTCTCAATTTTATCTTCTGTCAGAATTAGGGTTTCTGCGATGGCCTGAGATTTTCACACAAGCCCTTGGGACCACTTCTCAACTTATTACCTTAATGGATTATGCTCTCTCTCTCATCTCTTCTGACACACATACACAGAATAAACTTCACCACTAACTGAGGGATATATATGTTTCCCATCCGTTAGAGGCAGAAATAGAGGGAAACCATGATATTGATTTTTTACATTTGGCATTTTATACCGAAGAATAAAAACCTAAAAATCAAACAATTTACATCAGTTTAGAAATTATATTTTTGAAGGTCCATCTGGTACTGATTTTGTCTTCCTTTTCTGACGAATACAAAAATATTTTTGTTTATATATATATATATATATATATATATATATATATATATATTATGAAGGACCAGAAACCGCAAAACTTTTTGGACTATCTATAACCAATGCAATGATGTAGTTGACCATTTGACTTTGAAAACAGTAAATCATCATCACTAAGACTACGTATATGTATACCACCAGTACTCCAACACTAGGACATGGCTTGATTTCTTGATAGAATAACTGCACACATTAAAATCTGTAACCGGTTATGAATCACTGGATGATTTTATATAGTTGAAGACTTTGAAATGAACAGTGTTCCCAGTGGCTCCGACCACGAAATTGCGGCATCGAGATTCATAACCTTGCTTGCTGCATAGCATTCCTTTTGAGGGAGTGGGGACTGACAATTTATCAACCAATATGGCAAATCGCGTCAGATGTGCCTTTTTTTCAGGATTAGAGGGTTGTAGCCCATATCAGTCGCAGAACCTCAACACCACAAAAAGCTTTTAGTAGAGTACTACGTGTATTATATATATTCAAATTAATATATAGCGATTTAATTTCCGTCAAGAACATTGTCAATTTATCAAAATTAATATCAATATTCCATGGAATTTAGTGAATGCCTGTGGCCTTGGTAGCATTGTTCCATGCAGGAACTCTGAAAATTAGATGTATTGTTAAAGGCTGTAACATGACATTAATTAAATATATCAATTTGAGTTATGAATCCTTATGGTTACTAATAAGTTACTTCATCAGCACATATTAATTAGTTTTACACCAAAATTTCAAGCTGAAGGTTTCTCTAATATATGTTCGAGCTGTCAATATATATTCATCATCCCCAATATGGTATTTCAAGTATAAGTCTGAATGTCCCTTTTCTTCCATTGATCTCCCACCTATGAGAAAATGAATTCTTGACGAGTCTCTTTTCACGTTATGATATACTGTTCATGTTTCTGCTGATGGAATTTAGCTATGAAAATTAATTAATTAATTCTTTGTTTAATTTGTGAACAGGCTAGCTAACTAGGAACCCACAACTTAAATTCATTAATGATGTCTTGCATATAATTAGTTTTTTTTGTCCTTGTCGTTTTGGAAATACAAGACTTCAGACTTCATAGAAAACCAATGTGATCATTGTCATCAAGTTTATGTTTAACTGAAGCTCAGTGCTGAGTAATTAGTTAAATTTTATGATTATAGTTTTTAGCACAGGAATTAGTTCAGTTAATAAGCTGATGGTCAAAACTTTAAATATCAAGTTTTGGTCAAACTGGTGAGATCTTATACAAAATATCAACTTTTATATATATCTTAGAGTGTGTTTAGATATATGATATGTTATATTCTAAAACGCTAAAGCAACTATGTTGTAGCTTTAGTGTGAATGTTGGTTTGCATTATATTCAACTCACACCCTAACTCAACTCACACCCTAACTCGTGAAAGTTGAAACCAATCAAAGTTAACAACAAAAGTAATAATTATGTTACTCACAGAATCTTTCGGTTCAATAAGATTAAAAGAGAAAATTAAGAAAGAAAAGGATTTCCAAAAGAAGTTGAATATAATTGCAGAAAGATATAGATGAAGAAAATCTTATCAAGCAAATTTTCAAACTTCACTCCAAAGTTCTACTCTGACTATGGAATATGCCCAAGCAACTATTTTGTGTTCGTATTTTGTATTAATTCTAAAAAAAAAAACTTACCAAGTAAATTAAAAAAAAATGCTACCCATCAAGAAATAGAATTCAAAATATATATAACTAATTAATATTTCATTCAAAAAAAACATTATTTAATTTGTATCCACAAAAGAACAAAGGGGCATTGTCATGGTTCTAAATTGCAATCTGCAATTATAATTGCGCGTGGCCACAATATTTATGTTGCAGAATTTTCACAATTGCAAGAGTCTGCAATTGCAGTGTGTATTTCAATTAAACAAAGTGACGCAACACATCCACGATGTGGCTACAATCGAATCGCAAACGAGACACAATGGTCGAGAGAGTGTGATCGTATGGGATGTTGGAGAATACTAAACCTTCAAATGAATGAAAATTTATATTATCTTATAATAAAAGATATACTAGTAATTAGAATAATTATAAAAATAAAAATTAAATTCGATGCAAACATATAATAGTTGCAATTTAGAACCATGGGCATTGCATTAACCCTAGACAAACAAATTCAAACCACACTCAAACAGTGACCACCTTAATTAGAAACATGAAAACCAGGTCTTAACGATCAAAAAAGAGAGCTGCCAAAAAAGCAATGATATAAACACGGAAAATAAGAGCCATTAAGAGGCAAATCCAGGTTCAAACTGGCAAACTCTTCTGCAACTATTCATACCATTTACTCTTTAAGACAACTGAGGATCTTTTGATGCAGGGGGCATCTGAACTTGATAAAAAACACATCTCCTGGCAATGGTTTCTATATAAGAAGAAGAACAACAAACTCTCTTCTCCTATATTTATCTTGGTCTATTAATCCTTTTTTGTATTTAAACAGCTGATTTCCGTTTATTTTGGGCTCATAATGTCCGAACTTTATTTTTTGGCTTTCTTACACGAACCTTTTTTGGCTGTAATCGTGTATGAAATCAACCCCTCACTGCACAACTTGTGCAGTGTCCATATATATAAATACATACATAATTTTGACTTTAAAAAAAAAAAAAAAAAGACAACTGAGAATACAAAAGGGGAATGTACGCATTTGTGTTGATCGATAGAAACCTATTTTTATTAATCATAGTTTAATTTTTGGTGACTTTTTTCATGCAATTAATTTTCATATGGTTTTCATCAATCTTCAGAACATAATGTGCTGTATTACAATCTCATATTCACTTCTACACTTGAATCATCTGATTCTAATCTCAGAAATATTTGTTAAAGAAATTACAAAGGATATTTGAGCATGCGCTGAAATGGTGAAATCGAAATAGATGAAATCAGATGAAACATGAAATCATTAAGCCTCTTCCATGGCTAAACTCAAATATATGTAAATGAAAATTAAAAGCGAAGAGAGTTCTGAAACTTAAAATAAGAGAAGATTAATTATAATGAAAGGAAAGGACGATGGAGAAGATTCACGTACTTGTGTTCTTCTCTTGCTCCGTTACAGCACAAGAAAGCTCAGGATATAAGTTTATGGATTTGCAAACAGAATCCATATATAGACGCATCGATCTGTTCATTGAGTTAACATTGTTTATCCAGATCCAGATGTGTTCCAAGCCCTCAGATTCACTGTAGTCTAACAATACAGTATATGATAATGATTCCCTTAAGTGATTGCGATGACTTTTTTATTAAGGCAATAAGTCACTTGATAACACCCCTTTTTCACTACTTAATTTATTTTTAAATTAATTTGTGTACTCATATATATGACTATACATGAATTAGATGTAGACTTGCATGCACTTCCAGTGGATGTCATAGGTTGAAAGATTTATATATTATATTGATTGAGAAATAACTAAAATAAAAAATAATAATTTCGTATAAGGTTATTGATGATCAACTATGTTCTTTTTTTCAATTTTGTGATGTGAACCACTTTTGAAATGAGTTAAAAAGAATATTTCATTAAATTAAAGAAGATAATAACAGAAAAAAAAATATGAAAATTGATTAGAAATTATATTAAATGTATAGGTTCAAAGAAAAAAGAAAAATAGTTATTTTAATTATAAGGTGACATAAAATGGTAAAATATATAGTTATGTCAAAATTGCTTACATGCACAATATCATAACTTTCGCTTCAATAGAATACAAAATAAATAGATAAATAAATGGATTAATTAATGTTTTTTAATGTATTAATAAAATAATTATTATATAATTAAATATATATGTATATATATATATGGAAATTTTAAAAATAATAATATAGTTAAAAATGAAACAAGGAATAAGATTAGAGTAACAATATAACTCAGAAACAAGAAAATTAAGAAAAAGTAAAACATCAACAGCCATAAACCAAATGTCTCCATACCTCCACCTGTTAATTGTTTTCACTTTTTTTGTTTTACTTTTGATAAGCAAAATATATACTATAGAATATGCTGATGAAATGAAGCATCATTCAAGCACATGAAGGAACTGAACAAAAATACAAGAGTTGCTGCATATTGAGTAGATCTACACCGGTACCATACAAAGCTTTTATGTCAATAACCCTATTAAAAAAATAAAAGAAAAATATAGAAACTCCATCATGAATGTTAATTGTTTTCTCAAACCATCAAGCCACCAAGTTTCAAGGAAAATACCCTCCTAATAAAGCCTCTTTCTTCAAGAGAAATGCTAAAGCTTCCGAACAAAACTAGCCTACTAATCCATCGAATCACATAAGATTGCCACCTTTCAATTTTTTTTAACTTTCGAAATATCAATTAATTTATTTTTTTAAAAAAATGTTTTCCTTTCCAAATATACCCTTGTTCAGTTGAAAGAGAATATGAAGAAAGCGACCTACACGATCTCACTCACTCCATCTTGATTCTTGCGCTCTCAACAGCCACCACGACGGGACACGGTGGCGGTGGTGAGCAGGGTGATTCGTGGCGGCTCTGGCGCCGGTGCTGTTATCGACGGACCCAGAGCGGTAGCGACGAGGTGAACCGGGGGATCTCCGGTTCCAGATCGAGTTTGGTGTAGTGCTATCAGAAATTGGACGCATCGAATCGTAGTTTATGAACAAGATCGGAAGTTAATTATTATCATGTGGTTACGGTGATCAAGTCGAGATGCTTAGTTGATTAGTTGATGCAGGTGGTATATCATGTGTTGAAGAGAATAAAAGCGCATGCGTTATTGCATCTCACAGCTATGTTCTAAAAGAAGAGAGTAAAAGGAAGGATAAATATAAATTAATTGACAAATGTCATATTTTGATTGAAATGGTATTTGCTTTAGTTGAAATTGAAATGATGCCTGTAAATGGGTCAGGCACTAGGCCTTTGCCAGATGATTCAGTCTACTTTTATCCTTAATTATAGGTCATATTTTATAAGTTTCACATTAAGTAGAATAAAAAAACTTAAATGTGGTATTTAAGTTATTAGATTCTTACGAATGTTCGATTGCAATACAATCTTTGGGTTGAGACTTCAACAGAACTCGTTTAAAATTAGAGATAAAGAAGATAGATAGTGATAGTGAAGAGTAATTGATATTTTCACTAGATTTAAGTTCAGTCAACTTCAGGTTCTTTAACATCCCCGAAAGATAAGACATTGTTTTCAAAAAGTTTAATCTTAGACCGTTTGATTTTCCCTTTGAGGAACTCCAAATTCAGTTTGGAATGCAAACTCATTTTGATAAAATGTTTGATTATTTCCAAAAGTACATATGCACATAAAATAAAAAACTAAAATAAAAAAAAGTCTACAAACTCAGTTTTGTAAAAGCATGAATTGAATTGCTTTTACAAACTTAAGTTTAACCCAAACTCTAATTCAAACTTAGGTTTGTAAACTTTAATTCAAATATGCAATTAGTCAACAACAGATTCAAGATACCTAAAATAGTTCACAAATCAAAAGTGCACACGGCAAAAACCATTCATCAAGCCTTCACTAACTGCATCAATAATAGATATACCTCTACTCTCAATTTTCCAAACGATCGGTTAGTTTATGCAGCCTTTCAAGAATATAAACTGCCTCACAGACATTTAATTAATATCTGATAAAAATGAAGCAAAATTAACCCTTATCTAAAATAATAAGAAGAAGAAGAAGAATCAAGATCAATTCATTTGATTAATTACAGCTTCCACAAATCCCCACCCATCATCAGCATCAGGTCCTACCCAATATCCAGATATAACTATTTCAGAGCAATAATCTACATCCAAATTATACGAGTAAGTTTCATGTAGAAATATTGTACATGACATCAAACAACGATGACGGCTTCCTTTCGTGGAAAGTATGTGTTTACCTGAACGGCAAGATCCAAGAATCTTTTGAGCTGCAAATATAATATACACTGTCAATTAAAATTGATTAGTACAAACATGATGAATGAAATTACTCAAAACACTCCCAAATAAAATTCCACATAACTTTGAAATTTGAAATATTAATAATGCAGCCTTACAATTTCACATTCTATCAATCAATTACTGACAATCATTAGTAAATAATGTGTGGAAACTTAATTGAAACTAAAAACATATATATTGGGGTTTTGTAAAAAAAAAAAATATATATATATATATATATATATATATATATATATATATATATGTATTCGGGTGGTTTGCAATATTGCAATAGCAAATGTTAAAAGTGAACTACACTCCAACAAACCGTTTGAAAGTGATTTCTCTCCTTGAACAAGTATTCAAGTCAGCAATTCAGCATCAACCACCGAATATGGGCAAGTATCCCAAGATTCTGACAGTGAGCTTGAATTAATGTAATAACTAATAATAGGCAATCATGAGCAATTATAGTTAAACAGCTAAGTAGTATAAGATATTAACAAATAACAACCTATCTCAAACTGCGGTGGGTATAGAAAATCAAATAAAATCAAATCAAATTTATGAAACATTTATAATGCTAAAAGAGTGAGCAGTTCTATAAATCAAGCTTCTAAGGGAGAAGCACATGGTAATTAGGAAAAACCTGCTCGAACTGTTGCTTTGCTTAAAAATCTATCCAGAGGAAAATACAATTGGTGTTGATGCACTCCCTGCTGGTAAGTCATCAAAAATAGTAATTAGTCATTCAACACGGACATACAAAGAGAAACTTTTTCATATGCAGCAAAATGTTGTGACGCAAGTATAATTGTTAAAATTAAGCAGCTGATATATGGTTTGGTACATTGGGGAACCAAAATGGGTTTTACTTTTACGCATAAAATATATTCACTCACTGCCCTTGATGCGATGGGTAGGTAAAGTTGGAAGTATAGAAAGAAAGTGAGAAAGTGAAGTACCTTGTTGTTGTTGAGGGGTGAAGCGCACATTCGCAGAGGGAGGGTGAAGGTGAAGGAGACTAAGCACGTCATTTTCAAGACTTTAACTTCGCACCCATCCTCTATAGGCTGGCCCAAATAAGTTAAAATATATTTTATAAAATAAGTCCCTACGGATTTTCAAGTTAAAATATATTTTATAAAATAATTTAAAATAATAGTTTATTTAGGTCTTAAATGTGCTACTTCCCCGTTATTAATAATAACGACACTCCAATAAAATAAATTAATAGATTAATTATATTAAAATATAATTAATGTTATTATATATAACACTAAATTTTTAATGTATATTTAATACACATATGAATTTACATAATAAATTTTGTAATAATTAATTTTAATATAATAATTAAAATATTTTTTACATATAAAAATCATAGATTTAATAAAAATCATAATTTTAATAAAAAAATATTAGACATATAAATACAGATATAGGTTTTTATTAAACTCGTAAATTTTTTACATATAAAGTATAAAGATTTAAATTAAAATCATAGATTTAATAAAAATTTATAGGTTTAATAAAAAAATTATATTTGTATTTACAAGTTAAATAAAAAATTGTATCTGTATTTGCAGGTCTAATATTTTTTATTAAACTTGTAAATTTTTATATAAAATTATGATTTTTTTTAAAATTTATGATTTTTATATGTAAAAAAATACTTTAATTATTAAATCAAAATAAATTATTACAAAATTTATTATGTAAACTTATATGTGTATTAAATAATATTAAAAAATTTAGTGTTATATGTAGCAAGTTTAATTATTTTTTAACATAATTGGTTGATGAGCTCAGTTGATTGGCACACCATATTAATAATGTAAAGATTATAAGTTCGAAACCTAGATGCACTAATATATAGGTACAAAAAATTGATATTAGGCTTGGGCAATGTAGGCTTGGGCTTGGCCCGGCCTCCCCACTAGCTAGCCCTCCTATTCATGTCCTAAAACACCAAAGGGTAGGTAATTTTAAGGGTAAATTATTATTTAAGTCCCCTAAAATTACTAATGTTCTAATTTGGTCACTCTAAAAAAATTGTATTATTTAAAAAAAAATTCCTCTAAATTTCAAATGTATCACTTTTAGTTGTGTGTTTGATTTAAAGGATAAAAATAAGTTTTTTAATTAAAGTAGAATGTGGGAGGTATGGAATCCACATGAATCTCATACAATTGTTTTAGATAATACTTTTATAAGAGTAAAAATGATTAAAATATCACATAGAACAAAAAAAATACATTTCAAAATTAGAGGAACTGAATAATATAATTTTTTTTAGAGAAATCAAATTTATATACTACTAATTTTAGAGAGACATAAAACATAATTTACTCTGTTCCTCTCTTTTTTTCTTTGCTCTCCTTTGCGTTTTTAATATTTTTAAAAATATATTTCTTTTTGGAAAACTAATTTATGAAGCGTACCAACAATTAATTGGTCTAAATAACACTAGACTTGAGTTCCTTGAACAGGTTAGAATTTCGATCCTGACTAATACAAATGAAAAAATCTTTCTTGATGACCGACTTAGATACTTTATGCGCCTAAAAAATATTTTGCAAATAAAAGTTAATTATTAGTTTGTTAATTTTTGCATATCATTTAGTTTGAACAGAAATATTTGTAGATCATTTCCAGATATGAAATGTGGCAAAGGCAAATATTTTAGCAAATTAAAAACACAAACATGAAATTTGATTTGTAGCATTTTCAAGCACCAGATTATTAGAGGCAATAAGTTCATTAGCGGAAGAGGTTTTCAAAACATTCCTTGGCCAGTGACGCTCTTCCATCTAGGATGAGAAAATCGTTTTCTAAAATATGTAATCCTTCGTATCCAAATAGAAACTAAAAAAATTGGTATCCATATTGTTGAATACCAGGCAATAATATTTACAATTTATTGTTATATAAAAACTGTATCCCTGATTTGGAGGAAACGTTATCTCCTCTATATATTTATATAAACTAGAATTCTTGAGGTCTCTATACACACGTGTTTTTCAGTCTTGTTCTATGTTTTTTGTTCATCAATACATATGAAATGAATATATAGCTAGACAAGAGATGGCATATTTTGTGCTTCATTTGAGCTATTTTTGCTTGGACTTGCTCTTTGATTTCTTCTGCTTCTCGCCCCTGTAAACTAAACCAAAGTTATTATATAACACAATTTTCTCTATAAAAAAAGCATCTTTCTTTTCTTTTTGTGGATGTGTAGAATAGAAGCAGCAGATAAATTCTATATAGGGGTAAAGGAAGTAT
The DNA here is from genome assembly GCA_007407185.1 of Glycine tomentella. NCBI lineage: Eukaryota > Viridiplantae > Streptophyta > Magnoliopsida > Fabales > Fabaceae > Glycine > Glycine tomentella. The sequence goes on from PYAF01005999.1 coordinate 301,817, forward strand.
TCATCATGAGAGCTAAGACCCCAACAAGACTTCAGTTTTGAGTCGAGATGCTCCCTTTCCTCCTTAGAAGAACTTTTGTATTTTCTAACTTGCATACATAACCAAGGACACAATGATGTAAAACAGAAGAATTACACGAAAGGTTGATTTGGAATTTCACATCAGCTGTTCAGTTTAATGACAAATATTAGAATGAGAAACAATTACCAAAGAATCAATTGCATTCAGTGATTCAGAAAGCTCGGACATTGTATGCATGGAATTCTCACGGGGAAAAATGCTCCTAAAATAACTGCAATTAAGTGTCAGTGTAAAGAGTGAATATCTGAGCAGATACATAAATTTGGGTTAAAGAATATGCTACAATATCACACCCCAGGCAGGTCATTTTGTTACCTGATTTTGTAACAAATAATAAAAAGAAAAATGTGAAGCAAAGAGACATGTGAAGCAATAATAAGTACCTATGAAAGTTAATGACTTTATGAAGTGCATTTGAGTTGCGGAAAGCAGCCAAGGCCAACTGCATCAAAAGACACAAACAGGTAGGTTTGATTTTGAAGCAAAATGGTTTAAAACAAAGCTGAACTAGAATATTGAATTGTTTGGAAAATGTTTAGTCTTAAATCAGTAATTTAAAAGTATAGCCTCGGTTTTCTGTATCTCTGACGATCTAGGAAACCCTGGCAAACATATTTCCAATTTTGAAACAATCAACTAATTTTTGGAGAAAAAAAATGGTTAATCAATTTACATAAAGTGATTAATGGTGGACCACTCCTTTCTGAAATTTGATTCATTTTTTTCACTAGCCTAGGTTGTGACTTGTGAGTTGTGACATGGATTACTTGTTTTCAGCTGATTAGCTGACATCAATTAATTAGAAAATGTCCATTTTTTTTTTTTTTAAATCCTTGGTAAAGGCAAGGTGAAACAAGGAACTTTTGGGTGCTGCTTGTAACAAAAAACACTCTGCTACACGGGACTTTCCATATTTGCATATGATTCTTAGAATACCAGCCCAGGAGGAATAAAACTGGTGCATCTGTAAGCATCATCTTATCAACTTCTGATCTTGCTGTCTTTTGCAAAGTCTATAATCAGGAGAAAATTTATCATAAGTCAAAGAAGTTATTTGAACATCATTAAGTCAGTAAACATGCCCAGGTAAAGAGGATGCATAAGGAAGAACATTGGTTAAACAGATAAAAGTTAGCGTTCCATAAGAGAAAGGAATAAGGGAAACAATCACTACATAGTACACACATATTGGAAGTGCATCAGGAAAGTGTTAGATGTGAGAATAGCCAATGTTGACCATCCATATAAGATTAAATGATCAAGATTAACTCTTCACAACTCTTACTTTATATGTTCCGCCCATGTGTGAGTAGAGAGAGATTCCCTCAATACCCTTTATTTTTATAAGGGCAGTCTTTTAGTAATTAGTGCTCAATATTTTTCCAAATGCCAAGTATCTATTTAATTGAAATATAAATTCAAAAAATAAATCAACATATTAATATTAGGGGGACAAGCGGATAAATGGATCAAGATCACCTACATTGAAGTTCCCAATGCAATGATTTAGATTTATTATGCTTAAAGTAAATTTTAGTTATAGAAAATGAAGAATAACCACTAATTGTCACAAAAATTTGGGGGGATGTTATTAGGATGGAATGCATTGTAACTTGAGGACTCTAAATGCATTTGTGCTTAAGACTTTGATGATGCTACTAAAAACAATATTAAATTGAATCTAAGCATAGTTCTTGATAACTCTAAATGCAATTAAAATATGAATCCGAGCATGTGCCTTGTTTTCTGACACTAAAAACAATTCATATTTTAAACTTGAGATGGAATGCATCGTGCCTTGGTCCAAACATATATAAGTTGTAATAGGTGGTCGCACCAAATTGAATCGATGTGCTTTCTATATTATGACCATTACCTGTTCATCAAATTAAGTTTTTTTTTTTTTTTTTTTAATACAAGGAGGGCCCTAAGGCCAACTGAGTTAATAACTTAATATCTTCTTCATCATCCTCAAATTGAATTAATATCAAATTTTATTAGGAAAGACAATCTTTGTTCTTCCCTTACAAATGCTGGACTCAACACTTTACTCTATTATGAGAACCTTGTAATGGACAAGAGCTGAGATCAGAACTATTCTTCGTTCTTTTACTTTTGAAAACCACTCCCATATGAACCTGCTAAGCCTTCCAAAAAAAATATGAACCTGCTGTGATTTTTCTGATGTACTTGTAATTAGTAAATGTGTTTTTGTTATGACACTATCGATAGTAGTTATGTTAAACACTAACTGTAATTGGTTGTGCTTTTCATTAGAAATAGACCTTAATCTAATACTAGAAGCTTTTAGGCAAGCAGGTCCTTGGCATAATACAGTCTATAATGATTAAGTAGTCAGATTTCAATCCAAGATGCCTATTTTCTTCACAAGTTATATTTTAGTAATTTTGTTCATGCTTTATTAAGGCAAACAGTTCTGGCATGGAAAACTTAATCTGTGTATTGTCCATGTTTCCTCTGTGAGTCGACGTGCTAGAGATAAAAGAACCATTTCTTTCTGCTACTTAATAGCTGGAAAAATTTGCATTCCAAGAAAAACAATTATACTAGGTTGATTGATGCTTCCATAATCGGGAGACATGAAGTGGACCAATTGGTACATGCCTACATGGTGAAAAATATATGAAATATATTTTTTTTTAGTTTGAAAGTTCCGTAAATATTTTGGATTGTTTTATGACTCTTCCAATCTTATTTTTGGTTCTGAATTTATCTCAGATTTAATTTCTTGAGAGATTCAATTTGCAATGTTTCCTACTTGTGTATTAGACTATTAACTATATATGAAGCAGTCATAGATGGGAAAAATTTATGCTGTGTGTGATTATAATCATAGTTCAGTTCTTTCTTATGATTATATTTTAATTGTTCTTGCTTGAAGAATAAAATAAATTAAAAAAAAATTACAGTTGCATATTTAACTTTTCTTTTGTATTGATCCTTTTCTTTCTCTACATTTCAATTTAAACATATACATGATTTTGAATTTCACATCATTTTATGTGAAACTTTGGTACACCTCTTGACTATTGGCCACACATGAAATAGTCATAGATGGAAAATATTTATGTTGTGTGTGATTATAATTACTATTCAGTTATTTTATATGCTTATATTTTAATTGTTCTTGCTTGAAGAAGAAAATAAATAAATAAATGTTTCCGTGTGTATATTTAACTTTGCTTTTGTATTGATCCTTTTCTTTCTCTACATTTCAATTTAAACATAGACCTGATTTTGACTTTTACATCATTTTATGTGAAACTTTCGTATACCTCTGACTCTGAGTTCACAATGTATTATCCTTAAGCCTGAAATTATCTTATTTTGTATTTTAGTAAGACATGCAATCAAAATGTTCAGAGGTGGAAATCTGGCTGAAGGAAACTTTATTGATATACATATGGTTATTATGCTCTTTGAACAAATTATGATAATAGTTCTTTTATATTATTAGTTGGATCTTTAAACTATATAAAAGCTGATAAATATACTTCATAGATATAAGCATGTGCTTGCAGTTATGCTTTCTTCATATTATTTGTCCATGTATATATCATGGCTGTATTATGTTGGATAAATTGATGATGCATTATCATGATTGGGTAGAATTTGTAGTACTTAGTGCATTATGCCGTGAGTCTTTATTGATGTTAATAAGCACTGTATCTTGAGGTTTTGGTCTTGTTTGGATCCAATTAATGATCTATATATAAAATATTTTAAATAGTTCCAATATGTTGTGCAATTTTTTTAACAATGTATAAATCTGTAGAGGGAAGAAATTGACATTCAATGAGTAGTGGGTGGTTAATGCAATTTAAAAGAGTATTGTACGATCTAGAGAAGTCATATCTAAATTTAAAAGAGTATTGTAGTTTAAAATTAAAATAGTCTAACAAAAATGTTTACACAATATCTAAATTTTGCTTTATTAGTAGTATAGATTAGAAGTCATATTTTTCATTCTCATCATTATATTGTACTTCATTTGGAAAGAAACAGATAGATAGATATAATAAGTAGTGTTTGGCCCAATTTTTTTTATCTGCATAAAACATAAGTTAGACTATACACTCTTTTACTGAAAGAATACAAACAGAGGTGATGAAAATAATAGAAATATTTAAATTAGAGTGTTACAGTAAAATTGTTTAGTTGTATAATCATATCAACGATAATTTATATTTGAATAACACTATAAAATTATTTTGCACTAATAATATATGACCATTAAACTCTAATAAATATTTATTTATTTTAAATTCTAGTTATTTATTATTTTTAAAATAATTTTATAAATTAAACTAATTTTTACACATTCTTTTCATGTATTTTTTTACTTGATGAAAAACTAAAACTTAAAAAAATCCAAACAACATTTTAAGCTAAAAACATTGAAAAAAGAACAAACAACTTCAACGTTTTTTTTTTTTTTTTTTCTTTCCTCCATACCACTTTCATTCACTCCTAAAAATTATATTAGACAGTAAAACTTAATAAAAATATTTCTATTCTTCCTTTCTCCACTAGGTATTAGTGTAAAAAAATATAAGTTTCTTCAAGAATATTATTTGAAGAACAGCTCAAAACTTTTGCCTTAATTAAGACTCCCGGTCAGTACTCATGGTTTAACAAAACGATACTGCATGAAGTTTGAACATAATGATATAAAGACACACCGACAACCCAATAAGTTCTTTTGGGAACAAACAAAGGCCATAAGTGAAGCAACAAAATCAGACTCACTAGTAAGCCAGCGGAAGGAGATTTCAAAAGATTCCTTTTTTCCTTTGACCACTGACAGACTCATTTTTCGTATCCAAATAGAAACTGAAAAAAGAAAATTGCCATCCATATGAAATGATCTAGGCAAGAGATGGCATATTTTGAGCTTCATTTGAGCTCTTTTTGGACTTGTGCTTTGATTTCTTCTCCCGCTTCTTGCCCCTGTAAAACAAGCCAAAGTTATTATATAACACAATTTTCTCTGTAAAACATCTTTTTTTGTGTGTGTGGATCTGTAGAACCGGCAGATAATTCTATTTAAGGGTAGAGAAAGTACTCGTCATGAGAGCTATGACCCCAACAAGACTTCAGTTTTCGGTTGATATGCTTCAATTCCTTCTCAGAAGGACTTTTGTATTTTCTAACCTGCATACAAACCAAGGCCACGCAGTGACACAATGGTCCATGTAAAACAGAAGTAACCCACGGTTCCCAGCCAATACAAATTGTTGATTTGGAATTACACATTTGTTCGGTTAAAGGACAAATATTAGAATGAGAAACAATTACCCAAGAATCAATTGCATTCAGTGATTCAGAAAGCTCGGACATTGTATGAATGGAATTCTCACGGGAAAAAATGCCCCCAAGATAACTGCAATTAAGTGCCAGTGTAAAGAGTGAATGTCTGAGTACATATATAAATTTGGGTCAAAGAATACGCTACAATATCACACCCAGGCAGGCCATTTTGTTACATGACTTTGTAACAAATAACGACGAAAGGGAAAAGAACAGGGGGAATGGTTAGAATAAATTCTCACAAAGAAACATGTGAAGCAATAATAAGTACCTATCAAAGTCAATGACTCTGTGGAGTGCATTTGAGTTGCTTAGAGCAGCCAAGGCCAACTGCATCAAAAGTCACAAACAGGTAGATTTTCAAGTAAAATATTTTTTATTTAAAAAAAAACTGAACTAAAATATTGAAATCTAGATTGATTAGCAAATGTTTAGTTGCAAATCGGTAAATTGTGAAGTTTTCTGTTTTTCTGATGATTTAGGAAACCCTGGCAAGCATATATTCAATTTTGAAACAATCAACTGAAGTTTAAAAAAGAATAATGGTTAATCAATTTACATAGGAGTGATAGTGGACCACTCTTTCTGAAATTTGTTTCATTTAAGTTTCACAAGCCTAGGTTGTGACTAGTGACATGGATTACTTGTTTTCCGCTAAATAAATTTATTTTAAATCCTTGGTAAAGGCAAGGCAGAACAAGAACTTTTTTGGCTGCTGTTTGTAACACACTGTCCACTGCTACAAGGGAATTTCGATATTTAGAGATTATTCTGAGAATACCTGCCCAGGAGGAAATAAAAGTGGTGCATCTGTAAGCATCATTTTATCAACTTCAAATCTTGCTGTCTCTTGCAAAGTCTATTAACATCAGGAGAAAGTTTAACATAAGACAAGGAAGTTATTTGAACACCAATAAGTGAATGAACATGTTCAGGTAAAGAGGACGCATAAAGTTTAATATGCCTACAGAAGAACAATGGTTAAACAGATAAAAATTAGTGTTCCATGAGAGAAGGGAAAAAAGGAAACAATAACTACACACATATTGGAAGTGCATCAGGAGAATGTCAGATGTGAGAATAACAAATGTTGATCATCCATATAATATTAAATGATCAAGATTAACTCTCCACAGCCTCAAGAGTCAAGACCCTTTATTTTTATTAGGGCAGTCGTTTAGTAATTAAATGCTCAATATTTAGCCAAATGGCAAGTATTCCATTTAATTGAAATATAAAAATAAAAAATCAATATATTTCAAGTGGGAAAAATGGACAAATGGATTGACATCATCTACATCTAGAAAAAAACTGCAAGCTGTGAAGTTCCCAATGCAATGATTTAAATATATTATTCTAAAATAAATTTGTTATAGAATATGAATAATGGGTTCGTTTGTTAATAATCAAAAATAGTGATTCTAATGTAAAATAATATAACGTAGTGATTATGTTTTAGAGATTTTTTTTTTTTAAAAAAAAGCTAATTTATAATTGTTCACAATCATAAAAAACACTTTTAAAAGAGTTGATTTTTATTAGAAGCTATTTCAAAATAGCTTCTGATTTTAATCAGATTTTAGATGTTTCTGAAAAGCTCAAACAAATTCACGAAAGCCTTCTAAAAGTGATTATTAAAAAAAAAAAGTTACTTTTTATGATGAAAAAAAAAAACTGCAACAAATGGGCCCAATAACCCCAAATTGTCACAGGGGGGTTACCAGATGCCCAGCCTACATATAAAATAAAAAGCCAAAAGAATTTCATCTGCTCACAGTCACAACAATGTTCTCAGCCAGACAATTACGTTGAACAATAGGATTATTAGTACCTTGAGCATTTCAAGCTGGTCATCATCAGCATTACAGAATTCCTGTCAATGCCAATAGTCGCAATTTTTAGAATAGAATAAAATCATTAGAAAAAAAAAAAAAAAACACTCTTGATATCAGCTGTGTCATATAATTACTAAGCCAAAAGAAGCAGGAGATTTATTCTGACTATTTGAGATGCACAAATAATTTCAAAAAAATGTATAATTTTTAAAAATTCCACTCATGACCAACTAGACAAACCTCCATATCATTTATAAAACCTTCAACTGAGCGATATGGTGCATACACAATAAGATCAAATTCCAAACTCTGCAAAACACGGGTTTCTTGTCATAGATGAACAAAAACAAAAAATTAGAAAGAGATCACTTTGATATTTGAGGCCTATCCATGCCTGATAAACTATCATCTCATTATTGAGAATCATTTGATGATCCTGTGATATCCCCTTACCAAGCTCCTCAGCAGACACATGATTTTCTTCTATTTTACAAGCAGCATATATGCAAGTCAACCTGTGAAAAAGTTCGATCTGACAAACTGAGAAGCTAACAAATAAATAAAAACTTGAAAACTGATGACTAACCAGGTGTAATCATTCTAACCAATTTCAACATATTAAAATAAATTTAAGTAATGAATTCACTATTATGATCAATTAGTTTCAATTCCAACTTAATATTGCCAAAAATACAAGTGTGATACATCCTTAGTCTAGAGGTCCTCATTAGACTGAAGCAAATCTTACATAATATGTTTTGGTTGATGTTCCATCACTGACCATTGCAGATAGAATCTTTTAAAATAAATAAGGGCTGTTGCCTGTATATCATAAATTGCCCTATCAACTCATTAGCACAGACTGGCTCACAGTTACGTTTAAAATATTGGGAGAAAAGCTTGCTTGCATACCTGGATCTTATGAGGAAAGCGGAAATTGTTACATACTTCTTGTAGCTTGTTTTCATAAAATACCTTTATACACTGTTCTTCTTCAATACTAAGAGGTTTTGTACGAGAATGCTTTTCAGCTGACATAAAATACTACACTTGTGAACAGTAGAAAATAGAAATTCACACAAACAATCAAGGGGAACAAAACCTATTGAAATACTTTGAGAACAATTATAAGATTAAAAGACATAATGCTATCTACATATTGAGAAGAGGGGGGGGGGGGGGGGGGGGGGGGGGGGGGGGGTATGGGTGAAATTTCACTAATAACATTACCACTATCCTTTGCAGTTATCTGGGGTTCAGGATAAGACAACGACCCATCAACATCTACTTCCATTAGTGTTGCTCCATACTTTTTTCATAAAAAAAAAAAAAAAATAGTCATCAGCAGACAGATAATAAACCTTCATAGGATACCACGAAATATTGTGGAGTCATTTGGAAGAGTGTATGAGGAGCTAATTTCAGCTTATGAAAATACCTTATGACTCCCATAGGCTCTTTTTAGTTTTTTACAATATATTTATTGGCATACATTATCAAAACAAACTTCTTTTAACTTCAACTTATTCCAATAAGTTTTATCGTCAAATTTATGGCATAAGCTCTCATGTGACAAGAGCTTATTGAATAAGCATTGAATTAAGTTGTTTACCCAAATGCGCCCTCTGTCTACAAGGAAAAAAGGGAAAAGCAGCTCCCACAAGGACACATTATTCAAGAAAATATGCAACAACAGAAGCGCAAAGGCTTATGGCCCTAAGCTTGCAGGTTAAAACTCACATTAGAGTACAAAGAAATTTATAAGGCTGGGAGAAAAGTCTGCATACCTTCTCTAGAATTTGTTTGGCTCTCTGATTTGCAGCTCTATATTTCTCAACCTAAAACATAAATAGATATAAGAAAAACAAAAAAAACAAAACAGTAAATTGCATACATAATATAACAGAAAATAGAATTTCCTATATTCCTTGAAGCCCCTCTTGTGCAGAAGAATTAGATTTAGCCTCTGTTGGAGGAACAAATGTGACTATGAATATTGATTTTAAATGAATATTAAAGACAAACAAAACAAGTACCAACTGTTGAGGAGAGAAAATCCACTTGGCTCGGTGGGTAGAAGTCTGAAAATCAGCCATGGCCGATCAGGAATTGTAACCAAGGCGCGTTGTTATTTGACCCACAAATTAAAATGGCTCAGACACTGGTTGATTGGTAGCTCAATGTTTTCCGAGCTGGGAGCAAGTCAGGTAGCAGTGCTCATGCTGAAAAGTAATTAGACTATCAAACATAAGGATTTTAACCGGTTCACATTGTTGAATACCCAAAACCATAGGTAAAACTCATTAAAAAAAAAAAAAAAAAAACTACCATGTTCAGACATTACAACCTAAAATGAAGGACCCCAAAGCTGTCAAAGAAGAAATAAAAGATTTTGAACTGATTTTGAAATTTACAATTGCATAAGATGTAAGACAAGATAGACGAAAAGCAAAAGATAGTCGAAATTCGAGATTAATAGAGCAATAGAACCAAAATCAACACAACGCAAGACGAGCGGAGAAATTTGAATTATTGTAAAAAGAGATAAAGGAGCCATAGGAGAAGGTGATTTACCTGGCAGCAAAGTAGAAAGGGAATTCAAGAGACTGCAAGACCAACGGGAGGGGGGTTTGGGAAAACTTCCTAAAAAGCAAAAAAGGCACGCGCGTGCTCTATCCAAGCATAATTGTTAAATACGGTCTAATGATTCGGTTGAGATAGTATCTTAGTAGTTAACTAATTAGTTTTATTTATTATATATAAGTATATAATTAATATTATTTGAGTAAGAAAAGTTAACTCATGTTCTAAAATTTAAAATAATAATTGATAATAATTCAAAAATTTAGAAAAAATAAAAACTCTAATATTAACATTATTTTTTTGTAAAATTGATCTAGTCGTACTAGTCCAATTGGGATTCGATCACCTAATCAGCCAAATTTGCCCAAGTCATCCCAAGTTAATTGCGTGACCGATCTAATAGTGGAATCGACTTAGATAGGCCATCGATTCCTAATCCAACCGACCGAATCGAATCAAGTTTCACAACTATAAGTAGAAATAGAGTGTACACAAATTGGGTGGGATCAAATTTGATTAAATTCATTATCCAATTCAATTTAAAGTTCTCATGTTGGATTTGGTCGAATTTAAGCGATCTTATTGTCAAACCCAACTCAACTCGATTCAATTCAATCATAAAGGTTGAGTGATCGGATCATAGCATTTAAAAAATAAATTATTGTTACATGATTAAGTTGTCGTGCCTATGAAATTTTTTACAGAAAATTGATGTCAAGACTTACAAATATTGATATTGAAGGACAAGTGTAGTGGAAAAAAAAGGATGAGAACAATTTTTTTAAAAAAAATATGTTGTAGATGTTACTATTTATTCTATTGTCTAATTCAGAAAAAAAAAATCTATTGTCTTTAGGCCTTCAGTATTTTGATGAAAGGTTTTGAAATTAGAAAGATTAGACCTTTTCTTTTTTGTATTTTTATCTACATGGGTTTTTTTTATGAATATTTATTAAGGCTTTAGGTTATTTGGATATGATTGATATGAACAATTGATATGAGATTTTGGTAAATATTTATTCAATGAAATATTATGATTTTGTGTATTTATAATGGTGCTTTGCACGAAAAAAAATATAATTTCTATTGAAATTTGGCGAGTTTTAGATGGATCTTATTAAGTATAATATAAATTTGGTGAGTTTATTTTTAAATATTATTTGAGGAGTGTTAAAAACACATTCATTCACATAAATTTTATCTAATTGGTTAAAATTTATTCAAAATTATAAAATTAGGAGAAATGATCATTAAATATAATATAGGATTTATCATATTTATTATTTGCAATAAATTTCAACCAATAAAAGAAAAATATTTAATTTCAATATTATGAAAGAAGATGAACACAACTCTTGGTTATGATTATTTCTTAAAAAAAATTCAAATCAAAATATTAATTTATCCCTCTAAAATCACCTATGTGTATGACACATGTACTATCTATTTGTGTTGTATATTATTATTATTACTATTATTATATGATCGAGTTTAATTGGATTAGATTGGATTCGATCCTATCCATCCAAAAATCTAACCCAAACTATTTAAATTGATTTGCATCAAGTTGAATCAAGGTTAACTCAAACTCGTAAATATCTCTAAATTAAAAAATAAAAATATTACACATGTATTTCATATAATAATCAAGGACTAAAAAAAAAATTGTTGTGGCCTGTCTGTAATCTGGCGCGAATAGCGCCAGATCCGGCACCAGTAGCGCCAGGATAGCACCATTAGCGCTAGAGTGCCCCAGAAGGTCATTTTTCTCTGGAATCTGGCGCGATTAGCGCGGGAACGCAGACTGAGTCACTATAAAAGGTCATTTCTCACGAAATTAGGGCCCAAAGCTTCATCTTCCTCCTTCTACTTTTCTGCCATTGATAAGCTTTGAAAGTTTCATACCTACTCATTCTTTAACCAAAACACTTCACTTCCAACATGAAAGTTGAAGGAAATTGCTCAATGAGCTAGATTCCAACTTCAGTTCTTCGTAAGAACCATCAAACGGAGAGATCACATTTTCTAAGGAAAGAATGTGTTTTAAGGACATTCAAACTTGAAGAAGTTGTCCTCTAGCCTTCCTTGTCGATTTAGAGGTAAGAAACACAACTTTTACCGATTAATTAAGAATTTGTTCTTGAGGTGAATAGTGACCCATTTGAGTTAGAGCTAAAATTAGGCTTGGTCCTTTGGAAAAGTATGTTTAGGAGGTTATTGTGATGAAGGTTTAGTCTTGAAATATAAATTTTATGGACTTTGGAAATTGGATTGTGAAGAATGTATGTTGGTTAAATTGGTGATATTATGATATGCATGAGCCTTGGTGCTTTTACAATATGTGCTCAGGAGGCTATATAAACGGTGAAATTGTGTTGAAGTAACTGTTTTAGCCATATTGATAATCTTTGAATTTTGGCATGGATAGAGTATTGAACTCTTTGAATTGACTTATGCATAGCCTTAGGGAGACTCCAGTGCCTTGGTTAGGCCGATATAGATCATGTTAGGGGTCTGTAAGTCACTAATTATGTGACTAGCCCTTATAACTTAGAGAAAAGAGTAGAAGAGGTTTAATGGAAAATAATTGTGTTTTTATTCATTTAACGGTTGAGAACGTTATTGATTGATTATATACCTTTCGTAGGGTGTGATACAGAGGTTACTGGTGGTTATGACCACGAAGCTGAGAGAGCTAGTGTAGCATTGAGAGCATGTAAGCTCTTTGTTCTTGGGAGTGTTTCCTATTGACTGTGTTCCACCATACTCCGAGAAAGTGATGATTATTGTATGTCGTGATGCATGTGTATTGAAATTGTGTGTTACTGCTTTTATTGAGAACATGTATATGATATACACTGTGATGATATGTTGTATGATTGATGAAATTATCTGACTAGTAGAATAGACTATATATAGACTTCCCGAAGAGTCAAAGTCATGTGGAACAACTCTTCGTGATCAATTATATGAATAGAAAACTTGTATTGTGATATACATGTGATGTGTTTTATGAGATCGTGATGACTAGATTGTGTGATGTCAATTTTGATACTATATATCATGAAAGTAAACTAGGAGGAGAAGAGACATCTAAGAATCTTGAGTTTATTGAGATTTGTATTTCTTAGGATTGGCGAGTTCTCATGACTTCATGTTGCCAGTTGCTATACTTGCATTTGAATGAATTCATCTTTTCCTAATGCATCACTTGCCTGGCCTGGCAAGGCAAATGGATAGGACCATAATGCTAGTTAAACATGATAGTCAATATATTTATGATCCATTAATACTTTTGAAATTTTTTTATCCATTCAATATCTATTTTAAGTATACATTCAATTCATCTGTTAAGAGTTTCTAATGCATGGATATATCACACATTAATTTAATATACAGTCATATTTTAAATTTTATTGACTTTCTAACATTCATGTTTTTTTTCCTAAAATTATTCTTTTATAAAAAATCTAAAAAATAATTCTATACTTTAGTTAATATTAAGCTATTTATGGTTTTCATTTGAATAATATTCATTATTTTTTAAGTAAAAGTTACAATTAGTGATTAATGATGCTTAAAATATTTTGCCACATTTTATTTGCACCCTAGGCAATGAATTTGTACGTCGGAGTCGTATAACTAAAGAAAGACCATAAAAAGTTTATAATGTATGTGTTTAATTTTTCGAGTCTTTTGTAGTATCACTAAAATGTTTTTTTTTTATCATTCTCTTATTTGCATAAAATAATAACTTTAGTGGAAATTTTGAAAGGTTTGTAAACTTATTTGATATGAAAATGTAATGTTATTTAAGGTTTAGATAAGTTGAAAGAGCTAACATAAAGTCTATATATATTTTGTAAAAGTTTAACTGTGATGTAATGTTAATTAAAAAGTTGATTTGGTCAGTATTGAGATTTTTTAGACTTTCAGATGAAATGAATTTGATAGAATGTGATAACGTGTATATAAAAAATTGATTAATCTATTTCTACTAAGAATTCAAAGGGAGTTTAAATATGATATTTTTTTTTATTGTATTTTACTTCCTATACGATATAATTTTATTTTTACTCAATTGAAGGCATTCAACTTAAATAATTTTATTCAATTAAAATAATACAATTATCATCTCTCTAGAGTTGGTCAAGGAATACTTATATGTTAAAACATATTATCCATCTTGATTCAAATATTATAAGATATTTTTCTTATTCGTAAGAATGGAAGACAAATAAAAATTTATAATTCAAACAACGTTCAACCAATTAAGTTAGACATTAATAAATGTTATAAGATATTTGTATCATGCGCTTAACTACAAAAGCTAACAGACAACATTAAAAGCCTCCAATAGACAAAAAAATATTTGAATTTAATTTCTAAACTATTTTAATTAGATTTTTTCCAGCAAAAATATAATTATATTAAATAAGGACACAATTAGGAGTCCTAAACCATTCACAAGATTACAGGAAAGCTGCCCAAAGATAGCCAATGGTTACCAAGTATTAACATAAGAAAAATAAATAAATTGTAACCAGGGGCTAACATCAACAAATGGCCTTAACAATACAACTTAACCCACTCTCCCAAATATTTGGTATATTTGATTTTATTTTAGCAGAAAAAAGATTTGGTAAATTTTGAATTTAGAATTAAGAAAAAAAAGTTAAATATTTGACAGGTATTAATATTCAAAAGGTTGTTAAATAGCAAGATAATCTATTAAATATTTGAAATTTGATTCATAAAACATCAAGGCACTAATGTATACAAAAGCTTCCAGTCACATTTTGATTTTTAATAAAAATTTCAATTGATGCATTTTAAGGACAGGTTTGGTTAAAATTAGTGATTCAAAATATTTCTGAACATTATCCTATAAATTCATGTGCTTACAATCCAACAATATATGAAGCTGAATGAACTTTATCTTTATATATACCAACCCAACTCCCCAAGTATATCCTTAATTGACAACCAAAGGTTGATTGTTTCTCCACTACAAAGAAATAGATTTTATAATAACTTTTTTCACAGTAAGAAAATATACTGTCAACGTGCTTAGAATACCCAATTATCTACAACCCAAGCTTTGTCATCTCTCTCTCTCAGACAGATAAGAAAAAAAAATAACATTTAGTGCTTTTTATTAATTTTTGAATCATCAAAATATTAAATAATCATTTTTATTAAGTACCACCAATTGACACTAAAGATAAAAAAAGACACGGTAGTGAATTACATGATTTCTAACACCACCGTTTGACCCTATTGGTGTGGAGTAAAAGAAATAAATTATTGTACCTCTCAATAAAGACATTACAAGGTAGGCGACGAGCCCGTATGTGATCTGAACTAATAGTTCAGCTTCAGCATCATATGTACAGAACAGCTACATTAGAGAGAGATCTGCAGAAGAAAAGATACAAGTTAAGTAGGGATGAGAGCTAACATCTGCGTTTTGATTCTTCCCATGCACATTTGAATTTCTCTATAAATAGGAAGGTTTTGAGGACAGCATGGATGCAGACTGGTAACGGCAGAATCTAATATCTGAGCCACATCAGCAGGAGGGTATTGCCGTTCAGTACAAGTCTGCAAGTTAAAGAACATTAATTTTTGGTTAGCAAGATTTGTTCAATAAACTTTACGAAAAAAAAGGAGAGGATATTTCTGACATGCTTTATAGTGAAAAACACACTTGGGCCAAATCAATAAGTATATGCAAAATAATCAGAGTAATGAATTGAGAACTCAATTTATTAGGAGAAAAAAAACCAAGAAATTCTAATTTTATTCACTTAGTCACAACGAATTTAGGCTCCAGGACAGTGAAACAGATATATTATTATGTAGTAGTTTCCAACAAATGGAAACCAATGTAGGCTGCATTCTCAAGATGGTGGAGGGTAACTAAAACGTGATTATAAACATCTATTAGTTAGTTGAAAGGCAAGATGCAGACAAAAAAAAAAACCTAGATGTGCAATTCAGAACTTGTTGCTAGAACTTAAAATGCATAACAAGGAACTCATTATGTTTACAATCACCCGGGGGAAATTACCTGAATCATGATTAATGTAGCAACACACGAAGTGATAAGATCTGATGGAAGTTCAGTATCAAATTTGTCAGAACAATTATGTAGTTTTGGAAGCGATGGATCATTAAGTATAGGTTCTGATACACCACTAGTTGAATGATTAAGATGATAAAAACTGCCATTGGGGTCCCCTTGCTCTTGAGACCTGATCACGGGTAACCTAGACTTGGAGGCTAACTGCTGATGATTTATAGAATCCAATGCTTGCCCAATCTTTATGAAAGCATCTTCACCTTCCTTTGCCAAAGACAATGCCTGAATTATAGCATCAAAAAGTGCCAAAAGTTCTCAAAGGTTAGAGCTTGACATATTTTAAGATAATACAATGCTGGATCAAGAACATTGGAGAGAAAACAAGTAGAAAAAACCACTTTATGTAACTGCAAAAGCAGAGGGAGAGAGAAGGGGGGGGGGGGGGGTCAGAAGATCCATAGACCATCCATACCTGAAATGCAGCATCTACCATTGCATGTGCCCTTAGCCTGGATCCTTTAATAACTTGAACAACAGTTGATCCTAACTCTTGTGTTAGAGAAGTATCCAACATACTTGGAAGATCATCATAAACATTGAAACTTGTTTGTGGCTTCATCCAGGGTGGCAGAGAGTTTCCTCTATAAGTATTGCGTTGCCTCAGTTGAAGCATAGCATCAGAAACCTGAAAAGTACAACCAATCATATTTTGTTCAAGATTAACACAGAATGTTGTAATGAAATAAATAAATAATCCATTGGAAGCCACATGCCTGTCCACTGGCTTCCTTTAGCTCTACCAGTACCGTGGCGTAATGCTTCTTGAAAACCTCAGAATCTTTTAAGCATTCTATGCCATTTTGGTTTCCCAATATGTCATTATTTGCACTTCGAAGCTCCATCAACAATGTCTCCTGTAAGAGCAGCCCAAAAAGTAGGTGCAAGACCACCCACGGTGAGGTAAATAATGCAATTAATATTTAGAAAATACATAAATCACAAGCATACATGAAAAAAGAAGTTAAACAGATTCCAACAGAAATGCACAAAAGTATTAATTTGTGCACGTGAAAAACTATAAACCTTTTTATCTAGAGCATGCTTTAGTTCAGAAACTGCATGTATGTCAGCTTCCTTAGCTTGATCGTGTGTTACTTTACACGGTTGAGCACAACCTGCTTGTGCACAGAGATTATCAATGGTAGCAACCTTTGCCTGGGCAACGACATAATTAACACCAATGTAAGAAGATTTTAACAATTGAGATAAAAACTTTTAGAACACATAATAATTCAATGTTTCTAGCATCAGCGTTTCACTAGTGGTAGTGGAAATCTGGATTACTAATCCAAGCAAAAGGGATGTAAAATTCAACAAACCACTATGACAGCTTTAACGTGAATTCCTTCAGCTAATTTTCATAGGTTGAGAAAAGTGGGTAGTTAAATTCATCCAGCTAACCATAGCAGTGCAAAACAGTGGTAATATATGTGAATGTTTGTCCACTAGTCAAAAGACAGCAAGAAAACCTATGTCAATCATTAAAAGTACTAATTATGAAGCTCTACAGATAACTGTTCAAGCTTATTTTATGTCAGAAAAATATTTAACTTCCAATGAAAAAATTAAGAGTTTAATTGAGGGCGAGCCTTGGCATAGCGGTAAAGTTGTGTCTTGGTAACTTGTTGGTCATGAGTTTTAATTCGGAAACAGCCTCTTTGCATATGCAAGGGTAAGGCTGCGTACAATTTCCCTCTCCCTTACCTGCGCATAGCATGGAGCCTCCGAGCAATGGAGGGTACATAGCTGACCATGGTATTGGAACGAAGTAGCCCTCGCCGGAAGCAATTACTAATCTTTGTCGAGGACCGTGAGCACACACAAGGTGAGTATTCCACTCCCAACACGGTGTAATCCAAACCTAAGAGTCAACCAGGATTCGAACCCTGAACCACTTGATTAAGGGATACAAGCTGCTACCACTTGTGTCAACTGTTGTTGGTATTAAGAGTTTAATTTTGATCAATTATTGATTTAAATATTTTTTACATTTTACACTAATCAAATCATGTGTTAACACATCATTAAAAGTTTAACTTTTCAAGTAGGCAAGTAGCTATTACTATAGTCAAACTTCTTTAATGAAGTGACAATACATGACAGATAGTAATCAAATTAAATCTAAATTGTAATGTCATGTAGAGATGGTATATATAAAATAAAAATGTAAGGACCAAATTAAGGCATAATATTAGTAAATTAATACTTGTTAGCAATCTAACTTTTCCATGCATTACTAAATCACTTGGGGTATGTACCTTCACGGGTGAGGAATGCATTTCGCACCCCCCAAAATTTGAATTTCCACTAATTTGTGGCTCTTTATTTATGAAAGAGGCTTTTTGGGAACCAATATGCCTTCTCAGAGCTTCTGGCATATTATCTGATGGATTCAAAGGCATGCAATCAATGTCCTGAACCAAAAATTCCAATCATTAAAAACAAGAAAATGTGAAAATCATTTTCAGACTTCAAAAATATCAAGCTAATTTATTCAACTGGAAAAAAAAAATATTAAGCCTTTGACTGTTTATTTACAACATGTGATACACAAAGATCATTTATATATTTTACCAATACCAAACCAATTTCCTTCACTTGGAATTACCACAACGTGACCTGTAGGTCATAGATTCAAGTCTAGAAATCACCCTCTTGCAAATGCAAGGCTGCCTTCTATAGACACACAGAGGATCCAACCGTACCCTAGACACTCTGCATAGAAGGAGCTGTATAGTAAAAGGTGGCTCTTTTTATTATTCATTATAATTATAACATTTCAGCGTGTGGCATGCACACTTGGTTCAATTTATTTTAAGAAAATAATCATCTTGTCTGGGATCTTCCAGAGAAAGCTTTTAGAAAAAAGAAAAAGCATTTTTTATTCCAAAATTAAACTGAAACAAATGTGACAAACATACTGATTGAAACTACCTATTGAAGAATGATGATAGGCCCAATAGGTGGGGACAAATATATGTTAGGAGGTGTAATAAGCAAAATAACAGTCAGTGAGTTAGTTGTAGCTGATTAGGAGGGAGAGAAATTATAAATACAGGGGAATAACTGTAAGGGAGGGTTGTTAATCATCTTGGAGGATTGTGACCTCGAATCACAAGTGTAGTGCAGGAGATTCTTCTCCATTCATTCAATAAGAATCATTCTTTTCCATTTCTGTTTGATCCAGTGCCTATCAAATGACTAACATTTAAAATCAGCAGGATAATAAGAAATCATATTACCATTACAAATTCAACACCTAATTCAGGCCGGTCAAACTGAATCCTGCACTTGTCATAGTCAACGGTAAGCACACTACCATCATGAATCTCTCTTGTTTTTGGATGAAGAGCAATTACATGTTGTCCAACATATAATGGTTTGGCTAAATCTGTTGGAAGTCCATCCCTAATACCAGTCCGCAGTTCAGTGTAATGTTTCCTCACTGATTCCCGATACTGTTCAAGTTTTTGCCTTTCTTCACATAGAAAGTGTTCAGAAAACCTGCGGGGTTTGCCAAGGGAACTGCAAAAACAAGTACAACATGACAATTTCAAATACATCCTTTACAATTACATAATTTACTGTTCTCAAGGTTTAGCAGAATGCAAGAAAGTCATAATAACCACAACTGAATTTCATACCTTTTTATGACACTCCACTCGACACGAGTTAACCTTGGGATATTCCCTAGTCCAACATGATTTAAGTACTCCATGAATTCCCTTTTGGCAAACCATGGATAATCAATTGCACTATAAAACCATTCAAAAATAAACCATCTGCGAACCACATTAGATGACAAGCAACTAGAAAGCTTTTCCTGCAAGTTATAAAGGAAGTTATTATTTTTTAAACAAAAATCTTTTTTTTAATAACTTGTAAACAAAAAGCTCAAAAGCCCCTCAAAGCTTCAAAAGCACATAATCAATTTAAATTAAGAAAAAGCTTGTACCTTTAGGGTGGAGTACTTGTTAGATTGACTTTTCAATATGTAATCAGAAGACTTTTCCTTAGGCAAGGAAGTTCTCTGTAAAATCATCTTTCGCCTTCTTTGTTTAGTTGGTAAACTAACTTCATTCAAAAGTGGAACTTCTGCAGTTGATACTGTTAAATCTTTCTGATCACTACACAAGGAACTCTCTGACGACTTAACTGTCTTCAATTGCTTTGGTAGGGTAAAAGCCTGATCCATGTGTTTTCCTTTAACCACCGGTTTGTTATCATCATCTAAGGCCTACAGGGCATGGACAACTTTGATGAGTACAACAATTGGACACATTATTATGTAATGTAAAAAAAAAAAGGATTGATGTGTAGCTTCATATGAAAGCAATTTCATGTGTATGTTCTATTACACATCCATGAATTTCTTATGATAGCACTATCAATATAACCATGGTGAGCATGACTAATGATACCAAACTTAATGCGGCTACCCATCAATGAATTATGGGAACAATCAGTTCATATGATATACACTAAATTGAGCAATGATAGGGATAAGAGAAATGAACACCAAACGCAGTGTGTATTGCGAAAAACCCAAGTCTCATATCGGCTAAAGATAAAACCAAGATAGAATATATATGTGAGGGGCAACCCTCACCCCTTGAACTAGCTTTTGGAGTTGAGCTAGGTCCAAACTCACATTCTAAGAATCTAACATGGTATCAGAGCATATACAAAATTCATTCGAAAGGTCACCCACCATGTTATTCATGTACCAACCCAAAAGTGCTGGATGTGACAGGGGTGTATTAGGAAAAACCCAAGTCTCACATCAGCTAAAGATAAAGCTAAAATAGAGTATATTTGTGAGGGGCAACCCTCATCCCTTGAACTAGCTTTTGGGGTTGAGTTAGGCCCAAACTCACTTTCTAAAAATCTAAGAGTGTGGTTTAACCTACAGCAAACCATAGTCCTATATCAACAGGCCAAACAGAGAAGACTCGGGTCAATGATAGCCATTTAACAATTAAACCTCAATCCAAATGCACCCAAACACCCTGTCACTGAGATTTTCAACATCTTATGAACTAGCTACTGATTTTATAATATGCAGGTGGTGGATGTGCCCTGGTGATATTGGCAGTTTCCCTCTGCTTCCACTACATAATCTCCTGGAAAATTTCTAGCCAAGTCACATCTCAAGCTTGCCAAGTTGGATCACGCTTCCAGCCATGCTCAAAATTAAATACAATGCCACTTTGCAGCATAAGAGTTAAGAACAACAAAAGTTGAGGTGAATTTTCATTGCATCAAGTGACATTGTGACAACTTAGGTGACACTTTTCAGACTCTATCTCTAGCCGATGTGGATCTTGGGTTTTTCAAGGATAATATGGTAGGTGAGTGGATAGTATGGTAGGTGGATGGATCTAGGATAGGCTTTAATACCATCTTGGAATATGGGTTTAAGCCTAACTAATCGAACAAAACCTGCTTGTAAGGTGAGTATTGCCCCCCTCACCCCACTTATATACTATTTCCAGGCTCTATCTGCAATTATGCCCTTTAAATGGGCAGTATATAAAAGGAATCAGGAGAATTGAGTGATTTATGCAAGGCAACAAAGGGGAATCGAGAGAGGAAATTGACCTGAATAGCTATAAGGAGTTTGGGAGAAGAAATAAAAGGCAAGAGTAGAAAGTAAGGGAGAGTGCAGGGTGTTTGACCGTGTTACCTTTCATTTATGCAATACTGAAGTTCTGGTACTGCCATCAATCTATTGGTACCAAAATTAATTGAAGAATAATACAGCGAATTTACCCCAATTCAGGGTGTTTTGATCCAGTTAACAACCATATTTTGATGCAAAGTTAAAACAGACCAAAAATACATTAAACTACAGTTTAAAACATTTACAAATCATAAACAGATAGAATGCATAATTCCTGGAACTATTTTTTTAAGCTGACAAGGTTATCTATACTGTTCACGCTACTCTTCTATCACTTGAACAGAGTCCCATATATTCTAAAGGGAAGAATAAAATGCCGACAACAATAAAACTTGCTTCAATTCTGCAGAAATTTACACACATTCCAGGGAAAACAAAAAACTAAACAAGACTTGCATACCTTATCATTCAAGGGATCACTTGGATATGAATCAAGCTTTGCACTTGCAACCTACAGCCAAACAAATATCATTGAATTGTTGACAGATTCCAAACAGGACAACAGAGATGAACAGAACAGAATTTATTGGGTTGGAATAAAAATTGAGAAAGTGCTGGGAAAAGAATACATTGTTCAGTTTAGCCGAACTATTACGAGTTCCGTTCAGTTCACCCGAACCACTTTTACAATTCAGTTCAGTTACACAGCAATTCAATTCAGTTCATGTATTTTACCCACCCCTAAATATAATAAGCTTCAAAATCAAATGACTTTTCTAATTAGTATCTGATACTTATAAGGCAACCCTTCTATTACTAAATATAAAACATTTAAAAGAATAGAATGAAAAGGATAAATTTAACACAACCCAACATTCTTGAATGCCCTGATTGCTGTTAAAAACTAACGACTCACAATAATCTAGAATTGTCCTCTTAGCTATGAAGCACCTACATCTAAAAAGGAAACCATTTCTAACAAGATAAACTTATGACAATATGACACACTTCAAAAAAACACCTAGCACTAAAATTTGCTATCTTGCCATGAAGTTGTGTCCAAATGAATTTGCATGCTTCATAGCTTCTCAGTTCTTAGTAATCAAGCTAAAGACAGGCGATGGGATCTACTAATTAAAATATGGTAATTTAACATCTCATTCTCAGCAATGCAGTAGCACCACTAATGGTATTTTCTAGTGATTCACTTGGGTTTGAGAATCATTTTCCAATGCAGTACCACCACCAACAGATTCAGAGTCATTTTCCAATCAGACTCTAAAGTGTCACAAGCTACTATCAGTCATGTATGAGACACATGATTGGCCATGTAAGAGACAATGTCCACTCAGCCAATATCTCTCATCATAGCATGACATTTTAAAAAGGTTTGCATATTAGTAAGATGGATTCTTTCTCTCTCTTGTAAGGATTGTGGAAGATGAGTAGTTACAAATTAATAATATAAGATAAACTTCATGACCACTATTCTCTTTCCACACATTAATTAATTAGGTAGAAAGAGTGATGTGATAAGCCTCAATAATCATAAGGGTAATTCTGAAAAATTAATACAAATTATTAACAAACTTAATGTCACTAACTAAATTAACCAACTTTCTTGATTCCTATGAATTAGTTAAACGGGTCTTATATATAGGGACAGAAGTAGTATTATTCAAAGCCTTTTTTCTCTTTATTCTCTCCAAGTACTTCTAAAAACCAAAAGTTCATCGAGATTATGTAAATAGAATTGGCTTTATGCAGTAAATTATCAGATGAGATACGGAATGATTGAAATAATGTGATTGAGGATAAAATGGCATTTATTTCCAAAACTTTCGAAATAATTTTAAACAATCAATTTCAGGAATGATTTTTGACAAAATGCTAGAGCACTAGAATATTTTTGCTAGAATGGTCTAGCATGCTTGTTGACACCTAGAAGGGGGAGTGATCCCTACCACTATTCCATGATTCCATCCAACAACCACAAAAAACTCAGTCAAACTTCTAGCTGTTCTTTTTTTTTTGGCTGTGTACTATCACACCACTATTAATTTTAAGGCTCAAAATTAATCTTATTCAAAAAGCTGTCATAGTTTATTAAAAATCTTGCAACAGCTTTTTTTTTTAATCGAAGTCATTGCAAGAGAAAATGCTTTCTTGAGTAGAAAACTGTTTTGGAGAAAAAATTCAAGCAAAACCAAAACAGACTCAATGCAAAATGCCAAAATCTGTTAAATAAAGCATACAAGAATGTATTTACCTTTGAAACCATAGACTTCCGCTTTCTTTTCCATGTTGTATCAGCAAATGGAAGTTTCCCTTTCGATTCAGAGAGAGCATTAGTATCCTTTGTTGATTCCTTTCCAATCTTAGACTTTTTGGAGGTTGAAACCTCAATTTCAGGGACCACACTGTGTTTAAGTTTATGTCTCTTATGGCTTGTTGATGTTGCTTCAGGTAAAGCAGACTTATTATTCTTATCAGCAACCATTCTTTCGCCCTTCAACTGGATAGATGATTCTAGATGGGTAAGGAGGAAACATTGAGAAATTAATTAGAAGACTTTAGATTTGTCTGATAAAGAGAAGAAAATTTTTCAAAATCTCAATAATGACTACAGCAACAAACATGAATGACAGCAGCGACAAAAAGTATATTCCAGTCAGAGCATTTGAGTTGAAAAAGTGAAAATGCAGCTCAAATAATATGAAATAAAGAGTTAAAACTTAAAATTGCAATTAACAATGTTCAACAAAGATTGGCCAAAATGAGGCAAATCAATCTCAACTATGTAGTATGGTTGGATGTGAAAACATTAAAAAATGGAATTTTTTCCAGTTTGGCTATCGTCAGTGCTAGTGTGAGCACACATGCACATGCAAAAGTCTCTTACAATTATACTATTATATTTAACAAATTATTCTTACCAGATTCCATAGTAGATATTGGCATCATTAGAGACAGATCAGCCAAAGTTTGCAACGCATTCAAGGCAGGGGTTTCATCTGTTGGATAAAGTAATTAAATTTTCAGAGATGAAGAAAAGAAAAAGTCAATTTTACAGAATTCCAACCTCACCCGACCCAAAGTTAAGAAAGAAAAGGAACTAAAAGTTTCACAAACAATTTTCACATATATATGTGTAGTAACAATTACCTCCAAAGAAGAGTTTCTTGTTTCTTTTCCTGTGACTTTTTGGAGAGAATTTTTCAAGTTTTTCATTAGTAACCTCAATATCAACCTTTTCCTTTAGTGAATTAAAACAAAGTCCTTCTTCAGTGCCGCTACATGCTTCCCCACCATCATCAAGTTGATGATTTCCCACATTTTTCACTCTCTCTCTCTTTCTATAAAATTGTCCCCCCTTCTGAAAAACTTCAGCAGTGCCTATTCCTTCTGTATCCATCAATGAACTATTATCTCTTGCATATTCTCCATTTTCAGCTCCCCTGCTTTCTATACTACCTTCTAAAACCTCTTCATTCACAGAAACACAATGAAACTTTGCACGAGCTGTCTTTGACATTTGGTGCTAGTTGACAAAATTGTAAAATAATTACACTTTTTAAAATGCAATGTATCAAAACACAAGCATATCATTCACAATGATTTCCATTAGATTCTATTTGAACATTATTGCATATTCAGAACACATATCTTGAAGTAATAATATAGCCAACAAGTGCAAGATAATGTCAGAATCCAGTGAACAGTTTATACCTTTCTTTCCCAGCTCTGAATGGGAGAGGATTTTTGCTCTACTCTTCTAGATGGTGTTTGAGAAACTTGTGGAGAGCCTCCTCTTTGTGCAGCTTCAGTTAATGCCAAAGCTACAACATGTGCAACTTCATCATCATTAGCATCAATAGTCGACTTCAGGCTTCTTCTATAAGGTGAAACATAATTTTCTGTATCATCTTTCTTATAAACCGGCACGCGAGGAGTCCTTTTACCAACAGCATGAGGCTTGAGCTGGATACCTGGTAAATTAAATAATCATTAATATTGCAATCAACTGCAGACTATTTTGCATATTATGATGCAAGGAATATGAGCAAGACTACCAATTCAAAATAATCAACCATGTTACTCATAGTTCAATATTTGGGTTTAATGAAGTTGAAATAGGATAATAGTGTACCTGAACATTTTATACTAATTGAAATGCACTTGAAAGGAGGAACAGTTCAAGAAGGGTCTAATTTGATCACTATTAATATTTAATTTCAAAATTTCAACCACAAGGAATTTTCATAGATAGGAAAGCAAATCCGAACAAAGGCAGATGATATATGGAGATTGGAGATCATTCTCAAATACCAGAGTACATTGAGAAAGTAATGCACCGTATACCAAATTATATTGATGATAAGACTTGATATCAGCTGGATCAAAATCTTATGAAGGAGATAATTTGATTTATTCTAATTGGGGTGAGGGGGGAGACTTGAAAATAGCAGACACATGAATTATAATATTGCGTAATAAATATTACAGTAAATTACATTATCGGCCCTTAAGGTTTAGTGAGATTGCACAAAACCCCTATTTTTTCTACCCCTACATTAATTTCCTTAATTGTTTGAAAACATTACACTAACATTACTTTTAAAATTACATTAACCCTCTTAATTGTTAGTATAGAATTTACTGAATGTGTGTCTGAACAAGATCACACAGCTCTAAATTTATAATATATTTACAATGAATACAAATAAATGTGATTGCTTATTCTAAGCCTAATCAGCTAATAATTAGGGATTCTACCACTAATTCTAACATTCCCCCTCAAGCTGGAGCATATATATATAATATGCACCAAGCTTGTTACATATAGTTTCAACCTGAGGTCCTCTAAGAGACTTAGTAAAAATATCAGCCAATTGATCATTAGATCCAACAAAGTCAGCATTATTTCCCCGGACAACACCTTTTCTCTTACAAAGTGACAGTCTATCTTTGTATTTAGTCCGTTCATGGAAGACTGAATTAGATGCAATGTGGAGAGCAGCTTGATTGTCACAAATAACCTTAGTGTCCTGAGTGTCTCCAGACTGTAGTTGTTGGAGAAGTTGCCTAAGCCATGTAAGTTCGCATGCAACTACTGCCATAGCACGGTATTCAGCCTTGGTGCTGGATCTAGCAACTGTATTCTGCTTCTTACTTCTCCATGTGATCAAATTCCTCCAAGAAGAATACAATATAGAATTTACTGAATGTGTGTCTCAACAAGATCACACAACTCTGAATATATAATATATTTACAATAAATATAAATAAATGCAATTGCTTATTTAATTAGGGATTCTACCACTAATTCTAATAGTTAGAACTTAGAAAAGCATTACACCGTGACCCCTTATAAGGGAGGTTGATGTAAAACTACGTACCCCATTGCCCAGAGGCTCCTCGCTATGCGAAGGGATATCGTAATTATTTCATTTATCGTTATTTCCGGGTCTTTTCGTTGCATTCACTTACAACAAGAAACAACCACCAGCATTTGGTGCAGCACCTGCATTTTGGTGCATTCTTCTTTCTTTCCTTGGTCTTTCGTTCGTACGCAGCCGTTGCATATGCAAAGAGGCTGTTTCCGAATTCGAACCCATTACCAACAAGTCACCAAGGCACAACTTTATCGCTGTGTCAGGGATATAAGGGAGGTTGATGTAAACATTAAAAGAGTAGGGTTAGTTTGTGCAATCTCACAAAACCTCAGGGGGGTGGGGGTGGTTGGCATTAATTTACATCAACTTTTTTCTCTACTCCCATTTATATATAGTTAGTGACTTTTAGTGTTAAACAAAACTATCACAATTCATGGTGAAAGCTCATGCATGATTTTATATCTAACATACTCCTCACATGAAAGCCCTATAGGTTTGAAGTGTGAACAAATCCAGACCCCATTTTATCATGTGCTAAAACCCAATAACTTAGATGAATGATGGCAGAATGGATGGAACACTTGACCATTTGGTTGTAAAAGGCTATGATACCATGTCATAGATCAACTCTTGTAAAAGCTATTGAGTGGAAAAACTCATGAATGAATTTTATATCTAACAGTTGGCCTTCCATCAGAACAGAAATAAAGTGCAGACACCTAAAATAAATCTTTCATAAGAATATTTATCCGAGTTCTTGTGTAATATGGGTGAACTTTGCCAGTTTCCATTTGTTATATAACTACTAGTTTACTTTCCAGTTGCAAGGATTTAAACCACAACAACTTTTGTCATGCAGGGGGAATAAAAGCAATTTGTAGAAAAGCATGCCAAACATGGCTCTCTGGATGAGGAAAAAACAGAGGGTGTGGTACAACAATAGGTACTTTACCATCAAAGCGTCTCTTCTTCAATATAGAGAGGCAATCATCACTAGAAGCAATTGAATGAGACTGATCTTTAGAGACACTAAGCTGAACTTTTTCACGCTTTCGTTTTACAGGTTTTCGAGATCCTGGTGCATCATTGCTCTCCCTTTCACTATCACTCCCTTCCTGTCAAATTCAAGTCCAGAAGATGACAACTCATAAATACATAGTCAAAGCCAATACAAACATATCATGAGGGGGCAAAAGAAAACAGGGTGAAACTAGACTGAAAGAACACAACTTTCACAAATATTAATCTGTCTCAAAAAATATAAGAGAAATGCAAATCCAAAGTAGGCATGAACTACATTATTGCAATGTATGCCATGTTGCCGACTTGCTGAGGAAAAAGAGATGGAAATATTACATTATAATATAACAAGGGATACCATGGCAAATAATCAGAACATGTTTTTAATTTAGTTTCCAATAGAACAGTTTTACCCTTCTTTCTGGGGAAAAAAATTCTAAAAGAGGTTATTACACCAAAAGCTGTTTGCAAATTTTGTATAGGAAAATAAAAAGTCTACCAACGCGAACTAGCTTTGACCTTACCATCACATTGTAGTGATCCGTCATCATCGCTATGAGGCCAACAACAGAAGCCGTCCCCTCTGGCAGAGAGAGGTATGCCTGTAAATTACAACTTGTAGTTTCAATGACACTTAAAATAAATGATCTACACAGCATTAATAAGTCAATTTGTGATAGCTTGAAGTAAGAAATTATAAGCAAGGGCCTATATGGGCTAAATAGCCTTATGGAGAAATTTTTGGATTTATGGGGGCATAACCATTACAATTTGAACTTACATGGCTTGATATCCAATAACATCCCATTTAAAAAAAATAGTAAGAATTGGAAAGGTAGAGGGAGATGGGGAAAAGGAAGATGAAGAACAAAAGACTTAGGTTCCATAGGTAAAATTGAACATCTATCTATTTACCAGTCCATAATCATTGTCATCTAAATTTTTAGTCAACTCACTTATGCTAAAAAAGCATGCACACAAATAACATATAATTTCTTAAACAAAAGGTAGAATGCACACAATAAGAAAACATGACATAATAATTAATACATAGGACTACAGTAGTATTGATTTACCCGATTCATATTGTAAAGAGTTTCAACCATTTCAGAGGATCTATTGCGTACAACAGCAGCCACCTGGAAATCTAAATTTATAAGAATGGAGAACAATAACAAGAATTCTAACTACAATGATTATGATAACAATAAAGGAAAAAACAAGCCCAATTGTCCTCAAATGTCCAAATGAACAAGCAGGACAAGGAGAGAAAATAACACCATGACAAAAGCACACCTTCTTCCAATCTTTCCCATACTTCCTATATGCTTCATAAAATTGCTCAAGTTCCTCCTTGCTCCACTGAGATCCCAATTTATCAGTCAACTTTTTCTTCTGTGCAAAGGGCACAAGTGGTAAAAAATTTGAGGCTAAATCATAGATGAAATATTGTTGATGCTCTGTGCACATACACTGATGGACAAGAACCACTAGTTTTGATACATGAATACTTGAAATTTGGTTATATATCCATATCTGATATCAATACTTATATGATACATTTGAATTTGTATTTTTGGCATATCCCTATTTTGTGTGTGTGTGTGTATGTTTTGTGAATACCCACACCATCCTTGAAAACATGTTATTCAAAAAATCTAAGATACAAATTCAAGTCCCATGCTCTATGATTACCTCCCACAAAGCATAATCTGAATCTTTATATCTTGTTTTCTTCAAAATTATCCCAAAAAATAGCAAACTATTGCTGTGCTCATATCATAACTTTCAAAACATTGTTATATCCGTGTATCATGTCTTACCAGATACTTGTATTGGTACCTATGCAATGTAGATTACAACTTTTCAAGTGAAATGTACAAATATTAACACCAATATTATACTTAGGGTAAAACCCAAGAACTTTCACTTTAAACTTATAAAACTATTATTAAAATGATACCAAGTAGGATGGAGCATTGTATTGATGTATTTTAATTGATGCATCCTACTGCTTCCAGTTTCGGGGAAAAAAAAATGTCATCAGATCAAGACATACCCGTTGCTTGTTTTTATTTGAATTAACTCCATCTTTCTCAGGGGAATTGTCATTTGAACTTGACATCCGCTTATTCACACTTCTAGATTTCCTTGTTGGTGCCATTGAGCTCTTATGTCTTTGAACCGAAAAGCAAAGCCGCAATCAACAATGTTAGCCCAGCCAAAAATCAGCTAATGAACTAATCAATAATGCATAATAGAAGCAAAACACACAAATTTCTCTTATGGAATATTTAATTAATATGGAAGCTAAGGTCAGTGCAAGTTCTTTCGGCCTTCTATTATTCCACTTTCCGTCCACAAGTTATGAAGTCCAATAATTAATATCAACTTTCCTGCATTTCTCATGAATGAAAACAATTAGAGGCCAGAAGTTCAACTGCTTCATAGCTGGCATTCAGATTTTCAAAAAACAAAAAATGTCAAAACACATACATACTTATATAGTTTCTCATATTGCTACTCTTGTTATTTAAGATGACACAATCCAAAACAAATAAGGAAATTACAGTCATTGAACCCCACCCCCAAGAGAGAGACGGAGAGCATCAGTTAAATCTTCAAAATCAGTATCACCGCCAGACTAATAAAATAAACGACAAATTCACAATGCACCTGAAACATTTCCAAACTAACAGGATAAACAGCAAATTGAAATCGCTGCAAGCCAAACATAACTAATTTAGCAACAAAGTTCACATCTTTCAAGCTGAACTTCGCACGATCACATCGAATTCAGCAATTGACTACGTGCTTCACAAAACACAACATTCAAATCATCCAGATAAAACTTAAACCCTTCACCCTCACCACCTCAAAATTATTTTAAAAAGAGAAAAAAACGGAACACCGATTCAAGATTTACCATAGAAACAATTCTCAGAATCAGCCAACCGGCACCAAACAGCTTGTCTTCCGGAAAAAGAAAAACAATGAAAACAAGAACGTTATTAAGAAAAACGACGGAGATTGAAGCAGAAAAGGACAAATTCGTTCTAATTAACAAAAAAAGATGAGACAAATTACTGTTTTCCTCTTCGAATTCAAACCCTAGATTACAGATCCGAAAGTGAAAGTGGTTCCGAAGCACTCACCGGTCGTGGAGTTACGCCGATTTCCGCTGAAGCACGAGAAGAAGAGGAAAAAAGGAGTTGCAGGGTTTACACGGAGAGAGGTGAAAATAACCTCATTGCCGCGAAACTTGAATATAACGAGGGCACCGGGCCAATGAGATTTTTCGCAGTGCCACGAACGCGGTCGAGGAGGGAGAATACGGATTTGTATTATCCATCATCTACCGTCACCACGTCATCAGCCACCTCCCATCAACGGTCCACGTGCTTCGCCGCTTTGAGTATCCAAATTTTTCGTTGTACCCAATTATATTTGAAATTTCGAAGAGAATCTTGCACATGTATCCCTGTCATTTTCCGTAAATTTGAATTGAGTTTTTTAATTTATGGTTAGTGTAAAACATTATATATCAACTTATCATCCGTTATTATCTACAATCTATAATCATGATACTGGATATTTCATTTTATCATCCATTATTGTCTTAATTAAGGAATTCATAAATATTTTTTGAATTAATAATATTTTTTAATTCTTAAAAATTCCAAAATTTTATTTTTGTTTATAACTTTTAAAATTAATTGTTTTTGTTCCTATATTTTTTAAAACTACCCAAATTTTATTTCTTAAAACTAATATTTTCCGCTGTATAATGAGCTAAATTTTGGTATTTCAAAAAAGTATATGAACTAAAATTAATGTTTTAAAAATTAAGAGTGAAAACCAAAATTTGAAAAGAAAA